>OZ038394.1:38336295-38769092 GCA_964036045.1 Eutreptiella sp. 'Long Island Sound 2002' | reverse complement strand
TCTCCCTCTCTCTCTCTCCCTCTCCCCCCCCCTCTCTTTCTCTCTCTTTCTGTCTCCTCTCTCTCTCTCTCTCTCTCTCTCTCTCTCTCTCTCCTCTCTCCTTCTTTCCCCCCCCCCGCCTCTCTCTCTCTCTCTCTCTCTCTCTCTCTCTCTCTCTCTCTCTTTGTCTCTGTCTCTCTCTCTCTCTTTCTCTCTCTGTCTCTCTCCCCCCCCCCCCCCCTTCCTTTATGTGCCTCCTGTACGTGGGCGTTTAATTGCCCATTGTGCCCTCCATTCGTCGGGTCTGCCACGTTTTCTGCCCTTAGGGACATTCAGCTGCTCGACCTGACTTTCATGCCATTCTCGTTTGCGTTCCCAACAACCCTTGAGTGTGTGCATGGTGTACCCCCCCCCCCCCCCTTGTATAAGCTACGCCAATGTACGGAATTATTACGGTCCCTACGCCCACTGTGGCTTGGACAAGGGCGTAGCTTGCGCGAAACACGTACAGCTACCGACACAACCGTGCGCGCGCGCATGGTATGGGTGCACCTTGACCTCTGCCCACATTTCCAAGTGTATGCAAACACAAAACAGCCTTGGGAACATGAAAATTTCAGGTTCACACCCATGTTGGCACAAGCAATGAAGAATGCAAAGCCTACAAATGTTCGGCTTGGAAACCCTTCTTGCGACCATACACCATGCGGAACAATTGCACATGCTCACCGCTTGAAAATGCCTTTGGCTGAGGCTTAGGGGCTGGTTTGGGCTCGGACGACTTCAAATTCTTGGGAATGAGCTTGCCTTGCATGTGGCATGTTGCATGTGTCCATGGCTCCATGTAATTGGCAAATGTGACGACAAACCCATGTCTTCTGTGGCCGCACTACATTTCGTACGTAATGAAAATTACGTACACAATATTACGGTCCCTACGCCTACTGCAGCTTGGACAAGGGCGTAGCTTATACAAGAGGGGGGGGGGTAGTGGTGCCATTCATCCCATTCATCCCAGCACCTGGTGGTGTATGCTGTCGTGGTGTGGAATGCTGCGGAGTTGAAAAAGTGTTCCTTGGTTTTTGCGTACCCATCAAACCAGGGTTTTCTCAAGTGCAAGCCCTGTAAGGCTTTTGCCTTCCATCGTGACACTTGTCGGGGCACGGGGCCGCATGCTGCAGTACGATACAGCCTTCGCACCTGATGTTTATATGCCGTGTACTCGTGGGTGCGACGCTGCATGCGGCGCAGCAAATTTCAATGCACACCCCCTACATAGTGTCTGGAGTTCTGGAGGATGGTGTTCGCCAGAATCCGTCGCTCCTCTAGAGTCTGTGAAAGGGCATGTCCCACATCCTTGTGGATTGGTAAGTCCTCTACCCTGTGGGCCAGGTGCACAGGGGAGCAGACCTTTGCTGCCCCGACCCCCCCCCCCCAAGCAGAAATGGGGCCGCACTGAAAGCAGGCCCGGACCCCCCCCCGACCCCAAGCATGCCCTCGCACCCACACTGCAGGCCGACACATGGTGATTGAAGTCCCACCCCTCGCGGAAAGGGGGCGGATGCCAAACGACGAGTATGTTGGGATCTGGGACCCGTATGGTAACCTAGCAAGTGGTCCTCCTCTCCCAAACAAGTGAGCACCATGAAACAATGAACGGACAGGTAGTATCATCCACCACTCTAGCCCTCCCCGCCCAGCCTGCGCCCCCGACGGGAGGGGTGCACGGAGTCGGCGCCCTCAGGGCCTGAAAAGTGGAGGCTGTGAAGGGCTCACAGCTTGACCGCTGTGGGTATCCCTTGAGCGGCCTGCCCAGGGAACCTCCAGGTGTGCGCGCCCCCCTCCAACGTCATCGCAGACGCCTAGGCCAGCACAGCCCCGTGCACTCCAGTGCAGCTGTGGGCGGCCCCTGGAGGCCACCTGCTGACCCCTGCCTCCCCCCCCTTTCCCCTACCAGGAGGGGTGGCGAGCGGTGTCACCCTCGAGGTCCCGCCTCGTCAGAGGTGACCAGGGCGCAGCAGGCTCACTGGGAGCTCCGCTCCCTTGAGTGCTCCTAGGGCAGGGAAGTGCTCAGGACGCCCCAGGACCTTCCTTCTACGGGGACGCCCCCAGCCGGTCCGGCACTCTGTGCACCGCTACCTGTGACCCTCTGGGTCAGTCAAGGAGCACCTTAGACCACACGCCCCGTGCACCCCTCTGGGGTTCAGTCGTGGGCTGGAGGAAGCTGCCGGTCACCCGACCCACAGACTCCCTCAGCAGCCACGTGGTAGGGCACCCATGCCCCGCTGCTGGGGCCCGGAGCACCGGGCACACACAACCCTCCACACGCGCCAACCACGGCCCGCTAGAGAACGACAAAGGTGTGCCCCTGCCTTGAATGCCCCCCCCCCCCCCCCAAGGACCCCTAGGACCAACCGTGCGTGGAGCAGCTGGGCCAGGCACCGACCCATGGTGTGACCCGATGCCCCCCCCCCCCCTGCCAGCACAGGGCACCTGGCCGAGGGCAGACTGGGCACGCCCCCCCCCCCCCCGGCAGCGCGCGCACCTACACATACAGGCACGGCGGTATCTCCCTCTCGTCGGCGCCTTGACGAGGTACGAGGGTCGTCAGCAGTCTGGACGGCTGTGAGACCAGACAACCAGAGGGGGGTACCCAGTTGAGCCAGTGAGGTACGGGCACACTGGCCATGGGTCACCACCTTTGTTGCAAGCCGAGACCCAACCCTCTAGTCAAATTGCACTGTTTGCAGCAACAGTGTTTGACAAGGAGCACAAAATGCAGCCAAACAAGAGGTAGTCCTTGGGTGTGTATTGGACCAGTACCCACAGGGAAAGAGCAGCAACATTAGAATATAAGAGCACTTCCAAAAGCGAAATCAATGCAAAACATCATGACAATGTTGGCTGGTTTGCAGCCACAGACAAACTGCCATGCTGGAAGCAGCTCAGTACTTTGCCACAGGGTTGAAAGATAGTCCTCTGGAAGAAATCGATCCACCAGGGAGTTTATGGGTCCCTGGAAATCCCAATTGACACCCAACCAACAGCAGTTGTAACACGGCTGACCATCAGCGCAGCCAACCAATGGAACCTGGAGGTGCAGTTTGTTTGCACTTCCAAAAATTCAAGGACAACGATTGTCCACCAACGAAACAATGACACCCCTGGTGCATGGCTTGAAACAGGACCAGCCAGAAAAGGCAGGGAAACAGCTACGGGGATCACACAGGCCCATCAGACGGGCAAAACAAAATTTGAGAGAGGGCGGCACTTCCGGCTTGAGGACTGGGATCCAGCAGAATTCCATACAAACCGATCAAGGGCTGCTTGGACTGGTAACACGGTGTGGGCTGAGCATGGGATCTGACATCCGTATCCCCCGAAAGCACAAGGCTGATTGTTTTTTTGTTGTTGCAAGAGGGACAAAGAGGGAGACAGGGCTAGGCAGTGCGGCCAACATTGAACCGGGTGCCTTTCCCTTGCCCCAGTGGAACCAGGCCTATTCAGGTCAGAGAACCTAGATTCTTGTTGGCTACGCCCTGATGGAATTCTGGCTATTGCATATGTGCAAAAGCGGCAGTCAGCACAAAAGCGCAGAAAGAAAATTGGCTCATCAGTGGCCTACAAGACCATAGGTACCGTTCTGTCACAGAAGATGGGACACGAAGATGCCAGTGGACAAGCCACTGACGGAAGCAAAGCAGCGGCAATGCGCCGGTACGTATCCACCGGACCTGTCAATCGAAATCGACCTCATTCTGCGTTCACTGCGACAACTTAGGAAACAGTGATGGGCCCTCCCACCGGGGGCAGAGCCCCACACGGATACGCCCCCCCCCCCCCCCGGCAGGAACAGGGCAACCCTCATGGGAGTCAAAGAGCTACACCAACATGGACATGCACGCCCACGAAAACGCTCCCAAAGACTGCAATAGAAAATGTGAAACCACCATCAAGGGCAGCAGTGTGGATGGCATAGTTCCCAACTACATAGAGACCGTTTACGGCTTTTGGCCAACTATGTTGGAACGGCCAGAGATTGTTGAAACACAATTGCAGCACAGCGCTGTTGTGGAAACCTGTGGCAACACCCATGCAACTTTCTGACCGCCTGCATGAGTCACTGAATGCTGCCAAGATATATACATCCGGTATTCCTTTTTGTTAGCATTCCAGGGCGCATCTGCTGTGTGCTGCTGCGTTGTGCATGTACCAGAATGTGTGCTGGCGAAGCTATGGACACCCCCTGCGCACCGATCTCACAGACAGGGGTTTCACTTGACACAACCTTGGGCTCGCGTGCCCCTGCCCATGGGGAAAAGATGCAACACTACACCCACTGCGAACGGCAGCAATATGAGAAAAAATTCTGGATGGGATACCCATAAGCATTGCCACGTTGTATGTGGATATACCAGTACTATCATTGACCCCACAACCACCAGAATGGTACGACCCCATTCAGATGGCGAGATGCGGTTCAAAATACGAAAAGGGTTCACAGGCATGCCACAGCATCAGTAAAATGCACTGACCAGACTTGCCCTTAGCATCCAGTCGCTCGGACATGATCAAAAAAAGCCGGGTCACAATGAGTTGTGCGCTGGTAGCCGCTTGTTACTAAGCGCTGGGTGTGACGAGAGCAGGTATCACTGAGTGGCAAATGGCACAGGGCTAACTTCTTGCGAAACTCAGTGGCCCTACTGGACATTATTGGCAAGTCTGGCACGGACATTGTGTTGGCTTTGCGCTCATTTTTGCTTGCAATCTGTTGTTGTATTATTGTTTGGTAGGCACGAAAACAGCCTCAAAGCACAAAGCAGCCTTTGCCCCAGGTTCTTTTGACAGAGTGACACCCACATACATGCCGCCCCCCCCCCCCCCCGCACCTTGTCCCAACACGAGAAAATACAGGAAAAGTATGATCAGACAGGTTGTACTTCTTTTGACAAGCCCGTACTTACAAGCGGCAGGCACACATGCATGCACAATGGACGCAGAGGCTGTGGCACACCAGTGGCATATCTCTCGGGAACACCGGAAATGCGCGAAGATGGAGCGTTTTTCGGAGTGGCCGGCATTGTTGCCTCATTTGTGCCCACTGCGTGTCCCGTAGGTTGGGGTATGTGGGTATATTGGGAAAGCACTTGAAAAGGGCTTTTCGAGATGTTACCCCCCCCCCCCCTTGCAATCTCCCCCCTTTTGTCAGGCCGATTCCCCCCGAGAGGGGGGTGAACAGTCATGAAGTGACGGTTCCCCCTCGGGGGGGATTGCACCACAGTACCATAGTACCATAGTATCACAGTGTAAATCAGCTTCGGCGCCTTGTAAAAATTTTCTTTGGCGCCTAGTATTTTCTATGCTCTTTGGGCCAAGTGGTGGTTCCCCACAGGGGGGGGGGGGTTGCAAAGGGGGGGGGGGTTCGGAACTGTATTTTTTCGAAAACAGGCCATTGCCATTGACAGTTTGGGTTTTGCCTCTTCTGGTCAGGTTTCAGGCATTCCTGTCACCCACCCCCCACCCCCATTGCCGGGTGCGCTTTCGGGGGAGGGGGGGTTGAGGGACCCTCCCCCCTCCCCCCCATTGAGGGGTGGGGAGTTCAAAAAAATATGTTTAGAAGAAGGTTGGGACAGTGGGAGGGCTGTACGAGGGCAAAATCATGAAAATATAGGGTACAACTATTGTTGATCGGATCCTACCCGGAGTGCTAAGAATAGCCATTGTATTCCTAAAAAAAGCCCATCCTTACCATTCTGCCCCCCCCCCCCCCCTACAGGGGAAGTTTCCCCTTCCTTTTGCTCATTTTCATCACTCATAGTCACTTATAGGGGTGAATAATGGCTCACATCACTCATTTTGTCCCTATGTTGCCCATTGTTAGCAATCTGCGTACGATGATGTCATGCCCTATCTTTAGCACTTCCAAACCCTTGCTAGGCCCCAAAACCCACCCCTACCCATCTAAATACCTTCGAAAACATGTTTTTTTTGAGTTCCCCACGCTCGGGTTTGTGTGTCCGTACTTCCACACCATGAAGGGAAAATTTACAAACGGGTAGAAAAAACCACAGTTTGCTCCGTGTTCGCACACAACGACCGTTCCTGAGAGATATGGCCCCAGATGAAAACCCTCCACATATCCTGCATCTCGTTTGAAGCAACACACATATCCAAACAGAGGCCAAAAAGACGTGTGATTGGCTTTACTTGGCATGACTTGCTGTTTCAGGTACCGCAGAATCCATGGTTCCAAAAGACTGCGGTCACATGGGGTGCTCGTCTTTGGACACCCCAGGCCTTGGCCATACATCAACACGGTCGTCACCCTCCAGAATCACCATGGCACCTACAGCAGTACGGCATGTCTCAATGCGGCAAAGCCGCGACACACCCCAGCGCATGGCCCTAGAACGACGATGGTCGTCACCCTCCAGCATCACTCTGACATTCCAACAGTACTTCAGGTATGATACGGCGGAGCCGCAACACACATTGGCCGTGCTGTCCGGCAAGGCGCCAACATGAATTGGGCCCACCGCCCAGCAACGCGCCCCCACGGGTTGGGTTTCAGGTCAGGACCCACGTCAGGACTACTCTTGATGACAGTACTGTGACCCGTTTCCCCACCCCAGCCCTTGGCCATCAATCAACGATGGTCGTCACCCTCCGGCATCACTCCGGGATCTCTCGCAGTACATTGTCATTGATACGGCGCCGGAGGCGCAGCCACAAATGCCTGTTCTCTCCGCATCACCCCAGCCCTTGGACAAGGGCGGGGGGGGTATCATAATGAGAAGCTAAGCCCATGGGCTGAGTGCCTTGCCCCTTCATCTGGACACCTCTTCATGAGTTGCCATGATGACGGCTGGACGGACACTACGCCTGCATGACTAGAGGCGCCCCCTGCTCTGACGGTTAGGTCTGCTTGCATGTGGCCTGTCCGGGCCCTCCATAATTCCATGCTGATGAACACTGTCAGCGCTTGGACACGGGGGGGGTGACCTGCATGCACTTCACGTACACCAGCGTTGCATGTATGGGGAAGGCAGGGATAGCAGACAGAGTGCGGCTCAGGATGGAGAAGAGATGCACGGGTTTCGACCACGAAACCGGTTTGCGGTGGGAGAGGGGGCGAAGAGGGCAGCTGGCGGACCAAACTTCCATGGCTGCTGCACTCGACCAAGAACCAACAAGTCTCTGTCAGAATTCTGCTGGACCGCAATCAGGAGGGAACAGGGTTTCACAGAAGCGGACACCGCCCATTCCTAGCACTAGCTCAGGCAACCAAATACGGGCAATATCTGGGGCAGCACAACACCCAGAGACATGCAGATACGACAACCAATGCCTCTGCACAGATACCCACACCCTGCTCCTCGTTGTGCAAGCAGCCCCAGAGGTCTTACGCGGTGAAGAGGCCCTCTCAAAATCACCATGGCAGGAATTCCTAGAGGCTTCTGGATGATTCCTAGCGGTATCCCAGACGGTTCCTATCACTGTTGCTGTTACTTCATGGTGACTTCCAAGGTGCTTCTCGGTGGTTGCTGCCGATTCCTGGTGGATGCTGAGTGGTTGCTCTGATTCTTGGTGGCTTCTGGAGGGTTGCTGTTAATTCATTTTGTTTTTGGTCCAGACCAAGGTGAGCTGGCGTACCCTTTTCATCATACGCGAGACAATGTCTCGGAATCAAGGCTCAGAGCTGTCTGGTCTGGATGGTTGCTATTAATTCTGGGATTGGTATTGATTGGTATCCAGGGCTTCTTACCCACCGCCACAAACTCTCCATGGAACCAGGGCTGGGGTTGCCAAGCTAGTTCCATGCAACGGATGCAAGTGAAACTTCACTCGGTTCCCTTGGCAGGTGATAGGGGATTGGGACTGATGTGATGGTAGAAAAAATGGGCACCAGGGTGACCCTGGACAAAGACATGGCATTTTTTATGTGTCCATTAGTGGCACAACATGCAAAAGTAGGTGGAAACGTCAGAGGGGATTGCATGCACCCCACCACAGCACACTTTACCATAACACTGTGCCATTGGGCCTGAAATGGGGCAAAAGTAGTGTCAGTAACACTCACCATGATTAGATCGGGCCGTACTTACATGAAGGGGGTGCATGTTGGATGCAGCAACATTAGCCATGGCTGCCAACCACATCAAATCTAATCAAAATGTCTTGCACTCCAAAGCACATTGCTGTGATGGGCAGAGTGTCTTCTCACATGCATGCTTCGGTCCCTCTTACCAGCTCCTCTTTGTCTTTGTTCACCCGATTGGCTCGCGTTCCCGTGATATTACATTCACATTCACATAAACAGGGATGCCAAAACTGACGGCAACATGGGGTTATCGGGCTTAGACAAGGCCATGCCTGCGAGAGGGGGGCCTTTCCCACAGTGACATTGGCATCTCTTGGATGGGACGTCACAATACCTGATACTGTGAGAATGCGCAAAATGGGCGGAAACAAATGAAGACAGGTACAAATGAACTCAAACCGAGGGTCCACATCCAGCCAAACGGGAGGATTCCACAAAAAAGCAATGGCCTTGGTTGGGGAAACTAAAACAGGTACCGAAATAAGGTCGACGACCCACCCACCCCCTCAAGTAAAAAGGTCCTGCGGCAGTACGGCCTGCACAGAGCGGACTAGGGCCATAAGCTGAGGATGCTTGGCACCCTCGAAATCAGTTCAGTACTGTTGGCCCAATACATATGTGACGAAACCACAGCACATGTATTGAGTGCAGATATGGCACCGGAGGCACCGCCACAGATAGTATTTGGGTACTTTGGACAGAGGGGAGGAGGGTACTTGACATGCAAAGGCCCTCTTAAAAGGCTTAACACAAGAAGACCTGCTCGATTTCAGGAACACCACGAGACCTGCATTTTGGGGGGCAGTGGTATCTGTGCGACCGCCCAGCGGTTGCCACGGTTTCGCCGTGGTACAACCGGTGCTGCCCGCGGAATCGAACTCAGAAATCCCCCCAGAACACGCCACCAGCATGCTGACCACTTGGCCAACCCACTTGCTTCCTGCATTGATGGAAAACTGCCTTTCGCACGTGCGCCAGACTGGAATGGCATGGGCTCGCATCTGCCAGCCAATGCAAAGCTGTGTTCGAAGCAGCGACATGCGCACAGATGCATGCAATTCATCGGTGGGGCCACTCTTTCAATGTGCACGGGTCCTCTGGACAGGGCCAGAGGCAACGCTTGGCGCTGGACTAAAGGTATGGGCAATAGTTTTGGGACTGGAGCGGGCCTTAGGTGTATTGGGGGAGGAAAGAGCCTCAGGACACAAAACCCGGGTGTCTGGACTGCAACTTGATGGGTTGTTCTTGCCACCCACACATGCCTCACTCAAGCAGAGACGTATCAGAGGAGGGGGGGGGTCGGAGGGGCGTGTTCCACAAAGGCTGGTTCGTCACCGTGTCGTACCACCGGTGGCCAGGGCCACCTCCTGTGTCTGTGGTGTGTGACCTGCTTGTTACGAGGCTGTGTGCACAAGGGAATGGCGGAGGAGACCATCCATTTTGTGGGTCAAGAGTGGAATGTCAATCCCACTCCTTCACTCCATTGCAGCATCACTGGTCTGGGGGAGGGGGCTCCTTCTTGAGAGATGGGTTGTTGCATTGCACGCAACTCAAAGGAAGGGGACACAGTTGTGCACTCAGTAGAGAACCAATATCTATCGATCAGCATGAGACTCCGAGGACGTCACGATGAAGCTGATGCCCTTGCAATGCCTTTCATTCACGGCAACGCGCAGTGCCCAGGCGTTTGCAGTGTGCACTGCCACTGTGTTCCAGTGGTATTGGGTCTGACCCCTTGTTCTCCCCTGAAATGTCAAAATTTCCGGTCAACCAATGCATCAGAACAGCAAAAGAGCTGAGGAGGAGGGGGGATGCCGCCTCGTCGAGGTTTTTTGTTCTACTGCAGGCGACGGACAAGTACCGCAGTCATGCGATCCTTCCGGGAAGCGAGGCTTGGGCAAAGCACCGGGTGGGGCCGGTGGACGGATTGGTGGGCCCTTGCGCAGATTTGCGAATGCCGACAACGTGCTCCACCCGGTCTCCCGCCCGGTTGGCACTAGAGCGTGGAGGGGGCACGACGCCCTGATCCCTCGCAAACCATGTCCCATATGCGCAGTGGACCCACCAGCCCGGCGACGAGGAGGAAGGCCACACCCCCGTCGCCCAATGGCACGTCGAACTGCGCCGCTGCGTCCACATGCACCTCGGTGAAGCCTGACCAACGGACGGAGGGGTCTGCCCTCAAGGCCCCTGTGGCCGGTTTCCCTCCGGGAGGGCACGGCGCCACTTCGGAAGTCAGTCCCTCAGTCTTTGTTGATGTGTTCAATATATAGCGGAGAACTTGCGCTGGAAAGCCTCAGGGAGCACAGGGGGGAGTTCCGTTCGGGTCCGGACACCAGCCCCCTGTGGTGCGAGCACGGGGCTCTGAGGAGGGGGGTTGGGTCAAGGCCTCACCTGGTCGCCAACCCACGGTCCGCGCCGCCTTCCCTTCCCTGCGGAACCCGACTGGGCGGCCATACCTGGGTGTCCGGTCACAAGGCCTACCGGACTGTTGACCGCCCCCAGACCCCGCGGTGGCGCTCGCGGGCGGGAGATGCCGCCGTGCCTGTGTGAGGGTGGGGTGGCTGGGGTTTGAAAATCACCTTGCAGAGGGTGTCAGATATCACCATGCAGACCCGCATCCATGGGAAAACACCACACACACCCCCTTTTTGCACCCATTCGCAGACCATAGCCCAAAGGGTTACATTTTGGTCCAACCCCTTGTAAGGCCTTTATTTTTGTCTAAAAGAAAAATATCCCCCAATCATGTGCTCGTCTTTTTCGGGTTTTCAAATCCAAATCCTTCGGGCTTGGGAAGGCGGCGCGGGATGAGCACTGATGCAGTGCAAGCAGCAGTCAGCCATTTCTGGGATGCGTTTCTTGTGGCCTTAGTGACATGGTGCCCCCCCCGCGAGGGTTGGGATTGCGGATGTCGTGACAGTATACCCATGCTAGGATGCAAGCTCACATGTTTTGCAGCCTCTACCCTTGCCGAGGGCCAGTCATGGCCTTTTGGAAAGACGCCATTTTATTGTTTCTGCTGAAAATGGCCTGCATGGGTTAGCCACCCCAAACCGAATCCGTCTGCCTCACAAATTGTGTTGGGACAACTTGGAATGCTATGCTGGTCTGATGACCATTATGATGCATTCTGTAGGTCGCGTGCACACAGACCAACATCAGACAGGAGCGGAGGAGGTGGGGTTGGGGGTTGCCAGGGGAGATTGCAATGCAGCTGCCTCCCGCGCTAAGAAGCCTGTTTCAGTGTGTGCAACATGCCTGACTGAATGATGATAGTATCAAACATTGGCCCTCAGACAAGAAGAGCGTGGCCGAAACGGATGCGGGACTATACTGGACGGGAGGTATTTCACCAAAGCGCCATCCTCCTCTCTTCATGACTGTGACATAACATTGTGCTGTCAATCGGTTGTGGCTCAGAGGAGGCCTGAGAGTTCAGTGAGAATCAGCTGCTTCCTGCAACACAAAATGTTTCCCCCGGTCCCTTTGATGTTGGCTAATTGCAGCGAATCTCAAGGGGCACAGTGTTGGCCTCTTTGACCATAGCAGCGGACTTGTGCTGGCTCTTCCTGAGCGCGATGAGGCGCAGACTACGTGCTGCTGAGAAGAGGGGGCTATTCCTGATATGCAGGGCATAGGAGACCAGCTGAGGCTCCTTCTCTGCAGCGGTTTAGCAAAGCGCATTGTCAGTAGCGCAGTACACGGGCTCCGAAGGGTGGGGGGTAATTGACAAGGGCGGAAGGGGAAGCTGGAACATGACCCCGAGTGCAGCTGGAAGCACCATGTTCAAGTCAGGTTAGGCATGTCCGTTGGGCACACAAACGCCCGTGCCGGCTCTCTGGGGCGACTGTTCGGGGGTTTCAAATTGCTGGCCAAACCCATGCAGACTGGCACCTGCAGCGCTTTTTTTTGGGGGGGGGAGGTCCTCCTTGACACAGCGTCGCTGGCGTGTGCCGGCGTCTCGAGTGAGAAGGAGGTTCGGGGGTGAGAATGGAACGGCGCAGTACTCACGGGTGCAGCATCCCGCCCCTCTGGCGTCCACTCCCCCTCCGCTTGCTGCCAGCAGGACAACTGCCGGCCCAGGGCAGTGAGGTCTGATGTAGGCTGCCCAGCACAGGAAACAGAGCGTGCTGACCACGCCCCGCGCGCCCAGCGCAGGGCACCCTCGGAGCTGCGGCTGGAGCTGGAGCTGGAGCTAGAGCTGGAGCTGGAGCTGGAGCTGGAGCTGGAGCTGGAGCTGGAAGCCGCGAAGCACAGAGCTCTTCAGCCAACCCCCAGCAGGTGGTTGGCATATGAGGCCCTGCAATCGACTTCTGTGGGGGGCAATTGGGGGGCAGGGCATGCAACTGGGGGCCCAACAGGCCAGCGGACGGAGGACACACACACACACACACAAACACACACACACACACACACACACACACACACACACACACACACGCACACACACACACACACACACACACACACACACACACACACACACACAAACACACACACACAAACACACACACACACACACACACACACACACACACATCGATGTTAATCTTCAGCCAAAAGGGGAAGGGACAGGACCTGCGAGAGGCAGGCGCGGTTTGACGCCTGGCGCCGCAAGGGGCGGGTTAGTACCGCGGGGCATGGGTCAGCTCGTGCTTGGGATGGGACACCAGATTGACAAAGTTCAGCCACTCAAACATGTTGAAGTGCTGCAAGTCCATGGACACGAACAACTGGATGGCCAGAAACCCTGAGAGCCGGGCAAAGGAGATGCCAAGGCAAGGGAGATGACTTGAAGTGGGGGTGCTCCACTGGTCGACACTAAAACCCAGGGGGTTCAGACCATCTCCGTGACCCCAAACCCAAAGCCGGATGGGTAACAAGGATAACCGCATACCACGAGGGGTGCGGGTCCTCGGGTTTGGACGCCAACTACCCCCCCCAACTGGCCGTTGGCCAGAGGCCCCCTTTGGGGGGGTGGGGGGTTTGGGAGGGGGTCTGGGGGGTCGGGAGGGGGGGGGGGGATCCGGTAGGGTTGGGGGGCACATGCCTCCAAGGCCAAGCCTTGGTCCATCACAGGCTCCCCTTACCTCCCCTTGCCCTCCCTCTAACCCCCGTGCTGCATACTTGCAACCCGGCGAACATGCCGTGGGCGGGACCGTGCCTTGAATCATTCCAGCGTGGTAGCCTTGCATGCACCGTGGATATTTTTGCGGTGGCGCATTGCTTACAAAATTTTCTTTCGGGCACCTTCGGCGCCAATGGAAACAATGGTCCCTGTCAATTGACCCCCCCCACCCACCAAAAAAAACTCAGCCCCTCCCCTTGGGTAGACAACCCAGGCGATCTCAAGGCACAAGCGGACCGTTATTAATACCCTCCAGCTCGCAGAGTCAACGAGGGCACCCAAGCGCCTAGACACCCGACCAGCCTGGCTTATGCTACACCCGGGATTCGACCCCTGGTGCCTCTTGGCCAGGCGTCATGTGCTATGACAGCTGAGCCACACGACCCCGTTTGGGACGGAGGAGAGGGGGGCTGCAAAAAGGAAAGAGGGGGGGCAGGGATGTATTAGAAAGGGGGGGGCATTTGCCTTTCAAAGTCCTGGACGCTAGTGCGATTGAGGGGATCAGGGGGTTAGCGGGTGAGAGCTCATCTATATACAGCTGTATACAGATATATAAGGCCCTTACCCCCCCCGCCCCCCGCGTATCGCGGCGCGACGGAAGGACCCGGGCCTGCGTCCTATGTGGGATCCTCTGAGGAGCGACCCTGCCCAGACCTCGGGCTGTGCGCTCCCCCATCCGCGCCCGCAGGTGCAGGTGCGGCTGTGGGGGGTTGGGCGCCCCCCCCTCCTGATGACTGCACTTGCCGAGTGAAGCCAAGGCTCAAGAGCCCCCCCCCGCGGGGCGGCAAACGGGCTGCCGCACCCCTGCGCTGCGAGGGGCGCCCCTGACGGTCTGCCCCACGCGTTGCCCTGCCCCCCCGAGTCGCACTGCCGCGCTCCTGCGCCTGTGCTGCCCCCCCACGAAGGGAGGGGGGGGGGCTGCGCCGTGCCGGGGGGGGGGGGGCGGGACCACCCTGTCCCCGACCCTGGCCCTGTCCCTGACACCCCTGACCCAGAGCAGCAGCCTCTGGTTGCCCCTGTGCCTGCTCCACATATTGCCTTGCAGCACCCTGCTGCCCCAGACCCTGCCCTGCAGCATTCTGCCGCCCCAGACCCTGCCCTGCAGCATCCTGTCGCCCCAGACCCTGCCCTGCAGCACCCTGCTGCCCCAGACCCTGCCCTGCAGCATCCTGCTGCCCCACACCCTGCCCTGCAGCATTCTGCTGCCCCAGACCCTGCCCTGCAGCATCCTGCCGCCCCAGACCCTGCCCTGCAGCATCCTGTCGCCCCAGACCCTGCCCTGCAGCACCCTGCTGCCCCAGACCCTGCCCTGCTATTAGAAAGGGGGGGGGGGGGTTGGCTGGGACACCCCTCTTCCTATGGTTTCCCATGGCGGGCCAAACATTGTAAGCTGAAATCCTCTTGGCGCCGAAGCAAAAATTTGGTGGTCAGCCTCAAACATTGGAAGGGGAGGAGGAGGGGCGAAGATGGAGAGGGGTCTGGGGGGAGGGGGTCGTACCCCCCCTCCTCCCAGGGTGTACGGCCGTTCTAATACATCACTGGCGGGGGGGCGCCAGGCCCCTGGCCTCATTGCCGAACCCACCAACCCCGACTCTGGCACCAGCTCCCGGGACGCAACCCAATGGACACTGCACCAAAACGGCGACAGGCTCCTCACTAGGAACCCGCCCTAACCCCCCCCCCCCCCCACTAAGCAAAGACCTGGTAGGGCCCGCCAGGGGTGGACACCGTGAAAGGCATTTCATGGCATAAGTCCTATACTCACACATGCACCCCTGCCCACCCCCATGGCCTCTGCCTACCTCCGGGTGCGGGGCAGGGGGTGCATGCCCCACGGTGTTCAAGGCCGGCCTCTGGGGCTGGCCTTCTCACGCTTCCCGGGTGTAGGGCCGGGGTCATGCCCTCAAGTCCCCGGCACTGGGATTGTGGATGGTGCTGGGTCCTACTCAGTTGCCCATAGGGCGGGGCTCTTTCCTACTGAGCTGACTGGCATGTGGGGCTGGATCCTACTGAGATCCCCTCACCAGGACACGGGGTCACCCCCAGCCCCCGCCCCCACTAAGCAAAGGCCTGGGCCCTACACGTTGGCGGCGACAATGGGAAAACAGAGGGTCACAAGATGCACAAACCCCAGAAACTGATGTAGCCCGTGTTCATGGTATCGACTGCCTGGAACATCAACTTGATCTGCCCCGGGATCAGATTCCGCATGCTGTAGGGGTCCGTCTCCAAGATCCACCGCGCAAGGGCCTGGCCATCAACCCTGAGGGGGTGGGAGGGGAGGCTGACGGGCAGCGGTACGCGCGTAAATCGGCCTCTGCAGATTGACCTTTGGGAACTACGCCACGCTACTCCCTCCGCCCGCGGTGCGTACAACACTGCTCTGACAGCGCCACTCTACAAAGCTCAATCAGCATCAGTGACTGTGACACCCGTCCCTCTTCTCAATGGGCTACGGAAGCGCTCAACAGCTTGTGCACTTGAAAGACGGGGGGGGGGGATCCAGATAGGCTGGTAGGCGGGTTGATTACCATGCAGAACAGCCGGTATTGAGTGCCACGTCTGCTGTATGACCTGCTTGTTGGTCGAAATAGCAACGAATATGTACAACCTGGCACCGAGCAAACAAATCTTTACCCGCACAGTAAAGACTGTGGAGAGTAGGTTGCAGCCAAAGCTGTGCACACTCGGCACCACAGAGCAGGCAAATGGTGTAGGTGTAAGAAAGAATACACCTGGAAGGGGAGGAACGGGGGGCACAGGGCATGCACAGCAGCGCATGCAATGCGGGATGATAAGTGTGTTAGGAACGAAAAGAGGGTTGGTGGACATGCGTATGGATTGGAGAATGATGGTTTGGAGGGGGTGAGCGACAGCACAAGTCCCAGCAGAGTCTCCATCATTCCTTCGTTTCCCTTACTTCACTGGTGGTGCCATTTTGGGCGACCATGCCACCACATCACCCCATTGGGCGGAGGGAAGGAAGGGGGAAGTGCGACCTGATGTCTCCTGATCTGCAAATCTTTAGTGTGCCCTCCGGTGTTTGTAGGCGTGCATGTGCAAATCCATCAGAGAAAAACCAAAAAAAAATGGCCCGAAATGGCCCAGTCCGCCACTGGCGAACTCGCCAAGATAAAGCCCGCCCTAGATATGGAGTGCGCACGTTGGTTGCGTCTCAGCACCCCATATTCGTGGTCTGTCCCGGGGGCTGATAGGCCCCTACGTTGCTGACCACCACAAGCAAGGGTTGATGTTTCACTGTGGCAAAAAGCACGTCCCAGACGGCCCTGCAGATTGCAACTAGTGATCTGGCTTCTTGAGATTTGCAAAAAGCAGCCAACACCAAAGAGACTGGGGGCAGCTCGTTCTCGCTGAACTCTCAGGCCTCCTCTGACTCGCAACCAATTGAAAGCACAATCTTTTGTCACATTCAGGAAGGGAGGGTGAGGGAAACTGATGTGGTGTTGCCTGGCGTCATAGAAATGTAGTGGTCCTTGAAGGCCACTTGCTTACGACAGACGGACACATCGTGTGCTCTCAACGATACTGCGACGTGTACGCCGCACACACCATTCCCCAGGGGCGCAGGCTACAGGCACGAGTGGCGCGTTGTACCTACAAACCCCAGTGCCGACACAACCCATGCGCCCCTCCCACCGTCGGCTCTGTGGGACGGACTCCTGATGGAGGTGCACACACACACACACACACACCGCTTTGCGTTGTACTGGTCCACTTGGGCAAACTCAAACTTGGCCAGCGCCAAATGGCCCAGAGATATGGGCAGGGCCCGGAAATCATCCCAATTCGAGAACTTGGGGCCGTGGCCGCGTGCGGGAACGCCTAAGCAAAGGGGAGCTTTGCAGGGGCGGAGGATGGACAGTGATTGCAGGCATGGGCGGAGTACCCCCGAACGGCCTGCCAGAAGTGTCCTAAAAGAGAGGGGGGCACAAAACTCGTTCACTCTTGAACCGTTTCTAAGTACTGATCGGGCACCTACAGAGTGGACCACTGCACAATGGCTGCGGTGACTTCCGTCCGATGTTGCACGCCCAAAGAGGGCGGATCACGCGGGGTTGTGCTTTCCAGCGGGTTCATCCTGAACACCGGCCCTGCAGCCGCCACTCGCCCGTGACACAAAACACTTGCCCGACATCGAGGGCCGGCCTCTTCAAAAACAACGCCTATCAACACGGAGAGACGCGGTCGTGCGGACAAGAAGGTGCTGCCCGACGCAGACCAGCCTCACAGCATCAGGGCCTTGTGCCCAGGAGGGGCAGGGGCATCAGGCACGTTGGGAGCCGCAGTCGTGGGCGTCGAGGAGGGGTACATCACCTGAAGAGGGGCCTGCGGCTGCAACACCACCCTGGCCTTTCCGGCTCATTGCCCTCTGCCGATAGATCTCTAGAGTGGACTGGCGGCAGGTGCTCTGCTCGTATTCATCATACACCTCGGAATACTGGTCCACGTCCTTGCGGGCCCCAAAATGCCTGTGGTGGTGGGAAGACTGTCGCTGCCTCACCACAAAAACCAAAAGACAACACAACACCGCAGGGCGCACAGGAGGAATAGAAAAGGGGCCTCGAAACATCATCAAATGTTGGTGGTCTCCGATGTAGAGAATTCATGCAGCCCTTCAAATCTATTACGCGGGGGGGGGGGGGGGGGGTTGTAGTGGGATTATTTCGCCAGGGGCATTTTTCACCACCCTTGGGAATCCCAAAGCTCCCAACTGCCTCACGCACACCCTACGTGCAAGCCCATGCTCCATTCAGACTCAACGTCTCAAAGTCTCCTCAAAGTCGCAAAAATGCACGGAAACCTGAACAATGTGATGCATTTGAGGAGCGGGCTCAGAAACCGTGCAAAAACGCTGCAACATCTCATGTTGGGTTACCCACAGTATGCAATGCCACTGGCATCTTCACTGCACTGCCAACTCCCCTAAATTTCGCCAGGGGAAAATTGTGCCACCTTCCTTCAAGACCAAATTCTATTGCATTTGGCAAGGCACCTCGAAGAGAGACGAGTGATGTGGAGGCTGAAACAGCTGTGAGGAGGGCGTGCACTGTGGCCCGGCCAGTTTTTGCTCCATTGTCGGTGGAGGCATGTGGACGGGTGGATGTTGATTGGTGTCGGACACTGGCACCCAATTGGCAGTGTCTGACAGGTCTCTGGGCTGCGTTGGAGAAAACTATGGGAGCTTAAAGAATTACAATGCAAGTGCCTGCGGCTCCACATTCACGCCCCATTCAGCCATGGCCTGCAGGGTGTCCGGCAGGGCTGACTCCTTAGTTTCGTAAGGCAACAGCCCCGTACCATCTGCCGCTCAGCAATACCCACCGCTGTTGAAACCGTAAGTCAGCAGGAACACTCTGCGCCCATTTCCAACCCAGTATGACCTCACCCCTTCTGACAGGACTTTCCCTCATGCAAACAAAAAAAAACTAGTTCCTGTCTTATAGCGCTGCAGTCCAAAGCTGGTACTATTCCCTTTAAGTGGGCCCCAGGGCTCTGAAGGAAAAATGACAGTGTCAAACAGCGAGCGCACAACAACTGCCACTTGATCATGGAATCCCCTGAGACAACTGCCAACACCATCGGGTGACCATCAACTGTTGGCGATCGATGGTCAACTGTCAGCCTTTGGTGATCACCTGCCAGTGGTTGGCAGCTAATAGCGGTCCTGGGCTTTCCTTCGGTTCAAAGGAAAATTTTCCTGCCCCTTCGTGTGAATGAGGGGAGGTTTCGGACCTGTGGCCGCTGCTTTCGGGGCTCCGGGTATCCCAAGATGATCCTCCTCTGCACTGACTTGACTGATATTCCTCAGTGCCTGGGCAAAGGGGGTGAACATGCAGCGCTGAGGCATGGACTGTGCACTGGAATAAAAAAAGTGAGAGGCTGTCAGGACTCTCCCTCATGCAAACAAAAAGAACAACCAAATCCTGTTCCATGGCTTTGGAGTCCCAAATTCAGTGCCACTCCCTTTAAATGGGCCCAAAGGGCAGGCGTAACGCAATAGGCATACAATAACAGCCATTTTATCACAGAATACCCTGAGCATGGGGGGAGTTTCAGGTCAGTTTTGGGACCCAACCCCTGCAGCCTGGGCAGGGGCGCCTAGAGGGGGGGGGTTTCCGGATTTTGGGGGCATTTTTTTTTAATTCCCGTTTAATTTTGAGCATTTTGAATGTACGCAAGTGGGGTGAAATCTTCTTTTACCCTTCATCACAAATGAAAAATAGGGGGGTATTCGTGCGGACGCACAATTGAACCAAAGTCACTGGAGCAAGCAAAGGTATTTCCCCGTGGTTCTGTCTAGCAAAGCAACAAGACATGGGTGCTCCATCACCTAGTGTCGGCAACTTTTGGGAGTGGGGACTGCCTAGGTTGGATATCCGTATTTGCAACGAGGATGCTCATATCTACAATAAAAGCGCATTTTCTCGATGACTTCAGTTTGACAAATGCATAGTAGTTTTTGGGCTCCCCATTGGAGGGTGGGCGCAACAGCCCATCCTTTGGTCATGCCTCTCAAGATGTTCAGCAAATGTCCGTCAACGGGTGGGATGGGTGTGGGTTTGTCCCCCAGGGAATCGGCAGATTTCCCTCAACATGTATTTGCTCTTATCCCTTCTGAATTTTTATGCTTTTTGGGTGGTCACTGCCCCCCCCTTGCTGTCACCTGTAGCCTTGGATAATGGACAATAGGACGGGCCGGGTCCCCTACATTCGGGCAGTTTGTCAACATGCGGGAGATGGTGGCATCTGTGAACTCGAAGGGAGTGGAGTGTACTGCCGGTTCCGCTATCAACGTGCCGGATAGGATCAATGCTGTGGGTGTGGACAAGGACGAATCGTTACAGAAGCTGAAGGAGGTCAATGGGTTCACCGGGACTTGGATCGCTTGAAGGCCATTGCTGCATATGAGTCCTCCCGCACTCCCCAGGAATTGATATTAGGTTTGGTGAGTTCCGGGTTGTGGTGGACGTGGAGTTGGGGGGGACAACACGACAACACAATAGTAAGTTTTGACCGAGTACTTGCTGTGTGCGAGCTGTTTTCCGACAAGCTACTATAGGTGACCCTCTCGGGCTTAGGGGCAACACTGACATTCATCAAGGGGGAAAAGCCAGAGACAACAAGAAGGGGTTAGATCCAGACGCGGTACAACTAACTAAGCGCATATAGGGACTGGAGGCAAAGTTGTAGGATGGGGAAAAGGAGAAGGTGAAACCGCTGCTGTCGGAGGAGGCGGCGGAGACCTTCCTTTCACAGGGGAGAGTTCCAAAATGGATGGAACGATCGGGCGGACTGCTGGTCACCATGTTCAAAAACCCCGAGTCCTCGGAGGGTAAGCAACCACCCATCTTCCTAAGCTACGAAGTATGGGGCACCATGTGGGACTCCGAACAAATGTATGCCAGCAAGTATGTGTAGCGTGGAAAAGGCGGAGCCAAACAAAGGGAGGAGGGGCCTTCCCACGGGTCGCAAGGGGCTAGAGCCAGGAAGCAGCACAACTTATTTGTTGATCGGATGCTTGTCCGCATAGCAAGAAATACCGTGAGAAGGCCAATGCGGGCTACTTCTGGTTTGTGGATTTCAATGGCAAAAAATTCTACATGACGAAGGCTGGAGATGCAATGTAAATGTAAAGATGTAAAAAAAATGAACCCCCAAAGAAATGCCCCGAATGCGGCAAGGGCACTGGGTGTGGAATTGCATTCTGTTGTGAAGAGGTGAGATCCCGGAGGTTGTTGGCCATTACAGGGTGGTGGTGCCATGTGGAGAGCCCAGTGCCCAGCTCCAAGAGCAAACGCAGGATGTTGGACACTATGAGATTGGCAGGGAGCAGCACAGCGCTGCTAACATTCTGGACGATGAGGACATGGACGCGAAATCCAAGTGGGACCTGCCATCCAACTAGCCTACGTACCGGATGGCCATGGCGGTTTTAGGAGGGAGTGTAGCTTGTGGTCCAGGCCATATGGATATGTTGGTTGCAATCCATATGAACTCGTTGCTTCCAGGGGTTAAGATCTTTGCAACCGCTTGCGGGTGCGGTCGTGCCCATGTCTGTGTGCAAGGGACAGACCAGACAGGAGCTGGGCTCAGATCACCCTGAGCCAAAGCTATGTTCAAATGAGGGAATCAGAGTGGGAGAGTGGGTAGCCTCCTCCTTGTAGTTGTGCTCAAATCACATGCAGTATACTGAAATCTGGTGCAAATACTGTTCATCAACTAGAGTCTGTGGCATCCGGTGAAGGCTGCCGTTGTAGAGTGGTAGGGGCTGTTGTCAGTGCTGTGCTGAAGGGTGCACGCGGTTGGAAGCCAGAGGAGGGTTTCTCAGGCCACTTGCCTAGAACGGCCAAACACGACACCTCACCAAGAAGAGAGAAATCCTGGGGGTGCTGTGCAACAAACTTCAGGGTCATGATGGTAGAAGGGACAATGTGCACCTCAACAGTCCGTTGGCACGCAGCCTCAGCAGTAAGGGCACGGTTGGGCTGGTGCTCCAAAAGGCGCACAGCAGGCCTGAGTGCAACGTGCCCTTTTTTTGCTGGTATTGTGGTCCTGCAACAACTAGGGTGTGGTGAGGTCCCGGACAGACGAAATTCATTAACCCTTGCATGGAAGACCCTCTCCGGCGATATCGCAATTGGCATTCCGAAACTGGGGAGGAGCCACACAGCGCTATAAGAACATTTAAAAGAGGAGATGGACTGCAAGAGAAGCACCACCACCATCTTAACGACGCTATCAGCGGTGACACGGGTGGCATCCAATGGAATTGCACAGAACCATGTGCCCGGACACTTCTGAAAATACGTCATTTCCGATTGCCTGGTACCCGAGAAGATGCAGTCGTGGTTGCCTTTGCCAAGTTTTTGGGCTTCCACTGAGTGCAAAATTCAGACCTATCGCATCACGCATGGTTCAACCTCTCTGACATTGAACCGCCTATTGACCTTCTTGCCCCAAAACATAATGGTGCCTCGGATCCCATCTAGTCCACAGACCCGTGTTGACGCCATTTCCCCCACTCCAAGCCCAGCCACCATCGATAGTACCGCCACTGCCACTAGCACCCAACCGGAGTAGTTGGCCTGGGCAGGCATGACCTAGAGTGCTTTAGCTGATATCCATAATACTTGTAGGTCCCCTTTGGTATTCTCGGCGCCCTTGTCATGGCCCAGTCGCTGACAACATCAAAATGGCGCGATGTCTATGAGCACGGTGTCAAGCAAAGGGGTCCGGTTGGATGCTCGGGACATGTGGCCTGCATTATCTTTAGGCAAGACGTCCTCGAGGACAGCGGGGAGGGCAACGGCTGTGCGGGGGGGCTGAGGGGGCCGGATAGTGGGTCTAATGGACGTGACACCCAAAAAAGACCAAGAAAGCGCGCCACGGCTCAGAAGCGCCAAGCTGGTGGCCACTGCTAGTCAAATTGAGCAGTGCCCAGATGGCAGCACAAATAATGCCAAAATACGGGTCCACCTGGACCCGCACATCACTTGAAAATCCTGGCTGGACGATCGAAAGTGTGGAGAGATGGCATGGCAAATTGCATGGGAAGTGGCAAGTGGCCTATCGGTGTTGAGGGGAGAGCGTTCTAGGTTTTGAAATTGATTTTGCTTAGAGGATGGCAGTGACTACTTGAGTAGACCTGCCATGGATGCAATTGTTGCCAGAGACAGTGGAACTTGCGTGAGATTGATTGGGAGGTCGTGGACGAAGACGATGATGGATACGATGGAGAACTTAGAGAGGGCGAAGTTACAAAAGAACTAGCAGAGGCAGGGAGTGGTCGTGGTACCTATGACATCCACGAACACATCCGGATTGATTGCATACTGCACAGGGTGATCTAGCCAATTCCATCTTGGGATGAGGAAATACACAAGGCAACATCTACAATTCCATTGTTTGCATGCGGCCCTTCCTCCCATCTTCCATCCTTCCACTTGTACATTAACGCGCGCACAAACACAAACAAATGCATAGGCAAATATGCGCATGAACAACTTCACGAGACTGGGTGATATGGGGTCCCACAATGTACTCACAACTAACTTGGCCTTGGAATAAGCACAATACTTACAATGGGTTAGGTGACGCCTTGCTACTGGCTGCTCCCTTGCTTGAACATCCTTAATCCATGGCTTAGCTTGGGCATTGGGCTCCTTTGGAGCAAGTTTGGGTCACGGCGGTGCTTCTTCATGCGTTGCAAACCGCCTACAAGCTTCACATGGGAGTCGTCATGCCTTTCACGCGACTCATATAATGATCCTCTCCTTTCCCTTCCACTTTTTAGGCGTTGGGACTATCCACCTCAAAGGAACTTGGCATACACTCACACCCTTTAGGAAAGGGAGTGCTTGGAAAAAGCTCTTCTTGGTGAAATGATAATGGCAAGTTCCAACCACCAATAGTATGCGGCAACACTGCCAAATTGTGCTCTGAAGCGTTGCACTTGCGCTTACATTGCGGTCACATTGCATTCTCTAGCAAACTCCTGCAATACTTGAGGGTGTGCCCTTGCAACGGGTGCCGGTCCAACAACGCAGCCCCCCTCTAAGTCTTTCCGGTGCCAATAGCTATTACTAGCTTATGCGAAGTGTAAACCATGTTGCTAACTGAAGTGCAACCAAGCTGAGTTACATTTATCACACCCGCTGTGTAACAACTTCTCCAACCGCTGTATCTCCAAGTGACAGTAAGTACTATGATCCTTGCAATCCAAAGTGTATTGCCTGCGCTTCTCAACACTTGTTTTCACCACGTCTCCACGCAGCTTACAACACTGTTTGTTAGGGTCATGGTCATAATCACAAGCGTTGCTATGGCACAACCATGAAACGGGATCCGGTTTACCGGACTAGGTCAACCTTGAGGGGGGCACTAAGTATGAACCACACAAATGTAATAAACATAAAAAACATCGAGATTGTCCATGTTGGGAATGGAGCACCCGATGCAACCCACCATGGCTACTGGCAAGTCAACCAAAGGTTTCTTCATCACTTCACCTTCTTGTGGGATCCCCATGTGCGGTGGGTCTTGAGCTATTACAGCTGGGATGGCACCCTTGTGGAAGGTAAAAACACAATGAATTGCTTGCACCCCCAAGTTGCCAAGGTCGAGCTACTTCAACATGTGGTGGCGATCCCTCTTGCATGTGTCCAACATCATGTGTTGGTCAACCTAGACTTGGGTAACATCCTTCAACACACGACCACAGTAAGCGGGTGCTTTGGGCCCCGTTACCCGGTGATGTGGGGAGGCGACGTAAGCCTTTGGCATGCCTAGCACCACGGCAATGCGCCTGGAAAACTTTTGAGACCTTTGGTGAAATGGTCGCTAAATTGGTTCCACCCAATGTCTTTATACCCAAATGCTCCATTTTGAATGGAGAATCCAAATCTTTCAGTTTCCCCCACTACCTTGGCCTCAGATTATGTAGGCATACGTATTTCTCCCCACCATCAGAACCCCGAGAGCCCAGGTGTTATGCAGCCATGTTCATTTCTCCTGAGGACTGGGACCCCGAGAAGGCAAAGGCTATGGAGGAATCCTTACGCTGCGCACTACATTTAGACTAGATTCCTCGTGAAGAGCACCCATGCATGTCCCTTCCAAACGACCCTATAATTAGGCCACCCCAACTACCTGGGCTCAGAAAAATAGCCAGCTATTGTTCCTTCACGTAAGACATCATGCACAATGGGGAAAGCCAGGAACGACGATGCCCCCCCCCCCCTCCCTCAAATGTCAGCAAAGTACAAACTCCGAATGAGCAACTTGTGTGCACAACATGACACCGTTGCAGAATTAAAGCACTATCACAATGTCACATGTGTGTGTGTGTGTGTGTCAATGTAGTCCGAACAATATTGCGGCTAGCACTTGTCCACATCCACATGGGCATCTTCTTTGGGTCAAACTTGGTGCAACAAAGGGCACATACATTGCCTAGGGCACATACATTGCCTGATCCCCTACAACATCCTCGTCATCATTGTCCTCTTGCGTAGGTGCAACCCATACATGTGCAGGTACGTGTTTCCATGGACCATATGGAGGGCACCGTGTTTGTCTTCAAATAAAAAAATGTTGCAAATGCAAGAGCATGCAAGAGTACACGCACATACTCATGCAACTCACTACCGCATCCCCTCCGTACATTCCTCACGATGCCCCACTGCCACATGCTTGCAAACAAGAGCTCAATCAATACGGCTACATAACCCCTGTCTTCTCGGGGTCCCTCGATATGGCTACATCACCCCTGCCTTCTCAGGGTCCCCATGGTTGGGAGAGATCAACCCAGAAAGCAGTGGATGTGGTGGAAATCGGGGAGGGGGGGGTGAAATGGGGTAGAAAGGGGGGAACCTGGGTGAAAATCCAACAATGCCATATCCTCAATGTGGAAGAAGCATCAAAACTTCTTGCCAAAGAACAATGATGCCTAGAGTATCACAAAGTGTGGGTTTCTAGTATGGCAACATGCCCAAATAGTCGCACTGCACAAACACTGTGCTTAAGCCCCCACCTATGTAGCCTACGATCCACGGAAATCATGGAGTAGGGAAAAACTGCAAGAGTTGGAAACATCTGTGGGGAACTGAATATACACAAGCATAGGGAAAATCCGCAAGGGTAGGAAATTCTCCCTACTATGGGGACCCTGACGAGGCATGGGTTACATATGCTTTCTGACTTCACCCCGTTTTGGGGACCCAGAAGAGAATAGAAGTTCCCGCAATGGGAAAATTTCATGAAGTGCAAAACTTCTCCCCACTATCGGCCAATATGGACCACTGGGGACATGCGCTCGGCCCCAAGGAGAAGGGGACTCTTGGCTAGGGCAAAGCCACCCACACGGAAAATTGTGCCCCGATGCATCCACTCCTCAAGCGGTGCCACACTCGAAATGGAGTACCGCAGAAATATGGAGCCTCTCTGAGTCACTAGTGTTGGTTGGGAACTGTGGGCGATCCGGGAGTGGAATTCTGTGGCACCATGGTGCATGTGACGTTGGTGTTGTCGTCATCGATTTTCTTGGTGGGGTGGGGAGAGGAAATTAAATACAATTGTAATTGTAAAAACACAGATCTCAACATCCCAATTCCACTCATACCTATCCATTATTTTTGTACCACAACCATAGAACCAAAGAAAGGGGTTCACCATTAATACACTTGCAAGTGCGGCATCATTCTATGCCATATGACCGATGACAACATTGCGTCGCGCCATTGCCGCCCAAATTGGCAGTTCCCTATTGCCACAAATTGGTGTGGCTTGGGAATTCCAGAGCAGAGAGAGGGCCGCTCCCGGCTAGGACCCGACCCCGAGGGGTGTCCAACTAATTCGGGGTTGTAGAGGGATGAGGGGGGGCACCCCCCCCCCCCCCGTTCATAGACTCAAACCCACGTGGTGGGAGTGTCCGGCAATCAGCCACCGGGGTCCTAGGGAGATGGGGGGGGGTTGATACCCCAACATACATACCTCAAAATGACCCCCATGACGCACTGATCTTTTTGAACATACACAAGTGGGGTAAATCATCAGCCAAGGTCCGACCCGGAGGTCGGGTCGGGGTTCAAATGTTTTGTGTGTTTTACACATTTTGGATTCTCCACACAATTCTGAGTATTTTGAGTATAGACACATAGCATAAACGAAAAAAATTACCCCATGTTGTACGCCTGAAACAAAAAAAACCCACACAACCAATTGATCCATAAAACCATTCTAGGTCCATAGAACCCCCCCCCCCCCCTTGGGGTCGGGTCCCGTGGTCCAGAGGGTGGGTGGGCGAGGGGGCCATGACCCTGAAACAACTGCCAACAACATCATTGGTCATTGATTGTCATTGTTCGACCATAAAGTGGTGTACTCGCGAGCAGTTGGCAACCAACTGCTGATGGTTGGTGGTTAATCAACGGTGGCGGTGCCAGACTTCCCTGACATGAAATAAACAAACAGCTCCTGTCCCTTAAGAAAACCGATTGTGTCCAGCAGAACGCGAATGGGGGGGGGGTGAGGGGGAGGCAAATTGGGAGGAACATGCAAGGCACACAGTGATACGGACTGGACAGGGGGCAAAAAGCCCCAAGTTCTGCCAACTTTCCTCCAACTCGGGGGCAAGCAATAAGGCATGCAGCTTGGGGGGGGGGGTCGGGAGGGGCAGGGGGGGGGGGGATGGCATGCAGAAATTGCAACCCCGAGAAGCACGTTCCCTTCGATCCCCGGCAGAGGTCCAATCAGCGGCACTCAGGTAACAGAGCAATGCCATATGCAATTCTGTTGCCTTTGGATACAGGAGTAGGCCTCTGTGGCCAGTATAGTACTGGAAAGCTGCGAGGTGCAGGTCAGCAATGAGCTGGTGCTGGCCTGGATTGCGTGCCTCATGGCTGCAACACATTGGACAAGGAAAGGTCCGTTGGTGCTGCTGGTACAGTGATCATGCATCCGGACTGTGAAGCTTGAAGGGTGCCACTGATGGGGAACTGTACATGGGATTCCGGATCACCAGGCGCTACACACGGTGCTTTTTTTTTCTTACTGACGGGGGGCTGAAATAGACCCCACGCACCCGGTTTTCAGATTCAACTCACCTACCCATTGGCCTACTACCCCCCCCCCCCCGCCCCGGGGACCGCACTGCACCACCGGGGGGTGGGCTCTGCACAGCTGCGGCGACAAGCCACACATGAAGCCACAGCCCGGGTGCCGAGGGCGTGGCTGAACGACCCCGGCCCTAAACACGGGGAGCGTGAGGAGGTAGCCACAGGCCTCCGAGACGGCAGGGCACTGCCCATACCACACAATACCCCCCGGGGACCCCCAGGGCCCAAGCCCCCCCTCCCCATTTATTGGCCTCAAACCGCTGTCTTTGAGGACCGTCCTTCACCAAAAAAGACAGGACTCTTAACGGACGGACCTCGTACAAACGGTGCCTGTGCCAAACACTGCCCTCCCCACAAAGTAAACCCATGACATCCCATTCATAGCCACACAATGGCAGTGCAGCACCGCTGAACTGCATTTCAAACGCCGCTTTTTCAAAGCACCCGTGTGACTGGTCCACACATGCAACAGGCAACAAAAAGAAAACCTGGCCTGACCAGCCACAAACCAGCCCCCCACTCAACGCCAATCCCCCGCAGGGGCAGGGGGACGGAATTCTCAAGGACCCCCCCTCCAAATGGGGTATCCGCAGCACTACAAAAAGGCCGTGGCTACACGTCAGCAGCGCGCTGCCTTCCAGGCACGCAGCTCGCGGTGTTGCTAATGGTGTGGCTAGTGACAGTCGGGTGGGGACGCGGGACGTGCAAGGCAGACCACGCGAGTAGTAATTGCTGCGGCCTGGCGTGGCAGTGCCGCGCGTGCAATTGTCCTTCCGCAGCTGCTCCAACTTTTCTAGAATCGGGATCATGCGCTGCGCTGCGTCCGCCAACAGATCTTTCACTTGTTCCCGTGCCCTCTCGACCTGAGGCGAGGCACAGCCGAACGTGCACGGCCGCCAGCGTTGGCACCAACCATCATCAGGGGCCCGTGAACATGGACACAGGCGGGGGAAGGGCCAACGTTGCTTTGGAGCGGCGGAGGGGGTGGACTACTGGTCCCTTGTACGGCGGCGTCCATTTCAGGGGCGATGCTCTCACCGACAGTTGTTGCTTTTGTGTATTATCCGACCGATCTATCGTATCGCCCAGGGACTGAAATACATGACCACACACACAATGACGACACCTTGAATCACACGAAACATGTTGGCCCGAACTGCCGTGCTTTCATTCGTCTTCTGTTATGGAGTGAGAACTCTGTGGACTTCACATTGCAATTCAAGGATTGTGACCATGCGGACAACTGCGGCATTGGGGCGTTTCCCTCTGCTGCCGCACTTGTGGGTCAAGCGAAGGAATGGAGGGTTCCCAGGGGCTCAGCAAAAGCGGGAGGTGCCGGAACACCGACCGGAACAAACTACTGCGACGGGCACGCCGGACCCCCGTAGTCATGGCCTGGGGTTCTAAAGCGGCCTGTTTGGTTCTGTGCGCACCCGCCTTCTCCCTTTCCAAATACCCCCGACGCCTTTCCCCCGGAGGACCTGACCCTCCTGCAGCCCATGGCAGGCCAGACCATCGCCCTGGCCGTCAGGGCTGGCGCCGACACGTACACAAAGGCTCCGCGTCGCAATGCCTAACCAACGCCCCGTGTGCCGGCCCCCGGGGGCCGTCCATGTGTCCCGCTGGTCCCGCAGCCCATGTCCGACCCTCCCCACACCTCGACAGACCTCCGTCTTGTCCTGGATGCCTCCTCTCAAGGCCCGTGTCCATGTGTAGAACCCTCGCCTCCCTCCCCCCGCCGGGTGACGTGCCATCTACAGCGCTGGGTCATGGCGGCCTCCGGGTGACTGCACGTCACAGGGGGGGGGGGGGGGGCTCCTCGGATATGACGCAATGCCGCCCCAACCAAAAAAAACTGTCGATGGCCGGAGGCTCCGTTGGGGTTGGGCAAGGGGGGGGGGGGGGGGGCACAAGGCCTCGGCATTAGGCTGTTTGCCTTTGGCGGTGCCTATTGGCCTCTCGCCACTGCTCATTCTGACCCTCTGTGGGTCCGAACGTGTTTTGGTTGTGTCAACGGAGCCCCTGGATGACTTGTCATGTTTGACTACTCCAGGGTCGGCTGTCCCGGAGACGGGCTGTTGCCCGTGCCGTGGACCAGGTGCATCCAGATGCACACTCCAAGTCCATGCTGGGCTTGCCAACTCCAGCACTGACTTGTGCGCGCTGGGGTGTGCGTCTGCAGGATAATTTTCCTTGGCAGGGGGGGGGGAGGGGGTACTGGAGGAGGGGGGGGGGCGGGAGGGGCGTCCCGTTCTTTATACAGCTTGAGCCGCACAAAACCAGGGCCCGGCTTCCAGGTTGCCACCCGGCACCCCTTGCACGGTGCCCTCCCTTCCTGACGCACAAGCTGCCCGCCACGTGCTGCGGCATGTCCTCAACACACGACCCATCCGCAAACACGTGCGCCTGTGGGACGCTTCAGCGCCCTCAGGGCAAGTGTCAGTGATCGAGTACCCGTCTCCTTTGTGCTTCCGCTGGGGCGGTGACCTTGGGCCAAGGTGTTCGACTGCGACACCCACCCCCGGGGCTGGGCAGCGTTCACAAGGGCCACAGGGCGGCAACCCTTGCCGGCCTCGTAGCAAGACACCGCCCAAGAACACCGACATGCACACCGCCCACCGCACGACGGACCGTGTCTCGCGGCACGAAGAATTCACAGAATTGGAAGAATTGGAAGAATCCAAAGACTGTCCAAAGCCACACAACCTCAGGGCTAGCTTGAGGGAAAGGACCAAAGGTAAGAGATTCATCAGTGCCTTTTATCATTATTCTGTATTATGCTCCATTCTAGCTTGCTGTAGTGCCTGCTAGAGGCCCACTCATGGCACAAGCGAAGCGCACTCAGGAAGGCGTGTGCCGCAGCCACCCCTCCGCCTGGGGCCTCGTCCCAGGAGGCAGGAAGGAAGGCATCCACTGGCCCATAGGGCCTCAGTGACCGGGAGGAGTAGCCCATAGCACGGGGGGCGACTACAACCGGTCCTGATGCGACATACCCCCCAGCTATCTGTCAAAACTCGGGGGGGGGGGGGCAGAGTGGGGGGGGGGGGGTCCGGCCGGGGGTCGGGGGGGGGGTCCGGCCGGGAGTCGGGGGGGGGGGTCCGGCTGGGGGTTGGGGGGGGGTCCTACCAGGGGTCTGGGGGGGGGTCCTGCCGGGGGTCGGGGGGGGGGTCTGGCCGGGGGTCAGGGGGGCGTCGGATGGGGTGAGGGGAGGGATTAGGGTTGGGGTTGGGGTTAAGGTAAGGGTTTAGGTTAGCCCTAGGGTTAGGGTTAGCCCTAGGGTTAGGGTTAGGGTTAGGGTTAGGGTTGCTATTAGGGCCTGCAGCCCTCCTATAGCCCAAATATGAATTCTCTACAAAATTTTGAGCATTTTGAGTATAAACACATAGTATGAAAAAAAAAATGGCGCCTTTGGCGCCGGACAGTTTTCTCTAGGGACACTTGCTGGTGGCCGACCCGGCACCACTATCTTTCAAAACCCGGGGGGGGGGGGGGGGGGAGGGGGGGGGGCTGGGGGGTGTCGCATACAAGGACCGGGCCCGGCCGCCCCCCCGTGGCCCATAGCCCAAAACCCGCCCAGGTCACCACTCCACCCCCACCCAGAGCGCAAGGACAACAAATGCTGCATGGCGTCGCGCCCCTCAGTACGCTGTCGCGCATGCGCCTCCCGCCGTCCGTCAACTGCAAACAGTTGTCAGCTCGAAGCGCACTGCCACTGCTCAGGTGCCGACTGCACCGCGGGATGCCAACCGCCCTTGATTGGCTGCCGGTCACCGTCTGTTCCATACCGAACGGCTTCGAACCGTTGGCCCATGATCCAGCACTGCAGACGTTGTGGCTTCAAAAAATATTCGCCCCCTTTTAAAAAAAAACCGAATAGAAAATTCAAAAAAATTCTTTGCCGAAAAATCAAACATTTTTAATAGGATTACATTTTATCCAAAACAAAACAAGTTTATCAGCAGGAAAAGCATTCTTAAAATAAGAAATATCAGAACCAAAACACAAACTCCTTGTTTACTGTTCTTCACCTGGAACCACCGGGTGGGTGGGCCGAAAGCGGGTGCTCCCTGACAGATGGCGGCCGCCTGCGTCTGTGCGACCAGGCCTGCCCGCACGCCTGCGATTGCCGCCTGGCAACAGCCCACAGTCTGTTGGTACCACCGATCGCCATCGGTGCAGTGACAACCACCCGCACGCCACGCATGACTCACCGCCCTACTTTTTGCAGCAAGTGTCCCCATGCAGTGCGACCCCATGCGCAGGTCTGAACACCTGTTGCCATTCAGAGGCAACGGCCTCAGTGGCCCGTTCCAACTCCGTCTGCTGCTTCTGGACACTTGCGTACATTCTGCAGCGGGAGAAGATATTGGGCAGTCCAGGCAGTGGCCAAGGGCACATGGGGGGGATGCGGTCACCTGCAGGCGCAGAAGATGCAGGAAAAGGCGGTGGAAGACATAACCCCCCCCAATTTTAAGAACCGGTTCTGAACTTTAGCTTGGTTGCTGGCAGTGGCAGTCAGGGTCCTTATTTTTGGGGGTGGTTCTTATTTAGTATCTTGTCCATGAAACCTCCTCCTGCGGGTCCTGCCCTCTCATACTTTTGTTCCTATGTCTGATGTTGAGCAGGGTGTTCAACAAATGGTGGCTGCAAGGGCTGAGGCATTGCCTGAGCCAGATCCTTTCTACAACTTGCCAGCTGCACAGCGCCAAGCTTCCATCATTTCCTATTTCCGTAAGTAAAAAGACGATCCTGACAATTTTATTGTTCCCCAGCCTTGGCCAAAATTGCTTGTGAGAGACCAAGGTGGTTCTTGTCTTTGGCACACTCTGTGGAAACTCCCATGGGGTTCTTATTTTTGGGGTGGTTCTTAATTTGGGCCCGGTTCTTTAAATTGGGGGGAGGGTTTACTCCAAAAAGGGGTATCTCCGACTTGTCAAACACAACCCCCCGCGAAGGTGGAGAGGCTATTGCCTACGATGTACCTGACGCAGCCCGGTCAGGAGTACGAGTCCTGGGGCTTTGCAACTCCGGGGAGCAGGGCTCCTCGATCCCGTCTGAATTAGGGGGTGGGGTGGGTCTGGAAAACAGGCTAGAAGGGCCACACCTTATTTCTTCCCATTGGAATTCGTTCAGAACACGTTTTTCGGAGGAAATGGGGGTGAATCAGATCTGCCGAAATATTGTGTGAAATCACATTTTTGAGCAGTTTCAGACATCCTGCAATGCGTTTGGTGGGCCCAGCCTTTTCAGTAGAGGAGGGGGTCTGGGGAACAGGCTCAAAGGCTGATGCCCCCGAGCAACTCACCATAAATGCCTGCCCCCCTTTCGGGTGTGCCGGCCTAGATACCGGACACCTTGCAGGACCGCCAACCCAGAGAAGCAGCGACCACAACCTGCCAGGCATCCCATCACTCGCCCGGTACATCTTACACAGAGGCATCAGCGCCCACGCCCCGCCCCACGACAGCAGCCCGGCTCCTCATACCAGGACCCCACAACCTCGTACATTCCCCTCGTTCTGACCCATACACCCACCCACTCACAGCCCCTCGACCCTTCCACCTGAGCCCCCCCCCGTCCCTCAGTGGGACCCAGGGCACAGCACATACTTGTCCATGTACCGTATCTTTTCGTTGTAGCGCTCACGCATTTCCCCCAACTCTTTCATTTCTGTCGCAAGGCGATGCTGGAGAAAAGGAGACGTGCGGGGCGTGGCATGAGCATTCCTGTGTGATGCAGTAGGGGTCAGCTACACCCGGTGCAGGATGGGGGCAGAAGGTTGCGTACTGGAGCAGTGGTGCAGGAAGCGAGGCAAAGAGAACCAGAGGGAGGGAGGCAGGGAGCGCTGGCCGGTGGGCCAGAGTGAGCAAGAGACGTTGGGACGAAAAGGTGCAAAATATCAGACCCACCCCCCTCAACCGCGGAAGCCATTTTGTGCCTCTGATGGTGGATTGCTGTTACAAGGGAGGTGTGAGGCACCCGTGGTAATTGTCCGCCATTGCAACATCCATCACAACCCGTGGCTCGTCGCCCTGTCCCACAGCCACGGCAGGGGACAGGCACACCCGAGCGGTCAAGACCTGGTGCGGTGCATGTAAAAAAAAAAGGCACAAGGGGGGCAATCGGTGGGCAATCCTGAGCACTTTGAGTGTAAACACTTTGGGTAATTACAGAAAACGCACATGAGGTGACTCCAATCAACTGCTGGAGTTGCACAAGAGCACTAAACTGGTAAGGAACCCTCAGTTTGGCATCCTGTGGGTTCATGTACTCTAACCTCTTGAATAGGTCAACCGCATTGATTTTTGACTCGGACTGTTGCAGACCCCTGCTGTACAGATCAACAAAAGCATCAGCATCAGCATTGAAGGCATCATCAGGATGCGTCTCAGCATCATCAGCATCATCAAGAACTTCAGACGTTTTGTCCCCAGGGTCTGTTCCGTCATCCTGTGTCTGTTGTCGGCCACCACGTATGACCACGACCACAAACCCGTTGCGAACCACAGCCATGGAAGTGGGCACCAGTCAACAACACATGTTGCACAGAGGCATTGGGTTAGGCGACCGCATGTAGTGATGCCACTCCACTACACCTGTTGCACACCACGGGCAACAGGTGTTGATGACGAAATGGGTGACCACCATCCCTCCGTCAAAACAAGAGATCGCCTTTTCGCTTGAGTTTTGCAAGAGGAGAAAAAGGGGTTGGCCATGCAGTACAATCCGGTGGGATGAACATATGCTGCCTGGCAATTTAATATTGGGCACAGACCATACTGAAATGCGGTCTACTTGGGGGGGGGGGGGGGGGGCTGATGAAGGAGTTTGTCGGAAATGCACCATACAACGCGTTGGGGGGTGGCGAGGTGTCGTACACCCAATGTGCCATACAATTTTGGAAAAACGCCTTGTGAACCCGTTGTTGACCCATGTCAGGGTCCAAAATGGTCCATTTTCATTTTCAACACTTTTGAGACTGTTGGTGCACCAGAATGGGCTGCAATGGGCTCAGCGTGGGCGAAAAACAGTTGCTTAAGCATCTCAGGTGGTCCAGGAACAAATCATTTTAGACCCATTTAACCCACGCCGGACCCATTTTGACCCCTGCTGGTTTGGGCTCCATACAGTGGCTTGCTGGGCCCAAGCACGCACTGGTAAGGAGTAGGGCGTGAGGAGTCGGCGTTCGTTGGGCCGGTTTAAGAGGATGGGAACCACAAAACGTGGGGGTTGCAGGTGGCCTGGGTGCCCTCGCACTTGGAGTTTGGGCCACGTAGCCCACAATATGCTCCAGTCTTGATTTCAGGGTGTTTTTTTGGGGGGGGGGGGGGGGGTTGGGGGTTCTGGCGCACATCGCGGAGTGAGGAGCCATCACAAGCTTCGCCGACACAAGCAAACCAAGCCCATTGTCGCGTATGGGATTTGTTTTTCGCGGTCTGGACATCATGCAAGGCTTTCAGGGCTCTTTTGGGTGAAGACTGCCGATTTGGCGAAACTGGGGCTGTGTTACAGGGGGCCTACCCACCTTGGCGTTGGCCACCGCCGCCTGCCATTGTTTAGTTTCTGGCTCGATTTCTGTATTCGGGAAGGCCGCATGTCAATGTACAGGATGGCAAGAGGAGAGCAGAGCCTGAAGCGTTGGGACAGGGTCATGAGCAGAACCGCAGGGGTGCATTGTCGTTCTTTTGGTGGTGGTGGGGTCCAGATTTAGGGGAAGAAGGGCGTGACAGTATAACAGATAATAGACCCCAACATGTGGCACACCCGATGTGTTGTACCCCCGATGCATGAGGCATGGGAACAATACCTTCTTGACGGATGTGGAGGAGGGGGGGGTCCGGGTGGAGAAGGGCAGTTGCTTGTGGCCAACTGGTCCCGAAGGCTGCGTTATGGCAGTGCATAGGGGACGGGCGCATCAGTGCATAAACCCGAATGAGTGCTCGTCAGTGGACATCAAAGGACCGTACGTACCGTTCTGTCATACCAGGACACCGAATGGTGGTGGCCCTTATTTCTCGGTCACCAACGAGTGCAACTGCTGGTCTATGGTGCTGGTGCCCTGCTGGTCTGTGGTGTCCCCTCCCATTGCTAACCCCCGCCTGCGCAATGGTGTCACATGGCCAAAACCCCAGCATTGCGGTGTGCATTGCGCAGCTGCGAGGCATCGGAGCTTTGCAGGTGCCGGTGCCCTCCTCTGTCCAGGAGCACATACCTCTGAATCGGCCGCAAGGGCCTGGGCTTCTGCAAGTTGATTCCTGTCCATCTTCAACTGGGCCTGAGTGGCGCAATGGGACGGGGCCGGCGGAAGTGCTGCGCAAACCTTCACGCCGTTAACCACGTCATCATCACTTATGGTCTGTACTCTATGTTGGAAAAAAACCCTGACCCACTGAGGCGGGGGGGGGGGGGGGCTGGCGAAGGCACCCACAATTTCAAAAAAGGCAGGGAGCCCCCCCCCCCCCCTTGGGTAGGGCATCCAGGCCATCAAAAAAAGGCTTGAAGCAGGGCCTTACTCGTGCGCATTTACCCCGGCTCCCCCGTGTCCCCCACAGCCTCACTGACACAAGCATGCACCTCTCAGCGTGCTGCATCCGGCTTTGCGCCCGACCTGTATCTGAGTGACTGTAGCAGGCACTCGGACGCTCAACAGTGACCCGAGCAAAGGACATCGCATACCTGATCCATTGACAATTGGATGCGCTCCTCCCCCATTTTAAGTGCGTCGTAGAATCCGGCGTCCGTTGCGGTCGCGGCGCTTCCCTGAAGCTCCTTCTTCTGTCGCTCCAGGTCATCTTTGGCTCTCTGCAGACTGAGATCCACAGACACGTGGCATCAAGAATCAGGCAAACCTTCACACTCATATCGCCCAACCCACCGACTACGGACTGTGCGGTGGGGATGGGCTACACACTAAATATCACAGAACGGAAGAAGGCACCATTGGGTCAGCGGGGCAGTCCCGCTGTGGCTACCCCTCCGCTATCTGGCTGCGAATCGGGGGGTGGGGGTATATTACGTGATTTTGGTTTTGCCTTTAGGGGCGGCGGGGGGCTGTTTTTCACCAGCCAACCATATTTGGGTTCTCTGTAAAATCTGACCGCTTTTTGAGCAGACACAGATGGAGTGAAATCAGTCGATCTACCTCCTACCACACCCCTCCAAAAAATCTCTTTTGCGGCGTCCCTGGAGGGGCGTTTTCGCACAGCGCGGGCACAGCGCGCACACAGCGCCAATCATTACGGTGATTATCCAGGTAACAGCCCTGAAAACCACCCACCTGCAGAATCATGCACAACCAATTCAAAACTCAAAAATTCAAACATCTGATGCTCGCCATGGGTCCCAGGGACCTAAATTCTGCCCCCTATAGCCCCGTCCACTGCAGCAGCCATTCAATGACGTCCTTTCAATCTTCTGAACTTACCGAACTCCCGGTGGTGGAGAACAGCCAACTTTTCGCACAGCGCGTGCACAGCGTGCGCACAGCGCACGGTACGCCCCCTGGGACACTATCTCTCAAAACCTGGGGAGGGGGGTTGCGTGCTTGGACAACAGCACATTGGCCTCACGCCCCATGTATTGCGTTTCCTCAAGAAAGGAGAACAGAAGCTTCAAGACCCAAAATATGACGCAAGAACCTTCCACCACAGAATGCCCATTCCACCAAGCGGTGCACAACAAACTAGGCAGCAAAACACCCAGAGGCTTCAAACACCCCTGCCCATAAAAAGCAAGGTTCAGCGCAGCAGTCTTTGAGCAAACTAGCCCCAAGTATGGCAAACCACAACCGACATTGAACCCACACCATCCAACCCCGCCATGTTACCCAATCTCTCACACTGTTGAGTCTCGTGGTGGCGTAGTCAGCCTAGGCTGTCACGTTCTGAAACCACGTTGTGTATTGGTGTGTGTGTGTGTGTGGGTGAGAGTGGGAGGGTCTCCTCTTTGTACTTCACTGCAATTACTAGACGCAGCAATGCAAGCAGCTCACACAAAATAAACCACCCAAAATAACCACCAGAGCAATGCTCCCAAGACACAGCAGAGAACTCACTAGCTATGGGGAAAACGCCAACCTCTTCAGTGCTGTTGATGGAGGGGACAGTTGACGTGTTTGATATGCTGTGGGTTGCTGGTTGGCGGTTGCAGTCATGCTTGTTTCTTGGGTTGAATGCGGGGTTTGGTGGCGTTTGTCGGATGGTGGTGGAGTGGTGGTGGGCTTCAGCAGGTTCCCAGTTGAGGCTCCCTGCGGGTGAACCAGGTTGACCGACATGGGAACACACACACATTACAACACCACCGGCAACAAACAGCAATTTCTGCGTTGGGCACCCACAGGTCTCCGGGTCACTTCACTGGAAAGAGGAGAAGCACCACCCCTGATCCCACCGAGTCTGACCAATAAACCTCAAAAAAAGGGCAATCCCTCCTAAATTTACCTGAAATTCCTGAACCCATCGGAGGCCTCCCACGGGTTCATGGGTGGTCCGGTGGGCCGAGCGGGAGGGTTTGGCCACGAACATCCAGAGGCTGGTGTACAGCTGCCTGCTATGCCCCGTCTGTGCGCCTCCCATGGGCGGATTGCTGTCATGTGAACCCCCCTCCCTGAGATGCATTGGGGGGGGGGGGGTTGTAGGCAAGGTTGGTTGGCCCTCACTGCACGGGAGAGTTCTGGGGTGCACACAACTTGGGATAGGTACCCTGCATTTGTTTGCTTGCGTCCAGCACATTTCGCACACACCCCAAAGTGGACAGGCCCCACTGCAATTGCCCGGGGACCCGTCAACCTTCGTAGCGGTCCATTTGGAAGCCAACAACACCACGTGGGATGGGGTCCCCTTTTCAGACGAGAAAACCAAGCGGAATGCCCATACGATGGCATTCTCCGAAGGGGGATGCCCATTCGGCCTATCTATCCCCGGCCCCCCCTCCGCCTACCCACACCGCCCCTTGGTACCCCCTCTGCCATTTTTGTGCAAACCGCTATTGGCCACAACCCATGGCGCCATAGGCCCCCGAACCATCCTGTTCGACGCCCACACCCATCTGGAGTTTTTTGCTCCTCCCATACGCTTGCACTCAACCACTCAACCAAATATGCTCTTTGGCTACTGCATGCCGCCCACAATGGGGACCGATATGGCAGCGGTTCTTATGCCAGTAATTTTCCCTCTCCGCTTTGCAGACCTGAGATGGCAAGGGGTATGTAGCCATTTTGATTACCCCCTGCTTTCGGAACCCAAGACGGTGGGGGTTGTGGGGCCACCTTCTTTTTCTTCACGCCATGCAGACCCCAAGGTGGCAGGGGTTAGTGGGACACATGAACACAATCAACTGGGATTGTTTGAGGGCGCTTGGTGGGACACAGACCCGGGCCGATGTGGCATTTTGAGGGGGCTTGGTGGGGCGCAGAAGCACGGGCAGTTGGGCACAAAAGCACAGTCAATTGGTGGCATTCGGGGGGGCTTAGTAGAACACAAAAATGCAAGCAATCGTCAGGATTTGATTGTGCTCAGTAGAACCAAAGGGCCACATGCCTTGAAACACGAATAACCCCGCCTGCCCCCAACCCCACAACCCCCACCCCTCCTTGAGGGCGCAGGCTGCCACAACCCCTTTGAGGGCTACACCTGCGCGCCGCAGGCGCCGCAGGGCAGGAATAATCCTCTTAAACTGTAGAAATAGTGAAACTTGCAACGAGAAGGAAGAAACACCACTCCATGACCATTTGGAGAACCTGCCTGTACAAAACCCACTGAGTGAACAGCACAAGGACCGCACATGAGCCGGGGAAGAGCTCCGAATGCAGGATCTTCAATGAGCAACCTACGACATTTGTATAGTGCCTCGTCTTGCGAATCTAGCGCTCAAAGCATGGACGTTTGATGACAGGGAAGCAAATGGGAACCCCTACCTTCTCAAGTAGCAACATAACCCCTGCCTTCTTGGGCATGACCACATGGGCTAAACTATTTTACTAACCCCTTGAAATGCACCAAAATGTAGAGGAAGGAACTTGGTACCTGTAGACCGTGGGCGGAACAGCTACATAGCCCGGCATTCCCCATCACACCAACCCCAAGCCCCAACACACACGGGTTAGCGGCTGGGGGGGGGAGGGGGGGCAGCTCAAAAAAAGAAAAAAGAGTCACCAAGGACGTGTTGCACAGTGCAAAGGGATGGAGTGTCAAAAAGTAGTGAATCCAATAACAATGAATTGCGTGTCTTGTTTGCGGACGGGATTATTCCTAACGCGCGCTGCAGGGCGCACCGCAGGCGCCACAGGCGCCGCAGGGGTGTAGCCCTCTTTGGGGTCCAGAAGGTGAAGAGGCATCCCAACAAGTATGTCAACAGCCCCCTTTGCCAGGAGGGCTCGGGACATGGCAACCATGCGTTTTGCGGGACATACGCCTCCTGCCCTGCGGCCAGCTCCCGCTGCTCTGCGTCCAGGCAGGCTCGCTCTTGCTTGATGATCCTCCGCTCATCTTCGATGACATTCTGCACCTTCGCCAGCATTTCCGCGGCCAGGTTTTGCGTGTCCTTGTGCTGTGAGAGGGAGACAAGCCAAATCAACATGAAGCACGGCGCTGACCGGACGTGCGCCGCAGGGGCCACAGGAGAAGGGAAGGGGGCCATTCTGCCCGTTACGTGCCGTGATGGCTGCATCGGGGGAGACGGGGGGCGTGACTGGCCTCACGGCGACCGCGGCATTGACAGACAGACAGCCCGTGCGCAAATCAGTGAAACCGTGCCATTGCGGAAGCGGCCTTCAGTCACGCGAATACGAGAAGAATCAACACACCCCAAACCGCCCAGACCCTCAGAAAATCTGACGTAGATAGCCAATGTGATCCAAATCATACATGTAAAACCGGTATCCGAGGACCACCACTGGGGCATGGCATACAGCAGATTGACAAGCTGTCGTGGGTGCTTGAGCGACAAATCCCTTGGGCTGGCACATTCATCTTTTGTTGAGAAGCCTTGTCTTACGTGCTTGTGCCTGTGCCCCCCCCCCCCCCCCTTCGGGCCGTTCTTGATGCCCACATTTCAGCCATTCTCCACCCTGCCACCCCCTCCCATCGAATCCCGGTACATTGGGCACAAAAAGAAACGAAAACAAAAGGCCCCTCAAAAACCCTCCTGTACAATGCACAATGTACACTGGCACGGGCTTACGGGCTGTGGACCAGACGGTATTGTGCAATCATTGGGACTGGGACAGAGTGTTGGGCACAGGCATATGTCATCACACAGCAGGAGCCGCAGGGCATACGTCCGCACCATCGCCCATGGCCGTCGACACACGGCTCGACAGCTTTTTGTGCTGCTGAAAGTCTTCGCGATCGTTTCGCAATTGAGTGGCCTCTGTTTCCAGCGCCGCGCGGTCCTTTGCCAACTTCCAACGCTCTTCCTCCAGGCGTTTGCTCTGAGACAGATTTGTGACTCAGCAGCAGCAGCACAACCACCAGCCTCTCTTTCACAGTACCTGCGCCACTGCGAATGCAGCATCCCGGGCGGCACCAACATCAACACCAGCATTGGCGATGGCACCAACACAGACACCGGCAACAGCGGCAGCCGCAGCACCAACGCCAACACCCAGGCGTTGTGGGGGGTTGGCGGGGATCTGGGGCCCAAAACCCTGTTCACCAGACGTGTGCAAACAAAGCTGTCCTTTAATAAAATTCATTTTCCCACTTTCATATTTCGGGGGTAGGGGGTGGCTATACAACACTGTTGCCGAAAAACAGGATCGTCAAAAAATAATTCATCAATAAGAGTGCATTAAATCGACCGTTGTTAATTGTTGATAATATCGTCACCACCAAATATCATCACATCAAATATTATCATTATCATTATTACTACCATTCAAGCAAAGGCCTGCCAACACACCTCGAATGGCATGAAGCTGACAAATTGCACCCATCTTCATATCGGCTGCTATAGCATTGGAGATGGGGATGTACACACATTCCACGCAACTCAGCATCACATCCCTGACTCATACATGAACAGCCACCCACGCAGGCACGCACACAGGGCACAGCTCGAGACGGTCACCTCCGCCTGCAGCTCCAGCTTCTGCTCCAACACTTCCTTGCGATGCTGCGCTTGCTGGGCGTCGAAGGTCCTGCGTTCCGCGTCGAGTCCCGCCTTCTTCCGGTCCAGAGAGGCCTGCTCCACCTCAAATTCGGCGGTGCTGCATTTTGGGCCCTGATTTGGGGGGCGAAGACCGCTTTGACAAACGCAACCCGATGCACACAAAGGGGGAGGGCACGGGGGGGAACGTCCGTTGGCCCACAACCGCCTCAGGGGGCTATTCTCAGCCTCCGATCGATGCCAAGTGAAGACGACCCCCACCGGCCACACACGGGCCACACCCACGAAGACGGCATTACGCCGCCAGCCACTACTAGAGACACGCCCCAACGACCCCACACCTACCGCCCAGTCGCACGCCCACCAGCCACCACCGGCCAGGTACCCAACCAAGCGCCACGGACGCCACCCACGCCGCCAGCCGGGACCGTACCCACAACAGCAGACGCCGCGTGCACCACCAGAGACTCGACACACCACATCCACGCCACCATCCCCCGCCACAACGACATCCCGTCTTCTCTCCCAAATGTTGGGCTGCACGGGACACGTTGCAACCGAAGGGCCTGAACACAGGCCTGCCACCGCGCATTGGCGGGCTCCGATGCCACAGCATTGCCGGGCATGACGCACGGGGGACCAGAGGCGGGTGACACGCAGGCCCCTGAGGACGTGAACCCCCCGTTTATGATCGAGCACCACAACAATATCACGCACTTGTGTGGCGCTGTGGACTGTTTCAGGGCGAGAGGCCTGTCCTTAGGCCTTCTGTGCCCCCCAAACAGGCAGGCCCGCAGACTGTCATGTCGCATTTCGTTGCACGGTGCCCCCGAAAGGCAAACCAGCGGTGGTCAAGACAATCCCAAGCGCGGGATAATAGTGACGGACGGGGTTCGGAGAGGTGGTCGGGGGGGTCCATCCCCCGCCATTCTCTCGCTCGCAGGCACACGGACGTGCAGTCCCAGGGGCACTGCTGTGGTCGTATTTAAAAACGGTCGAATTTAAAAACGGTGCCGCTAACGTTTTTAATTGTGGCGTTTTTGATTATAGCCACCCATACGGACGCTGCACGGAGCAAGAAAACGTCGCCACATTCAAAATGATGGCCCCAGTAGTTTGTTGAGGAGCACCGGTTTTAATGGCAGTGGACGGTGTGATTGGCGAGGCAAAGGGAAACACAAGCGCTTCCTGCACACAACACACTGCGCTGGTGGAGAAGGCTCCAAACCGTCAGCACAGGGGACCAAATCCGCTTCTAAAAAAACGAAAAAAGCACCTTTGGACAGGAAAAAGGCACAAAAGTGGCCGACCGTTTTAAATTATGGCCAATTCTGGAACTCCCGGAAAACCCCCTGCGGTTTTAATTATGGCCGTTTTAAATTATGGCAGGAGCAGTACACTGCGCTCGGGCGGTTCACCCGCCGAGAACGACCGGCCGCAGTGGGACTGGCTGACCGCAGGTCCCCCGCGGCAGTCCCCTAGGCCCTGGCCCGCGACGCCGCGATGAGGCAGCGGCCCGTCGCAGCGTGGCCCCGCACAAGCGATGGCGCCGACGTTGGCACGACGAGCGGGGGGCGGGGGGGGGGCGGGGGGGCGGCATACCGCATCCTCCGCGGCCTTGTAGCTGGGGTCGTGGTCGCCCGCGCATTCACCACCGGTGCCCTCATCGGATCCGCCGTTCAACGCCCTCATGTCGCTCTGGTGGTGAGAGGGGGTGTGCATTGCGGATCGGGAGGATGGCGCATGGGAAGAGGAGGGGGGGGGGCGGGATGGCCCATGGACTTCCGCACCGTTGAGGAGCTCGATTTGGTTCCGTACAGACCGTTGGGATGGGGGCTGGCGGCTGGGGGGTGCGCCATCAAGGCAAGGGAGTATGCCGACGGGCACTTCCGGGTGTACGTGCTTGCTCACCTTTTGCGGAGGGAATCCCCCGCGCGTGGACAGATGGATTGGCTGTCCGGCCATTGCAATGGGGGTGAAGGGGGCGGGTCCGAAAAGTGCGATAAGTAGACGCCCACTCATGACGCCACCGTGGCGACGTGCCCATTTCGAAACTGATCATGACTTTGGGGGCTAGCGCCTGACATTTTGCCCCATGCGGGCCCATATGTCGGTTTTGAACTCGGAGGGAGCGGATTCATCGGAGGGTTTCCTTTTTTTTTTAATTTTGTGTGTGCGCTTTTGTTTTGTGCGCATTTTGGTGGTGGGGGGGATTGGATCGATGTGGCCGGATTCCCTTCCCCACACCCGCGGGCTTGGGGGGGGGGGGGCATGCCGGGGTGCTGGCTGCACCCCGGATCTGGCAGACTCGTGGCTCAAGTTGTACACAACCATCAAGCCTCGTTGTGCAAAGCCGTCACAAGGGAGGCCCAGCCACAGGGTGCCGCAGGGGAGGCATTCACGATGGAGGGGGTTGTGTTGATGCCCGACGCCCAGAGGCCCATCTAGAGCTCTGTCGGTTAACACAGGGCGGCTGGCAGTTCACAACAGCGGCGGAGGCCGAGCCGAGAAGAGTTCGCTGGGCAATCGCAAGTAGTTGACCGTGGCAGGGGGCTCCCAACCGAAAAAATGGGTGGCGGGCAGTAAACCAACCCTAAAAAAAATGCCGTGGGAAATGACAAGAATGGGTTCCCCATGATTCGCTCGACCACAGTGCAGTCCTCCCGGTCCCTAAGGGCAAAGACCATAGGACCCTATGCTGCACGACAAGCGCCTCTGACCTGCATCTGCGCTTTGATTTTCTCAATCTCCTCCCGAATCGCTTTCGCCGGGCGATGAGGGTCGTCATCAGCTCTAGACACCGGTGATCCGCCCTGAGATATGCGCCAGACATCGGGAGGGCAGAGGGCACAGCATTCGAGAATGGCATGCCTTAGGGGAGGGCAGAACGCGTGATGTGCGAGAGGCAACTCGGCAAACGTGGCTGGCACTCTCAAGTGCGTACTGCAGGTCTCCCAGGCCCACCTCCAGACATACGTTTGATTTGGGCGAGTCCTCTGTTTCGAAGACGAACTTTGCCCCTGAAATGCAGAGCAGTGCGGCGGGCACTGGGACGCCGTCGACCCGCACAGCAAAGTGGAGTGCCACCGCAGCAGTAGAACTCTGCTGCCCCTGCCCCTGCCCCTGCCCCTGCCCCTGCCCCTGCCCCTGCCCCTGCCCGTGCCCCTGCCCCTGCCCCTGCCCCTGCCGCTGCCCCTGCCTCTGCCCCTGCCGCTGCCCCTGCCTCTGCCCCTGCCCCTGCCTCTGCCTCTGCCCCTGCCCCTGCCTCTGCCTCTGCCCCTGCCCCTGCCCCTGCCTCGGTATGCAAGGCCCAGCAGACCTGTAACACCGCGGCGCTGGGCAGCGCCAGCGCCCTCTGCAGACGCCGTCCGCGGGCTGCTGTTGTATTTGTACGGGACCTCCGCCTCCTCCTGCGATTTCTGCTGCAGTTTGATCAGTTCCTGAACCGATGATGATTGGGGAGTGAGCCAGGGACGATGGCCGCGAACAAAACTTCAGCGCCGTAGCAGGACTGCGGCAGGGGCGACCACAAAACTCACAGCACTGGTACGCGTATGTGTGCGTGGGTTCGGCAGTATGGCTGTCGTCCCGTTTGCCCGCTTCCAACCCCTGGCCCTCGCCAGTCATTCCCGTCATGATGTCATTGCTGCTGTTGCCTGGGGGCGGGATGCGTCCCTCCTGCCGGCATCACGATGCGCTTTTGCCGCACAAGCAACACAACAGCAAACAACTGCGAAACCGTCCTTCAAACCACATCGCACAGCTACTCTTTCTCGACCCTCCCTCAAGCAGATGGGCCCCGAGCGTCATCCGAGGGCTTCAGGTCGTTGTCTGAGGAGGAAGTATGACCTGCTGAATGACAGAGAGCTCGTCCATGAGAGCAGTGGACCCGTTCCCAGTGTTGGAAGGCGCCTGCCAGTAACCGTGGCTGCCTCGGTCCGGTGCAAACTGCACAAAGGGATGATGCCAGAGTCGTCCAGTGGGTCTTCTAAGTCCCGCTAGTGTCACAGGGGGAGGTTGGCAACCGTGCCAACTGCAAACTGCAGCAGGGGCACAGTGCCGACTGACCGCCACATACACCACTCCATCTGTGGCCTGTCTAGGCGCCACGTGCTTGTCAGCTGCACCCCTGCCGCCCTGCTGTCTGCTGTGCTGTGGCAACCTTGCCACCATACACCTTGCCCTGGTGCAATCCCTTTCCCAAGAGGTCAGGGGTGCCACCCACAGAGCTGCGCTCCCGTGTTGCGGCCTCCGCTACCTCCAGCACAGGGGATATCGCTGGTACTCTGGCTTACGTAGGCAGTCGGCATGGGTGCAGGTCGCTAAGGGCTTGCCCTGGATCTATCACATACACTGGATTCTATGATACATCCAAACCATTGAAACGGGTGTCTCTTTCGTTGGAAAATCATTGCTCTTGATGTCTATTCACGCGCCGATGAATGCAATAATGGCAAAACCAATTTGTTCAACACCAACACCACAATAGTCAAAGAGGCCATAATGGGATGGATTTTTCCTCAAAGATGTGGCATGCCTGACCTTGTGTGATCAACGAGAAGCCAGGACAGTGGTCCACAATAGCCATTAGCACACAGGGTGATCCCTTCTCCAGGTTATTGCAACGCTTGAGCTGGAAATAGGAGTAAATGGAGTAAAATTGTTTCCCCCTATGTGTGTAATCTCAAAATGCTCAGCTCACATTGGGGGAGAACATTCAGGCGGAACCGACAAAACCACTTCATCTTTGATGGTCCCTTTTTTAGGGGGGGACGGGGGGGGCATGGAGGCTGACAGTGGTGTGGTTGGGAGGTAGGGATCTGCTGACCAGTGGCTCAGCAGCTGAGCCTGAGCATTGGGCGGTTGGTTTGCTGCAGTTAGTTTGACACTGGCAGTTTGAGCAAGACTTGAATGTGCCATCGGGCTCAGAGTTTTGATCCACGACCAACAGTGGCTGGGCTGCAAAGTAACTCCCATTTGGGAGGGCTGGGGGGGCACAATGTCAGGCTTTCAGATCACCATCATGGTCTTGACCCCATGCGAGACTAATCAGTTCAGCCAAAGTGTTTGACCGACGTGTTTGACCAGAGCAGCGTATCTTTCACACACAGCATGTTCGTTCCTACATCCACATGTAGGTCAGCTCGGGCACTCCTCTGCCTACCTCAACGACCCCCCCCCCCCGCCATGCACTCATGCACCACGATCATCGCTTAAGGCCGATCCCTTCAAGCTCAACCCTGTGTTCAGGCTTTTTTGCGGAGGCACATTGAACTGAATTCCCCATGAAATGGGCATATCGACCACACATAAAGGGAAGGTAACAAAGAGTTGACCACGTACCACAAGTGAAAGAAGAAGGAAATTCTGATGCACAAATGAACATCCCAAAGCACGCAACGAGCCCTAATGCGGCTGTCGGCCGCACTGTGTAGGCTGCTCCCCGAAAGCGTAGGTTTGGGGGTGTAGGAGGTTGAGTGGATGTTGGGGTCCGGGCCCACTTGAACGCCCCCCTTGAAGGAACACGCATGCAGATCACTGACATCTGCACGATACTCTGGGACATAACACAAGGATCTACTGCGACTTCTTCCGAAGATGCGCTTCTGCCCCTCCCCCTATCCCTGCAGCTAGACGCCATCATTGCAAGTCAGTCCCCACCAGGTTGGGGGTCACACCTTGTTGATGCTGCCCTGGAAATCCATGGGGTCACTCAGCAAGTCAAAAAGATGTCAGATACAACACTGGGCAAAGCCAAAGACGAGATCTCGAAGGGGTCAACGCTGCAACACAGAGGGCGGGCCAGGGTGGGTCCTGCGAATGCAAAGGGGTGTGAGTCGCACCATGTGCACAGTGCGTCCCGTCTCTTCATTCGTCCTGCACTTCTGGTTTCTGCACCTCGCCTTACCGCTCTCTGTTCATTTTACCCATTCCACGTTGTTACCCTTGTCACCGTTGCAGCATGGCACAATGCCCTATGTTGCATGAAGGTTGTATCCGCTTCTGCATGGGGCGAGCATCTTCTGGGCATCGTCGTGTGCTTCCGCCTTTCATAAGTAGAGGGGTGGGGTGACAGTCGCAGGTTGATAAGGAATTTCTCAAATGCAAAGACTTGGGAACATTTGACAGATGCGATTCTCTGTGTTGCTAATCTGATGGAGCAAAATGTCTGTCAAACTGCTGTGCATGTAGACATCTGAAGCGTCAGCGCAACGAAAGACATGATGGCATGCACTATCTGCGGTCTTATCAAGAACGGCTGTCTTCAGTGCCTTCTGAAAAGAAAATTTTCCTGGTTGTGGCGCCACAAAAAGGTACAGTAGTGGCCGCACCTTTCACTCGACATGCCCACAGAAGCACCCTGCACCGTGCAGATGGCGGTCGTACGCCGTCGCACGTGACGAACCCCAAAGCTTATCGAGATGCAATGGGATACTCGAAGCGGAGGAGGGGTGGGGACAAGGGGCCCAGGAGTTGGGCCAGTCCCGAAGCTCCTCTCCTTCTGCCTCCTGTGGCGTATGGTGCTCCCCATACTTCCCTGCATTCCTCTGGTTCGCCCACTCCATTTGCGGCGTCAACCCGGGGGGGGGGGGGGGGGGGTCCTCGGGTTTGGGCGCCAACTACCCTGCACGCACACAGAGAGACAGAGAGGAGGACCTTTTAGAATGGTTGTTCCAGCAAAGCATGACCAACAACAACTACGACATCATGTCTGCATCGAGAAACACAATGACTGTAGGAAGGATCTGGCCTGCGACTACAGCAGGCAGGGCAAACACATGCTCACACTACAAAGCCTGCATCCATGTGGATCCGGCTCCCATCGCATTCAGAATACCCTACCCTCTCGACTTCCCCATTCGCCCTGCACTGCAGTCCCCAAAGCTATTCAGCACACAGCTCAGGAACAGCTGTACACTCACTGCACAAAATATGTACCTCCGCGGGGCGCAGCAAACGATCTGCTATTTTCCAATCTGTGGCGCTCAGCACTCTTTGCCCTTGACAACAGGGTTTGTGTTCGCTGTCTGGGTCAATGCGGGCCATTCGCTGGGGGTCCTACTGTGCACCTACTTTGTGCCTGCTATGCACCTGCTATGTGCCTGCTCTGTGCTTGCAATGCTCTTGCCATGCGCCAACTATGTGGCTGCTTTGCACCTACATACAATACGCCTAACATGAGCCTACTATGAGCCTGCTATGGGCGACCAATGATGAGACTCCTGAGACAAAAAGGAGTTGCCACCCCTGCTCGGGCCTTAGGCTTTCAAAAAGATGGCTGGTCATGCGACTACCAGTCTTTACACTTGTGCAAGGAGGTGATTGCCCATAGGGGAAGCTTGGAAAACGTTTGCGACGTCTTTCAACCGGGTGCATCCAAGAAGCAATGCACATTGTCCGCAAAGACTGGCATGAAGTCCTAGTGGGCTATCCTCAAGGTGCAATGGGTAAGTTGGAACGTGACTACACGTTCCTTGACAACCTCACATGCCACCTCAAAAAGGATCTTCATGAGGATTGTGCGCGGAACTGTACTATTGGTACGCGCCCAAGTCACGGCCACCAAGTTCGACCCCATCTACAAACGCTTGCCTCGCCAAGGCAAGGCAAGGCAAGGCAAGGTATGGTTGGCATGGCATGGTTTGGTGCAGTGTGCTTGTGTCTTATTATCCCTGTCTCATTTCGGGGGCGATTTACCCAAAAAAGTGAGCTGAACGTAGCCGTCGAACTTTTCGTGCACGTATGTGTTGGTCAGGGCATAATTATGGTTGAGAAAAAAATAGGGGTTGCGGGGTTCAATTTTGCGAAGCAGCAAAGGGCAACCCAATGCACATATCCCCACTAGCAGCTCACCTGGTCATGCCCAATCTTACCACAAGTACCAACCCATTGGCACATCGTAGGCTAAAGCCTTCATTTTCGAGTCCCTGACCTCAAAGTAGGGGTGTGTGAAGGGGAACTAGGAACAAAATCAGCCCACAAGGAAGAAAGGAAAACCTTACCCCCCCTCCCCCTTGCGCAAGCACGGCCGCGGTCCCAAAAGTCAGGTCAAAACGGCGGTTCAACGCCCACCCCGTGCTTAGACAAGGCCGTGCATGCGCGACACACGTGACAGCAAACGTGTGGGGGAGCCCTTAGATGGGAATGGCGAGGGGCTGCGAATGGGTAAGAGCCCTTTATCAAAAGCGGCATAATGCTCAATCTCCTTCCCATTCCGCATGTACTTCAAATGGATGTAGTTGTCCCCATGACGAGAGGGACCAAAAATATTGGCAGACACATGTTCCCCAGTGCTCCAAACGTACGTGACAGCCATGCCGGGAATAACATTGTTAGCCATGGCTGAAAATCACATCAGAACAAGCAGCATGGGGTTGCAATGTGTGGTACAATGTTGTTATGAACACAATGCACTATCACAAACACGACTGAGCCCCTTTTCCCTGTACAAACACTCTACAAACACCCAATCCTCCATTCTGGACCACAAAAACAGCGGTCCCAAAATTTCCTCAAAACGGCGGTTCAACGCCCACCCTGTGCTTAGACAAGGCCGTGCATGCGCAAGGGGGGGGGGGTACATGGTAACATTACAGCTGTTGCCAGCACACAAACAATGTATTATCCAAAATGGACAAAATTGTCCGCGTAGACTTAGTTCTCTGTGTAACCAAAATAAAAAAAAGACAAAGAAGTACTCTTTTTTCATGTAACACCTGTGCACTTTTTTTTATTTTTAAAGTTGTGTCCTATCTTTTCCCCGGCCCTTGGAGTTGGTGAAGCACAAGCCCCAATGGACAATGTGCCATAGCGTAAACTAGTCCACCATATTTGCACCCCTAAAGAGGTGGTCGCCTGAAGATGGTGTGGAGCAAGCCATGGGAATGCTACCAGAAAGCGGTAGGCAATTTATAAAATCCACCAAGTATGCAGCCGAGAAGAGGTTATGCCCATGTGCGGGGAAAGGTGGTGCATCCAAACCCTCTCAGACATGTGTTGACCTCCATTACCATCCGGACGGCCGCTCCTTCTCAAAATGGAATCCCGCGGCCCCTATTTTTTATTTAACCATGATAATGCCATGGCCAACATGTACATGGACAACAAGTTTGATGGGTACATTCAGCTCACTTTTTGCGGTAAATTGCTTCCAAAGTGAGATAGGGATGATAAGGTACAAGCACACCCTACCAAGCCATGCAATGCCACGCCAGCCATGCCTTACCTTGAATTGTCCAGGCAAGGCGAGGGAGCGCACGCGAGTGTGGGGAAAGGTGCTACACCCCAACCTTCTCAGACGTGTATTGACCCCCACTGCCATCCGGATGAGCTGCTCCTTCTCAAAATGGAACCCCGTGGCCCCCTATTTTTCATTCAACCATTCCCCGCACACACGCGCTCGTTCGCCTCGCTTCGCCAAGCCAAGGCAAGGCATGGCTCGCATGGCATGGCATCGTTTGGTACGGTGTGCTTGTGCTTTATTATCCCTGTCTCACCTTGGAGGCGATTTACTCAAAAAAGTGAGCTGATACGGGCTGCGGGGTTCAATTTTGAGAAGAAGCGGCTTGTCTAGATGGCAATGGGGGTCAACACATGTTTGAGAGGGTTTGGATGCACCTTTCCCCCCACGCGCGAGCGCGCTCCCTCGCCTCGCCTCTGCAAGGCAAGGCATGGCTGGCATGGCGTGGCATGGTTTGGTAGGGTGTGCTTGTGCCTTATCCCTGTCTCACTTTGGAGGTGTATTGTCAGTTCAGCATACAGCCCTTTTCCAAGGCTTTCCAAGTATACCCCACATGCCCCCCTCTACAATTCACTCAGTGGGCACCAACAATCCAACAATGTCACCGATCCTGGAAAACGATCTGTGTTGGTGCATTTCCTGCGTCCATGAGAGATATGATATGCCCATCAATGGGGCAGCTTATAAGGGCCTTTGCTCTCAGTAAGTCTTGAGGAGGTACAAAATTGAGATGGTATCAACGGTGGCGGGGATACACACCACCTCCCAATGGACAAACACATCCATGATTATTGTGGACAGATACGCCCAGAAAGAGCATGAAACACCACGGTACAGATAATTGGTTACATGAGCTTTAAGTGGTTGGGTTAGAGCTACATGTTTAGGAATCCATGACTGTTTCCCAGACATATCTACAGCTGCCAGCTGAGGACAACACTCCCAAAGTACGGGTGTAAAAACAGGTCGGTAACTATATGCAAGTGGTGGGGTGAGAATCAGGGTGATACCTTCCACCCTTGCGCAAACAGGAGCAAAACGAGCACCTAGTGCTGTTTGGACAAGCTCCTGAATAAGAGTCTCCTTGGAGCCCACAGACAGGGGTACAACAGTGAATGTCAGATCTGCAACTTCTCAATTTGAACCCAACCTTTTCACGGCTCAACTGGTGCAGGGACACAGGTATGGTGCAGCTGGTGTCCAAAAGTGGTCAGTGACAGCAACAGCGAATCACCCACTGCACGACTCCAAAAAATGATGGAAATAGCCATGTGGCAGGCCACTCCTCGTGTATGGTCCACAAAGCAAGTTTGGCATCAATGAGCAGGATCAAATGGCAGGGCATCATAATGTTCTTAGCTGCCGAGGCCCGTTGAGGAATGGATGCCTGATTGCCTTGATCCCAATCGCAACACAACTGGGCATCTATGACATACTGCTGGGTGACCCAAAAAAAGCGTTTGAGGGCAATACCCCTGAATGCCTTAGTGACATTGTTGTATAACTCAGTGCGTCCAAAGCAAACAGCGCCTCGGCCATATGACTGAGTGCAAACATCCACCAAATGTGGACAGAGCTGGTGTCGCCCCTCACCCTTCTCAGCACTGTGGCAGCCTTGGCAGTCACTTGGGTGCCATCTCTTAACAGCAGTGAAAGGTCAACGTGTCATGATGGAGATTGACACGCCAGAGGTGAGATTCTCCAACCACTGTGGGATTGGGTCTGCTCAGCTCCTCCGTCTGTGCAGGCGCTCATACAACTATCTGACCCATTGCCCATTCCAAGGACAGGGGGAAAAGGGCACAACAGCAGATTCCATGTGGACGCTTGCCACCCCAAGAACACAAATTTTGTGTGTTCTGAAGAGCAGAATCTGTTTGTGCAAGGGGCATATAATGGCCGCAACGTCAGAGCAAGCGGCAGGGAGTCGACAGCGGACAGGCCTAACAACTGCATGCAAGTGGAGGGTTGAGTAGGTGCAGTCTCTTTTCTCAGCCCGCCAGAAACCCACGATGGGGTACCATGTTTGTCTCATCCTGCAGCAGATACGGCCTTGCCTCTACTGTCGATCAGTTATGTGGGGGCATGTTGCGATCTTATGCGCAAGTGTCCGCACTGGTTACATGCCCCATGGTGTATAGGAAGTGCTTGACCTCGGTACATCTATGAGAACGCTGTCTGCGCGCCGCAGGCACTGCACGGTTACAGAAACCTGGTTTATTGCAGACTGTTGAGGAAAAGATAACGAAGAAACAGTGCTTGTTGATCCATCAATCCGAAGACTACGGCCCCAGCTCAACAAGCAGCAACAACTTCAATATAAATCACATGGGCTTTAGTTTTTCGGTCAACGATGTGCAAACTGCAATATTCCACAATTAGGCAGGGTTCCAAAGTGTGTGCCGCAGGAAAAGCGTTCTCTGTGCCTATTGTTGTAGGCAGAGTCCCTCAGTGCCCCAAAATCAAGTGGCCTCCTCTCGGCAAACAGCATGTGTGTTGGATGGGCCATACAGCTCCCAGTCGTGCTGTGCCTTTGGAAACCGTCGTCTGTGTGCAGGTTCGGTGGAAGGATATATGTACTGACGAGCATGTCTTATCATGTGGCTGTGGTCATCATAGTGCCGTCCTCAGTTGTGTTGATAGGTGTGACTGGTGTGGTGCAAACTATGGCGTACATGTGTGTTTGGTAGAGACCAGGGAAATTGATATGCGGTCTGATGGGCTGGTGGTGGATACATAGACCATGCCAACAAATCCTGGGTACCATCTTCGCCAGTGGCTGTTGCATTGCGAAACACAAACCACAATGAAAAATTGAATTGCAATAGTGTGGCCATAAGTGCACATCTATGCCGCAAGCAATATTCTGCACCAGCACAAGAGAGCAGGACCGTCACCATTTTCACCCCCTGATACCTGGATACCTTCGAAGCCCTCCCTCCAAGACTCTTGTCTCTGTCCCCATGCCATACTTGCAGGAAGACACAACTACTGTAGCTGCCCCTGTGCTCATACTAGAGGAGAATGTGTTGGGAATAGTGCAGGAGCGCCAATGCTGCCCATCTCCCCCCCCCTCCCACCCGGATCCCTGTGCCCTGCGGCAAAAAGCTGCGATGCACCCGAGAACGGGACGTGACGCTGACCGTCCTCACTTCATACTGCGCCCTGCAATCGCGTGAGGTGCTGGACCTGCGTACGCCATATGCCTCGTCAGTAAGGTATTCACAACGAGACTCAGGTGCAGTAAAGCCGCCCGAGCGGTGCAGAAGAGACAGGGGAAGGCGTATGCATGCGCGCAAACGAGACACACGCGGCAGCAAGAAGAAACGCCGAAGTGTCAAGAGGCATCAGGTCGTAGCCAGGGGGCGTGAAAACAACGGCCATTTTCGTTTGGACAGTGTGCTAAGATTGCGCCGACCCAACCCCCAGAGGACGCGCTGTTCCGATCAGGAAAGGGCTCGATCAGCGAGGACGATGCACGGCGCCCGAAGGAGATTGAGTCCAGCCCTGACCCACGACGACGTAGCGACGACTCGGACGAGAAGCTGAGATTCGCCGGGACTCGGTCCTGTGCGGAGCCGCGCCGGGACGTCCGCACACCGCCCGGCATGGAGCCGCAGCGCTTGACGCCCGCGCGGCTGGTCGTTGGACCCCGCGTTCTGTGCGTCGACCAGGACTGCGCCTTGCGCAGTCCCGGTGACTGCGGTGGCTGCAGGGACAGCGCCCCTTCACCGCCGCCCGCGCGGGCGAACTGCATCGCGATCTCGCACAGAAGCGCGTTGAAGTCGTCCAGCAGCGCGTCCCGTGCGGCCGGCGGCAGCGGCGCCGTGGTCGTCCTGCAGGAAATGAATGAGAGGGAATGGGGTGAGGATGGGGGACGAAGGACAAGGGGAGAGGCAGGGAGAGGGGGAGGGGGTTGGACCGAAAAGGCGAGGAAAAGCAGACCCTTTCGTACTTCCAACGTTTCGCACATGTTCAAGTTTGCGGAGGAAAACTCCGCAACTGGGGGGGGGTGCTTCCGTACTGCCGGGCACACACAATCCTGAGCCCCCTTCTGAGACCACGAGACATCTGATTGGAGGCAAGGCCACGTGCAACTGCAAGGATGAGGCGGGTGCTGGCTGCTGCTGCTGCTGGCTGGTGCCTGCTGCTTTGGACTGCTCGCTGCTTGGCTGCTGCTACTTGAGGCTGCTGGTTGCTTTTTTGGTGATCTTTGCTCAAAGTAGTGCCCAAACTGGCATCCGGGTGTGCCCAGACTGGGCGGCCAAAGTGAATGCCCACATTGCCAACAACAGCGACATTGAGAAAGTTGTATTTGCGGCTGTAGTCTCAAGTGGCGGTTGAAAGGATGCCCTGAAACGTCTAACAGTCAGCACTGTGCCTTGTGGCAAGAAAAATTCTGCATTGACCGTCACAATGTTGGTGGTTTGAGGACCGCTGGCGGACATAACCTGAGTGCGCCGCACAGGAGTAGTCCCCCCCAGACACAGGCACGACAAAACAAGAAAAACAAGAACCCAGGCACAAGGCTTGTGCTAACCTCACGAGCCGCAACCCACGAATGGCTTAACCCCGAGGGGGGCAAAAGGGGGAGTGATTCCTCAAGGACCCCCCCCCCCTCCTCCCCACAAGGCTATCCGCAGCACTCAACAAAAGGCTTGGTTGTGTTCTTCCAGCATCCCTTCCCTCCTGGTCGGCTGGTGTGTGCAGTGGCGTAACTCAGTCCCATTGCGGTTACTTTGGCTCCGTGGCTGCAAACAAGCCAACACGTGGCCTCCAGTAGGACTATCACAGCTCCACTACTGCAGGGTTGCCAAGGAGCCACCGTCATCTATGCAGCATATGAATACACTGGCATGTTGAAACACCACCAGTGCTCTGTGCAATGGCCGCTACAGCGGGTTCACGAGCTCCAGCTCAATTGCATGTTACACCCCAGACCCATCCCCTGCCCCTGCGCAGCTTGGGGCAGTCATATGGAAAGCAAACATTCACCTTCGGATGCGGCCCCACTTCTGCTGTAGCAACACAAAGAGGCTGCTGGCCTTTGCACAGTTGCATTTCGGGGGTTCAACAGCAAAGCCCACATGGCGCGGGGCCGTCTCGGGCTGTGGAGCACCAGCGATCGGGCTGGTCAGCGACTGCTCTGAACCGTACTTTGAGTAGAGGCCGTCGAGGCTCATCAAATCGTCATGAGACCCCTCTTCAATGGCGTGGCCATTTTGCATTACCACAATTTTGTCGGCGCGGTGAATAGTGGACAGGCGGTGGGCAATGGCAATGACCGTGCGGCCCTCCATCAGCCGCCCCAACGCCTCCTGCACCAACCGCTCCGACTCAGGGTCCAGAGCGGACGTTGCTTCGTCTAAGAGCAGCACCTGCGACGATGCACCACATCCACATGTGAAGGGGGGGAGGGTGGGAGCGGAGTAACAGGGGCCTAATGTGAATGGAGGGGGTTGGGCCCCAGCTTGACGCTCCCAACATTTGGTGCGCTTAACTAACCGATGGGACCCTGAACGCCCATCAGTCTTCCTTCTGGACTCCACTCTTCCATTCTTCTCATGATCCCCTCGTTTTCATGCTCACATTGTTTTATCACCGACAAGGCGTTTGGAATGGCGTGTACCTGCCAGCCCGGTGGCTGTTGCCATCCCCTCCCGACCGGCGTACTTCTCAATTGCTTTCGGACCCCATATGTTCAAGGGACGGCATCGGCAGTATAGCGACCACAGTCCAACACTGGAGAATGCGGGCCATTGCTAACGGTACACACCCACAACCTTCATCCAGCACAACAACCAGCCGCAGTGGCAGTTGCAGGCAAGCATTTACCATTCTGTCCACACTTGAGACAGGGGGTTCAGGGCTTGCACAGTACACCAGCATAAGCCTGTCGCCGCCGATTCCTCCAGCCCGCGCATCTGCTCATTTTGGTCCAGAGGTGGGTGTAGGGGGGGGGGCGGGGGCAGAGGTGTATTGTATCATTGACAATATGGGTTGGCGGAAGCTTACTTGCTTGTCATCGTTTGCATTGACACATGGCCTTCCCAAATCCGGAGTTTGAGCCCCTAACTCACCGGTGGCAGCCTGAGCAAGAGGCTCCAAATTGGAGGTGCAATCTGTCCAATTTTGGGCCAAAAACGGCCGTTTATTGCCCCCCCCCAAAAGCCCGAAAACCCGTTTAAATCGGCCAAACAGAGGAAAATGGACTGCACATCCTGCAATCGGCTTGATTTGCTTGTGTCAAAGAGCCCTTTGCTGGCTTATAATTCACGAAAACACTTGTTTGAGGACCCGAGTGGTCTAAGAACAATTTTGAGAAACGTCTTTTGAAGCCCCTAGAGACCCCCGGTGGATCTGTTTTGGCCCCAGTTTGTTTGGGCTTTGTGCACCACCCTGGCAGGATGAGCGTGCCCTGGTACGGGGATCTAGGCGTCCAGTTGGTTCTAAAGGGGTGGAAACCACAAAAACTGCGGGGTTGCATCTGAATGAGGTGCCCTTGGAATCGCTTTTTGAGCCACGTAGCCCAAGATATGGCCCATTCTTGGTTGGGCCCATTCAGGCGCAGATTTTGGGCCATTTTTGGGATTTGGGGCCTTTTGGGGGGCATTTCTCAGACATATCAGCCCATTTCGAGCCCGTGGTGAGCTGTTTTGGCCCTCTGGAAGTCCCCTAAAGCCCTGAGAATGGGCCAATTTCGGACCAAAACAAGGTCGAAAACTGGTCAAAAACACGTTTTTCCAACAGTGAATCTAGACCTCTTGGGATGCTCAAACAGGTGCTTGTAGCCTGTTTTGAGCCTGTGGTGACCCGGTCTGGCCTCTCGACAATCCCAAAACCAAAAGGCCTCGAAAATGGGGCCATTTTGGCACCAAAACAGCGTCCAAAATGGGTGAAACAGGTATTTTTCTAGTGATTCTGAACCCTCTGGAGTACTCGAGTTTTTGACCCTGTTTTTAGCCTGTCAACCCTGTAATTGCAAAAAAGCATTGCAAATGGGCCACTCTGGGACCAAAACATGTTGCAAAATGGGTCAGTAGTGTGTTGTTGTTGCAAAAGCCATTCTAGACCACTTGGCATGATCTAGCAAGTGGTTTTCAGCCGTTTTGAGCTGATTATCATGTGTTGTGGGCCCCTACAAATGCCACACGGCTCTCTTATGACCTGCCTTCTAGAGCTGCCTGGGAGGCCAGGAAGCCTAGGGAGCCACGCAGAGTTGGGGAGAGGTTGTAGATTCGAGGATACATTAGCGCACCCTCCCTCGCGTAAATCTGCTGCAAGTAAGCAAGCACAACAACAAGCAAGCAACAAGCACTTCACCAGTCCGTATCATGAATTACTTCGTCACAGTGGCCTGGTGTAGGCCGCAAGTCAAGGGGCTCAAGTGCCCTTGCTAAACCCCGACTATGAGCTCAGAACTCAACAGTGGTGGGCCGCGGCTCTAGCTTCACCTCAGGAGGTGTCCTGGCAAATCTTGCAATTTCATTTGTTCCCTAGAATAGTCCACAAAGTCCCTCAAATCAGCCAAGCGAAGGAAAATGGATAGCAGATGCTGCGAGCAGCTACAGGTTTGCTCATGGCAAAGAGCATTTTGCTAGCCGTTAACTCAACAATATGTCTAAAAAATGGCACAAAAATGCCCAGAATGACCCCGATTCTGTGCACTTTGGCTGCCAACACCCCCAAAGCAAGACTGGGCCGCATCTCAGGCTGTTTGAGTCGAAATCCAATTCCGAGACCACCTGGCCCATTTTTGGTTCTTTGGAGCCAAGCTGTGCAGATTTTGGGCCGTTTTGGGGGTGTTTCTTGGACATATCGTGGAATTAGGGGGCAAACAAATACTATTGTACTTGAGCAAACCATATCTGTTGCGGCACGTGCAATTCGTTTGCTTCTTGTTAGGCCATTTTGAGCCTGTTCAGGTGAAAAATGGCCATTTTTGGCCCAAAATTGCGCAGATTTTTGGGGGGCACCTCCCAACTTGGTGCCGCTGGCTGGGGTGCCATCTCTGGATATGGGAAGAACACGCACCAAGGAAGAAGCAGACCAAATTGGAGTCACAACTGGAATGTCGCCTTTACAATATTTGCAAAACGGATTCGGCATGTGTTTGTTGTTGCTTGTTGCTTGTTGCTTGATACCTGTTGTTGTTGTTGGCTAGATATGCGAGGGAGAGTAGTAATGATTGAGTACAGAAAATATGAAAATTTGACAAATTGGGGCTGAGTTGGGAGAGGGAGAATCAGCACAATTGTCACCATCAATTGCCGTTTATGCCTTCAGCCCAGGCCTTGCTCAAGGCCACAAAAACCGCAACACCCTTGGTCCCCGGTTTACCTCCGGCTTCATTAAAATCGCACGTGCAATGGCGATGCGCTGCTTCTCGCCTCGCGACAAATTCGACTGGCGGACGCACGAACGCCACTTCTCATCGCAGTGTTCTACGACGTAGTCGTAGATATTGGCCGCTCTCGCCGCCTCCTCAATTTCCTCCTGTGATGGCACTGCATCGCAGCCGTATACCAAATTGTCGCGGATCGACCCATCGATCAGGTCGGGCTCCTATGAAGGACAGGGGAGCAGGGAGTGTATGCAACTGCGTTCACCTTCACTACAGCACTGTCTAAAGCACTGTAATTCCTTCCTGTACTGGAAGAGCAGCAACGTTCACTGCCAACAACTGCACACTAACAGCAGCATCCAGACAGCAACCAGCAATCAGCAGCACCAGCAACAGCAACGACAAGAAATCCTAGAAAAGGAAGCAGCAGCACGTCCATCACCAACAGCCACAGCAGCAGTAACAGCAGCACTAGCAGCGACAGCACCAGTACCACGATCAGCGCTTAGGGCACCAACAGCACCAGCAGCACCAGCAGCACCATCTGGACCTGAGCACCCAGCACCAGCAGCACCAGCAGCGGCAGTGGTAGCAGCAGCAGCAGCAGCACAGCACGAGTCAGCAGTGGCAGCACCACCAACGGTGGCAGCACCAGTCGCAACATTGGGAGTAGGCGCCAGCAGAGGTTGCAGCAGCATGACGAAAGCCAGACCTGCGGCACGCAGACGATGCGGCGGCGCAGCCACGTGGGTTTGAGGTCCCTCAGGTCATGCCCGGCCCATGTGATGTGGCCCTTTTGAGGGTCGTAGAGGCGCAGCAGCAGCGCCAGCACAGTGGACTTGCCGCTGCCGGACGGCCCCACAAGCGCCGTCATCTTGCCAACCTCAGCCCTGAGGTTGAGGCCCTGCAGCACCGTTTCCCGTGGTTTCTTGGGGTAACTGAAGTGCACGTTCTCAAAAACCACGTCCCCATGAGCACCCTCCGGGGCCTCCCCTGCGTCCGGGCGGATCTTGGGCTCCAGCTGCAAAAAATCGTGGATCTCCGCTGCCGCCGCAAAGTCAAAAGTGTCCACCGGCACTGCAGACTGTGTGGGGGCAGGGTGGGAGCAGCAGGGCAACGGCAGGTACCAGGGGCAGGACGGGAGGTCACGGAGGAGGAGGAGGAGGACGAAAACAAAGACGGATGGGCTTCCCCAGAATGCGGTCTTGCTGCAAAATACACTCTGTTCGCATGCTGCTTGCTGCTCGCTTTTCTGCTCTGCTCATCGTTTGATTGCTGCTGATCGCTTGCGCTGATACCTGCTGCTCGGGTGCTGCTTGCCGACTGCCCGCTACATGGTGCTTGTTGCATGGTGCTTGTGACTCACGGGTCGCTCACTCGTTGCTTGCCTGTTCCTTGCTTGTTTGCAATGAAAAATTTTCCAAATGAAAAACTTTTCAACGAAAACTTTTCATTGGAAAAGCTGTTCATGCGCGAGTCCACCACCTGAACGACAATCGTGCTGCAGATTACGGCAGATTACGGCTGTGGAACAAGGTCACCGACCCAATCACAGCGTGGATGCACCGTAACGCCCCACACCTGGTGGCACGTGCGGATCAGTTCACGGCCCTGCCGCACAAAACCCTCCAATTTGCTCAACGGCAGCTGCTTTTGGTTGACCATGTGCAGCGCAAAGCCCCAGACAGCGGCGCGGAATAGGGGTTGCAAGGCACCCTCAAGGGCGCAGTACATCTCCTGCCACTTGGAGCGCCGGCCTTGTGCCCGCAGTTTGTTGTGGTAATCCACGAAAGCCTCGTACTCCGCCTTCTCGCGGCCGAACAGGCGGACCAGTCGAAAGGTTTTGGGCTCCAAGAACGCCTCCACGCCATACTGGAATTTCCACTCCAGCTCCCACCCCATGTCCTCCTTCTGAAACACCCAATCGTAGAGGTACTTCTCCAGAACCGACCGCCAAACCGACGTCAGCGCGGGCTCGGCCAGGGCCAGCCCGACTGCGAAGCACACGAACCGGGGGGACTGGGCCCAGAGCGTGAGCGTGATGGTGCAGAGGCTGGCCGCGGTTACACAGATCTGAGGGGGCGTGTGGGACGGGGGCGTGAGGCAGGGCCGTTCCTCACAAAACAAAGAAGGACACTTGATACGCCAACGGGCTGCGGTTGACCACCAACCGCCAAACAGGCGATAGGTTAGCGACCCAGGGGGCGGGGGGGGGGGGGGGCTGGATTTGAGGCCTTGGCCAACCCTCAGCCGACCCATCCACCAAGGTAAAACAAATAAGTCCTCGGGAAAAAAATGTAATCGACAAAAGGCGCCCGAAATTGGAGGCCGATTTTAGGTACACAAACTCCTTTTTGGCCTCTGACTTACCCACCTAACCACCACGGAGCCTCCAGTCCATGACTTTTGCTGCAAAAAAAATTTCCCTTGCAGAGGAGATACATGGCGTGAGCATGGGGTAGTCGGTTGGGGGGGGGGGGGCTGCAATGGCCCTGCGTGCTTTGGCTGGTGGACTGTGAGCGGCAAATTGTAGCAAGCAATCCCCACAACACCCCCTTCTGTTGTGTGCGGGTGCATGTGTGCATAGTAACTTTGGGTTGGGGTTGGGTGGGGGGTGATCTGACCCTAACCCACCCAAGTTCCAACAACGAGAAGTAGGCAGTCAGAGGGGACGCAGGAAGGGATAGGGGAAGGTGAGGAATGGGAGGGAGGGAGGGAGGGAAAGGAAGGAGAGAGCTGAAGGGGAGGGAGTGGGACACACAAAGGGGGAAGTGAGGATACGTTTTGACCCCTCACATAGCACACATCAGCAAAGAGGTTATTCAGACTGGCGGCACATACTGTGTGATGTGGACGCATAGGGTTAGGCCGGGGAGGCATACAAGCAGGTATGAGCTTTGGGTATGGGAAAGGCAGAGGGAGAATCACAATGCTGTTTGCATGAAGAAACACGGGGGGGGGGGGGGCTCTGTCCGATCACCGAATAAAAGATGACAATCATACCATCCCCCCCCCTTGTCGTTCCCCACCCCAGGGTAGACGGTCCCCAACCACCCCCTGGGGGATGGTCACCAAGTGACGCCCCCCCCCCCCCCCCCCTGGGGGACCGCACCCCAACCGTACACTCACATTTGCAGGCACAGAAATTGCAGCATAAAACGAAAGAATTCAGCATAGGATGCGTTCAAAGGGCTGCCAATGTACGGAGACTCCTTGACCGGCTCGGTGTAAAATTTCTTGGTCCTGCTCCACTTCACCTTGAACTCTTGCAAATGCTCTCCACTTTCCAATGGAATGCTTTGGGCAGCACTCTTGGGTGCTGGTTTTGCCTTCTTGGTAGGAGGCTTGGGGAACCCATTTCCCTTCGGGAATGTCCCTTGTAAAATACAACTTGTTCCCAAAACGCACGGTCGTGCAAGACGGTCTTGCCATCACGGTCATAAGTGATGCAGCGATGTGCATCACCATGCTCCGAATGTCCAACGATCTACGCCAAGGGGAAACATGGTTGTGCTATCAAGTTCCATTTCAGCGAAAGTGAGCAAAATGTCCTGCCATGAGTGCAAGGGATACAAGTGGCAGTGCCCCACAACACAGTCACCCACACAACAACACAATGAGCCGCAACGAAAAATTTTGGGTTGACCAAGTGACGGTCCCCCACCCCCCCCCCCCTGGGGAATGACAAGGGGTGGGGAACGACACAGGGGGGGGGGGGATCATCACACGTGCACCTACACACCTCTGTACGCCAAGATCAACATGACACACACTTGTCAAAATCAACAAAACTCATGATTTTCAATCCCCCCGTTCTGGCAAGAAAATGTAACATTCCGGTGACCGAAAAATCCACACAACGTGCAGAACGGGAGGGGGCGTTGTGGGGGATCTCTTAGGTCAATATTCACAACCATCCACAAGGAAATCGTTTTTTTTAAAAAAAAAACAGATTCAGACCATAAGGCACCCTTCACCACATATGTCGAGTGGTAGTAGTGTGGGCAGGGCCTATGACCATGTCTAGCTTCACAAGTCAAGCACATATGGTGCAAAGTGGGAGACCACTTGGACCACTTTGTGTGGTTTGTTTAAAGGGGCAAACGAAGTACAAAACTACTTCACGCGCCTATTGCCACTTTATCCCGGGTTCCTCTACATCACCGTTGTGGAACGTGGTGACACAAGCTGCGCACATCTCCCTACCCATGTTCTGCGAATCTTCGAGTTCGAGGTGCTTTTCACATCAATCAATCCAACCAAGCTAAAAAAACCACATGCTTCTTCAAGTATTGCTAATGTGTTGTTGCTAATGTGTAGGTGTGGACTTCTCTTTTTAGTCAATATGCTCCCCACAAACAAGACACCACATCTGCTCACCCCAACTTGCGCTTCGCTGTATGCACTCATCCTGGAGGCCCGTTGCCACAGTTTCGCTTCATTTGTGCAGGGACCGTGGTTTCGTTTCGCGAACGAAGACAGGGCATGCATTCAAGGCAGTGCGTTCACACTCGTCAGTCCTGTCCACTGTAGGTGCACTAACTGGGTGGGTGGGGTGGGGAGTGGTCAGGGTACCAACAGGGAACTAAAGAACATAAAGACATGCTTACATGGACCCCCCTTGACATGAGCAAAACCATCATTAGCTCATTTCGCTCACTAGCAACAAATTCATCGCCATAAAATACGGAAAACTGAAAAGGGGATGAAAATTACAACAATAGTAGCTCTGGAAACAGCAAACAAACAACAAAAGCAATGACAACAGTGATCTGCACTTCCGTGATTTTCAACTTCGGACAATTTCCGTGATTCCCGATGGATAAGGCAGAAACCCTGCACAACCAACACAGTGATCACAAACGTTTCCCTCGTCAACATCAAGGTCAGGCCATTTGTCTGGCAGTTTAAAGTGCTCAATAGGCTGCAAATGTTAAAAGCATGGATTGTTGGAATGGGGTGTTAGTAAATGGGGCAAACAAATGTGAAAAAAAAGACCAGAAATGCACTACCAAAAAGGTTGACAACACATCTAGTTTGCTATCCGACTGTGCTACAGTGACTGATATGCCTCTAGACAATGTGCCAACTGAAAAAAGCAACGCTCCAGCACGTTCTGGCGTTCGGATCGCCGGACCGGTAGGGGGCGGGCATCTCTTGGAATCGTTTCTGTGCGGTTTTGCCTCATGAAATGTGTGCTTCACTTGGAACCAGAGGTCGGACCTGATTGGGGATCTCGAATAGCTTTTCAAATATGTCTGCCGCCTTTACTACAGGGGCATGGGGCCCATTGGTCTCATAAAAGCCCAGGTCCAGGACCAGCATGTGCCTGAACACTGCCTCCTGCAGTCGCTGCGACAGTGCGGCGCCGCTCATCTCTTTGAAGTTTTTGTTCACCAAGTACACACCCCAAGCGATGGCTTTCGTGAGAACCAGTGCCAGTGCCACGTCTGACACCTCCTGCCATGCGATGGTCCGGCGACGCGATAGTGACTTGAGAGCGGTGCCCACCAGTTGGCCCTGGTACACGGTCTGCAGGCCCTTGAGCATGCCCTGGAGAGGGTGAGCGGCTGAGGCATGGCTTGGACAGGCATGGGGGAGGAGTTGAGATGAATGGAGGAAGGGAGGAAAGCTAGGGAGGGAGGGAGGGAGGGAGGGATGTGGGGAGGGGGGAGGAGGTAAAGAAGGAGAAAGGATTGTGAGGGAGGGAACGAGCGAGCGATAACGACATCCTGGGCTAGGCAATTCTGGAGAGGAGTCAGGGCAGGGGTGATCCTTCACCGTCACATGGGCAGGGGTGATCCTTCACCGTCACATTGAAGAAACACCCACTGGACATCTGAGCCAGCGAGAGAGGTATGGAAGGAAGAAGGCAAGAAGAGAAACTGAAAGAGGAAGGGATCAGGGAGGAGAATATCTGACCGGAGCTGAGTGCTGGCACGGGTGTAGTGAAAGTGGCTGTGGTTGGTGTATGTGACAGGCTCCAGTGTGCCAGGCAGCAGTGAAGCTCGGAATTCGACCATAGGTGGATGCTAGGAGGAGGCTTAGACCTGCACAGCCGAGCACAGTGATGTGACGCTGATGTTGAGCACTGTGGCGCCATACTTTGATACCAGCCGCATCGCCTTGTGTTTCTCCCCGCGCTTGAGTTCCCGCAGCCATGCCTCTGCTGCAGAATGCGGCCCCTGAACGTGGGCACTGTACAATGCCCGCACACGCGGAGCAGGGCTGCATCGTAGGCTCTTGGCCAGCCCCACAAGGTCAGTCACACGGTTTCGATACCGTTCATCTAATGTGGGCACATCCTGCAGCTCCTTGCTCAGCATCTGGGCTCCAAGAGCATACGCGCGCTGCAACACGGGCGCCGTCTTGTCGAAGCTCTCAACATCCCATATGGCGTCCCACAGCTCACAAGTGCCGCTTGTGCTGGTGGGAAGCATGGACAGGAGGAGGGGTGCATGAGTACTGCATGCTATGCCTGGGTTGCCCCCACCTGGGGGCAGGCGCGGAGCAACTCCCAATAGGCTCACAAACAACGTATCACACAACGGGGACTGTTGATCATTCCGGTACCCGTATGTCGATCCCTTGAAGCCTCGCTCTGGAGCAAACACACACATTTGGGGTCGGAAAGGGGAGCATGTCACTAGACCTTGCGTTGCGCGGGGGTGCGGACTAACACGTGGGGAGGCTGAGGACATGATAGACAATGTGTGTGGGGGGGGGGGGGGGGGCACATCTTGCTGACGTGCACGGATACTGCTCGTCAAGCGCCATCCGAAGAAAGCCACAGCTAGCCATCGAACAAACGCACGGAAACAGCGCCGGCCGGCTGGCAGGAAAGCGAGTTGAAAAAGTTGCGGTCAAAAATGCCAAAGGCCACCCGTCTGCATGCAAGGGTGGCAAGTGAATATTGTTTGGCTCTCGCATCCACGCAACTATACTAGAAGACAAGATGTGAGGAAGCATATGCCCCCTCAGGGCATTTCCCAGCACACAGAGCAATCTTAACCTCCCTACACAACTATTCTCCACCAAAAGGCACGGATGAATTTGGCCGAAGAACCACCGACAACACGACAACCAATTCAAACAGGCTTGAGTTACCATATCCACTCCAATGTGTGACCAGGTAGTCAAGGCATGGGGTCGCCGAATGGCACGCGAGGTCGCAATGACCACTCACCCCCGGCAGGGGTGCTGGAAAAGGGGCATCAAAGAGTAGCCCGGTGAGCAAGCACGCTAAACTAATAAATAAACCACACGGGCAAGGGGCATAAAAGAGTAGCCCGGCGTGCAAGCACGCCAAACCAATAAACAAACCATACTTTCATGGGTCATCCCTCATATCATTGACATCTACTTCGGCAGCTCTTATCAGCGAGTATCACACTCGCTGAGGCGTCCATCACGAAAATTTATCAAAAACCCGACACTGATTTGAGGGTTTCACAGATCGCTGCAATTGGTGGGATTACCTACAAAACCTGAATTGAGTGCCGAATTTTTGTTTGCGAGCCCTGAAAGCCATAATGATGCAGACCTTGACTTGTATTGTGTACTCGATGGCAAGGGCTGTGATTTGTGGGATTACCCGTGAAACCCTGAAATTTGCGACAGGCTCTTGTTCACGTTCCCTGTGAGTGTGTGATTGCGCTGTGTGACTTTTTCAGCCTGAGTAAGCCCACAGCCACATCCACAGGAACTGTTGCTCCTGCAACAAAATTTGGAGAGGTTTTTCTTGACCACTTGCCTGCCTCTACGAGGCATGCCAGGGATGTATTGGAAGAGAGGAGGCGGGTTGGCCGGACCGGACCCCCCCTGCTCCTATGGTTCCCCAAGGGTCCCTGCCGAAGGTGGCCGAAAAATTTGAAGCTTAAATCCTCTTGGTGCCAAAGGCGCTGAAGCAAAATTTGGCTCAAATACTGGAAGGGGAGCAGGGGGGGGGGGTCTAAGAGGGGGGGGGGGGGGGGCTCCTCCTATGGTTGTCACGCCTTCCGAGGAGGCAAGGAAATGGTGTTGTCGAAAAAAAAAATGACACTCAGAAAATGCAATCCTCGAGTTGGCCCAAGAGTTAATTGTTGCTTCTACAAGCTCACCAGGACCGCTTGTAAAGCACCTCCTGGCCAGGTGCAAGCAGAGAATCAGTCATGGTGGGCAATAGAGGTCCTGCAGTTGAGGGATACCATTCCCTTACATCCTGCTTTACCCACCATTATTGCAAGATGCATCACAACAGCCCGTCAGTTCCACAATCCTTAAGCCTGAAACCTCGGTTCTGAAACCCAATGCCTAATCCATTAGGTTACAAAAAATTATGGTCCGAACAGAAGTGTCATTCGTTGGACACGGGGGGACTTGTTTGCTGTACGTAGCATCTCATCACCTGTGCACTACTTTTTGCAGCGGGTACATCAGGGATATCCTGATTTTTAGCCCCTGTGCTAAAGCCCGAAAAAGGTACCCCCCCCCTTTTGAAATCTTCCCCCCTTGCAACCCCCCCCCATGGGGGGGGGGGGGATCTGTCACCTTGACAATAGTTTTTTTCTGATGTGCTCCCTTGTTCTTCCTGTGCTGGTGCCCCCTGCTAGCGTTGAATCCTCTTTGCATTCAGACACAAATGTATGCTATAGGCACACATGTTTGGTACCACTCTCGTAGCAACGGTGCCCCGCTTCTGGCAACTGTCATTGGTCCCTCGCCCTCTGGACCTGAGTTCCTACATATTCAATACCAGGGTACTGGGGACAAGGTGGTGGATCATACAGCAGCCAAGTTATCTCGGTTGGAGGCAGTCTGATGCAACCCATGTCAACCACAGCCCCCAATTCTGCACCCTGCAGCCCCTGCTGGTACACCAGGAATTTTCATTTTGTAGTCTGGTGCAACCCATGTCACCCACAGCCCCAAATTCTGCACCGTGCAGAAAACCCACAGCACTGCCAGACAGTGTTTGTCACTGGTGCACCGGCAGAGGGAGGAGGGGGCGAGGGATGGGAGGGAATCAGGGAGGGAGGGAGGGATCGAGGGAGGGAGCGAGCAAGCCTATGGCCACACAGAATTCACCTGCAAATATCCACAGCACTGCTGTCCGAATCTTCAGAGGACAGGTCCACATCCGAGCGTCTACCTTCCTCCTCTGCCAGCGCTGTGTAGCACTCCACCAGATCCTCCAGTGTCTCCAAGGCATCGTCTTGAGCTTGCCTCTGCAGCTTCAGCGCCTCCTCCTCCTCCACCCGCTGTTGCAGGACCCTCTTTGGCTTGACCATCAGGAGATGCCACACATGTTGGCCCAGCAGTGACCCGAACAGGCATAGCACCACTAGCGGCCCATGCCGCTTCATGTCCCGGGCAGAGAATCGAAGCGTCCTGCGACCGCCACCCCTGGTGGCTGGCAGGAGGCTCTGCAGGCCCTGCTGGAACCTGCTTTTGTCCACTGCTGACATGAGCCATGCCATTGCATGTCTGCGACACATAGCAGGGCACGGGGGCACTAGTGCGGGGCCAGAGGTAATGGCCATCGGCTGTGGTTGTGGCCGTCCTTCTCCAAAGGCTCATGGGGTCCTGGTGTTATGATTCGAAGGACACAGTATCTTTCAGCCGCCACAAGGACTCCCTCCTCAATATAAAGCCCCCTCACCCTACATAAGCAACTCACAACTGCAAGGTCATAGGATCCTGTGTTGGGTGTGTCTGGGGACAGGTGGCGGCAGCTGTGCGTCAAGGGCACCCACAAGGGGAATTGGCAACCTACACAGTCATGGAGGCTGCCTAGTTAGCGCGAGTGCCACAAGCGATGATTGTCCCATTACACAAACAACACACAGGGCAACATGGAGCTGGCCTGGCAGAAGCCATGGTGCCACCACCCCACTTCCAGGGTACCTTTATCCTCACACGGGCTTGTCCAAACACGGAAACCCCTGTGTTTGGACAAAGCGGGGGGGTGAGTCCTTAGGCAGCAAGCCGAGTATGTAGCCCTGATACAGGGCACCAGCACGGGATCACAACGAGACCCCTGTGGCCCAATGGGCTGGTGCAAAAACACAGAGCACACTCCCAAGCCAAGGACACCAGTGCAAAATGGGTCAATCGTGCACACCTCATGAAAATGGTCATGCCTCACCCCAAATACATATATATCTCTTTACGGGTATGGTCCCAAATCAGCATGGGATATGCACCCCCCCCCCCTGTGAGAACAACACCCTTGTCAGAACAACAGCGGGTGTTGTTGGAACCATGTCCCAGTGTTGTCGCAGGGGGGGGTGCTGGGGCACACTCCACACAGTTTTCGGGTGTGGCACCGATTCAGCAAGGGACGTAGCTAGATTTCCACACTCTTTTTTTGGTGTGGTGGAGATACGGCAGGGGATATGTAGCCACACGCATTCAGAAAAACACTGAAGATTGAGCACACCCTGTGCGGTGGAGCAGTACTGCTTTTGGCACACTTTGGTCTTACAAGGCACACAGTCGCGGACACTGTGGGGGAGTCATGGACATGGTACACACACAGGGCGGACATCGGGTGTGTTGCGCACAGTACCTTTTGACAGGTCAAAAATTTTCCCAATCCAAGTTACTGTCGCCAAGGGGACGGTCTGGATCTTGGAGCTAATTAACAATCATCTTTCAAACCATGGCTATACATTTGCTTCTTTGAGGCTACCTGAGCACACAAGTGCACTCATACTGCCACAAGTACTAGGACCAAATGGGAGTAGTTGCAACGCGAGCGCACCACGCGCCACTTTTGCGACTAGTACACCCGGAGTGGCGTGATTTATACCCCATCCCAAAATGGCAGGGAGAGCAACCCCTTTGGCCACGGGAATTGCATAAACACCCCTTCTTCCCACAAATATTGCACAATCAATCGGAGAGGGCATGTTGAGATGTTTGAAAGGGAGTACCACACATGTGCAAACTGAGACAAAACCCTCAATAGCACCGGAAGGTTCAACAAACACAATCAAAAAGGGCTACAAACTAAGTACAGGTGCTTGGTGCCGCTAGACGGCCAAATCCCTGGCCGCGCCGCGCCACGTCAGTTGCCCCCCCCCCCCCCCCCCTCCCCGCCAATTTCAAGCCTCAATGGTGTGGGGGTGAAGAGGCCCCTGTGAAAAGCTGCGCCAAAAGCCCTTCTCATTTTTTCAAATTGACTCAAAGAATTACGGTGACAACAAAATAGAACAAAATTAAAGTTTAAGTAAACAATCTTATCAAAAATGTGAACAGTTTGGCTGGACCCAAAAAGCAAACACACCAACATAGAGCCTTTTTCAAAGTCAGTGGCCAATATGCCTCGCTTATGAGGGAATATCCGCACCACCCCCGCTACACGGGCCTAGTAGCTAATACGTGGATCCCCGTGGGTGCTAGAGTACCGGTATTGTCACCAAATGATCAACCCCATCCCCAGGGGGCGACAGAAAGGTTTCAGAAAAAGTTGGATTTTGAAAAACTTTTAGGTGCCACTAAATGGCTTACATAACAGCAATTTTGGGGCTTTTGGGGGGCCCATGGCTCGGGCTCCATAGGCCTAGCGGCCATTACGTGGCTCCCCATGGGTGCTCATCCGGTGTTGTCACTGAATGATCACCCAAACCCATCCAGACAGAAGGCGACAGAAGGGTTTCGGAAAAAGTCGAATTTTGAAAAAGTTTCGGGTGCCACTAAATAGCCTATGCAACGTGCAAACTGTGCGGGCTCCCTCGCCTCACCTCGCCAAGCCAAGGCAAGGCATGGTGGGTATGGCATGGCATGGTTTGGTAGGGTGTGTGTGTGCCTTATTGTCCCTGTCTCACTTTGGAGGCGATTTAACCCAAAAAGTGATCTGAACGCACCCATCAAACTTTTTGTCCACGTACATGTTGGTCAGGGCGTAGTTGTGGTTGAATAAAAAATAGGGGCCGCGGGGTTCAATTTTCAGAAGGAGTGGCTTGTCCACATGGCAATGGTGGTCAACACATGTGTGAGAGGGTTTGGATGGGGCACCTTTTTTTTTTGACTGACTCCAGAAGTTCAAAGAGTACTCAAGACTGTGCTTGGGAAAGTGGGCGTCTCCGGCATATGATACAGTGGATCCCCGCAAAGCGGGGCACATGGCAAAGACCCAGAGTTCACATGCGTATACCAGAGGGCTCTCTGATGCAGTAGGCAAAACTGCCACGCCATCTGGCAAGCCTATAATGTGTTCGCCGCCTGCGCTTGATCTAACAACCTCTCTTCGAGGTGATAAATCATCAACAAGAAACACATTGGGCGTGTACTGCAATTATCTGCACCATTCGGCTGCTGAGAGAGCCGCTCTAGACAAAGGAAATTGCACACAAACAGAGGTTGCTGAGGTGTATCAGCACAGTCATCCTGCAGTTGACCTACAACACGGTGAACATGCCGCAAGCAGCACTCAGGATTACTCTGCAGACAGCCACCTCCTGCAAAAATAGGTTATGATGCACTTATCTCAATCATTCAATGCTGAGAACGCTGCTCTGCACAAAGGACAAACACGCTCTTTCCACAGGTATGCCACAGCCACACAGGAGGGGTGGGAGTCTAGGTATGGCGTATGGCAGAGCATTGGTCCATGCATGAGGTATGGCGGAGCATTGGTCCATACATGAGGTATAGGGGAGCATCGATCAAAAGGGGCAGTGTAAAACTTCCTCTTACGGTCCCACATAGTCTTGAACAGTTGCACGTGTTGCCCATCAGCAAGGACCTAGCGCACAATAGTGCCTTGAGGGAACATTTTCAGAGGTCGAGGTCTCCAATCTTGAATGAAGTGCTCCAAGATCCAAACGACGAGGTTGTAACCCCATTTTGGGTTCCGCCGGGATAAGAGCTCTGGCCTGGCATCCACGTCAAGCTGACAACGCCCCCACCAGGGGCAATTACACCTTGAAAGATGGCGGCGCGGCAAATGCTGGAGTCCCCACTGAAGGGCCCAGTGCCCCAGACCTGGCCACTGATGCAGCCGCTTGGGCAGATCACAAGTTGGGTTCCCCAATTGGCTGTGGTCCAGAGGGAGTCACCTTTGGTACCACAATCCATGTCCCGGAGACCGGGCTTTTGGAATCGTCTCCATGAATTTGTGGTCCCAGTTATCGGATTGCTGCAGGTCGTCGAGTGGTAACACTTCAATGAATCATTACTGAAAGAATACCATGCTGACCCTGCACTTTCTGCTTCTAGCTGACACGCTGCTTGGGAGGTGATGTCATGCGGGTCGTCTCCAGTGGTCTCACATCTGCTATTTGATGTACCAACTTGAGTCCACAGAGCAACGGGCTTTTGGAATCGTCTCCATGAATTTGTGGTCCCAGTTATCGGATTGCTGCAGGTCGTTGAGTGGTAACACGCCAATGAATCATTACTGAAAGAATACCATGTTGACCCTGCACTTTCTGCTTCTAGCTGACACGCTACTTGGGAGGTGATGTCATGTGGGTCGTCTCCAGTGGTCTCACATCTGCTATTTGATGTACCAACTTGAGTCCACAGAGCAACTTGTGACACTTGCGACAGAACGTAGAGCTCCACTTTCTGAAATCCGGGATTCGAATAATAAGGACCAGGGATGCCGTTGTTAAAAGGTAGACTGCTGCCCACGGCGTAGTAAAAAAAGAAAAGGTCCACAGACCCATCCAAGAGCGACCCAGCCCCGGTGTTGTGTTCAAGCCCTCCCCAGGCTTGATCCGTAAAGTGGATCTCTACGGCTTCATACTCTACAACGCCCCCAACAGTCGCATCCACTGGATTATTGCGTTGTTTCCACACGTTGTAGTTAGGGGGGGGGCAGTTCTGGCCACACGATTTTGAACAGGAACTTGCCGTCAGAGCCTCGCAGCGACTCCAGCTCATCCAAAATACTGAAATTGTCCTCTTCAGGGTCACCGTACCTCTTCCAATCATCTTTGGAGAGGTACGTGCCTGCAGTTTGATGGAAGATCAGCCTCGGCCCCTCACACGCATGTTGGATGTCGTTCTCGTTCCAGCCATCACAGATCATCATCGCCTCTTGCGAGCTAGAATGACACATATAGCAGTGGTCCAGCATCAAAGACCGGTAAGGGCACTCCAGTCGAAGAAATTTTCCTGCTTCCTCAGTTTCCGCACTGGTTTGACATTCAACCTTACCTTCATTCCCAGCAACAAATAGCATCGAAAGCAGCAGCACCAATGCTTGGATTCGCACGTCCGCGGCCATCTTGATCGAAAAAAAATAGACACTCAGAAAGTGAGGGTTTGGATGGGGCACCTTTCCCCACACATGCACTTGCTCGCTTGCCTCGCCTCGTGTCGCCACTGCAAAGCATGGCTGGCATGGCATGGCATGGTTTGGTAGGGTGTGCTTGTGCCTTACTATCCCTGTCTCACTTTGCAGGCGATTTACCCCAACACGTGAGCTGAACATACCTGTCAAACTTTTGGTGCACGTACATGTGGGCCAAGTCGTAGTTATGGTTGAACAAAAAATCGGGGCAGCGGGGTTCAATTTGGAGAAAAAGTGGCTTGTCCGGATGGCAATGGGGGTCAACACGTGTGTGAGAGGGTGTGGATGTAGCACCTTTCCCTACAAGCGTGCGCGCTCACCCCCCTTCACCTCGCCAAGTGAAGGCAAGGCATGGCAGGCATGGCATGGCATGATTTGGTAGGGTGTGTGTGTGTCTTATCATCCCCGTCGCACTTTGCAGGCAATTTGCCCCAAAAAGTGAGCTGAAAGTACTCGTCAAACTTTTGGTGCACGTACATGTGGGCGCACAAATAATTATGGTTGAATAAAAAATAGGGGCTGCGGGGTTCAATTTTGAGAAGGAGTGGCTTGTCCGGATGGCAATGGGGGTCAACACATGTGTGTGAGGGTCAGGGGGGTCCTTAACGCAAAAAAAAAAGTTGTTCCAGAACCTGGTATTTTCAAAAGAGCCCGCGGACAGTACATGCCTTCACCTCGGTGTTCCCAACTGTTCAACCATGAGTCCCTAGCCCCAAATTTGTATAAGCACACAACCATATGATCCTAGCCCCACATGTGTTGCATGATAGCATCCGAACCCTACCTCACACCCTGCACAATTCAACATGAACAAGAGCAATGCTTTTTTCAAACAAATCCAGTGATGCAACATTCGACCACCCGAATGTTCCATCGCCGGTGGCACAACTGATAACAAACACCCTACAGCTGGTACAACCTGTGGAAGTGCACCCTGACACGCTCCATAAGCTCACCCTTCCCCCTGCTGACACTCAAACCATGCTTCCTACAAATGGCCTTGAACTCAACTTTAGTCCACTCATGCAATTTCCCCCTCTCCATTGCCTTCAACACCGCCTCGTCCACATCATACGCAAACACCAACTGCGCGGCAGGGTTAGAAGAGGTAGAGGGGACAGCTGATGGATTACGAAGGTCAGAAGAGGAGCTACTGGCAACTTCACCTGGCTGCTCCAAATCCTCGTCCTCATTGTCTTCATCCTCACCCTCCAACCCAACCCCATACACATCGCCAATGTCGGCGTGACGTGTTGCCCTCTTGGGGACAACCCACAAATCTTGAACGTCCAGCTGAACCTCTGCCTGACCATCCTCTTCCAAAGAAAGTGGCAAATCCTTGAATGCAGCAAACCCAAGCGAACCCCCATCTTCCACCTCAACCGCATGCCCTTGCTTCCGTTTGCGCGGGCGGAAAGGGGTCTTGCGCAGATCATCGAAAACCTCAAAGGGCCCCCAATCCTCTGGTGCCTCCCCATTGCACCTTACCCACAGTGTCTCACACACCCGCTCCGTGGTTTGGCCAAAGTCCGTAGCCGTCACGTAGCTAAACACTCTCTCACACGAACACGAGCTTGCCTCAACCCAATCCTCCACTGTAGCACTACCATCCCACTCAGTTCCCTTGAATTGTGTTTGCACGTCTTCAATCAAACTGCGAAGAAACTTCATCCGGCTACCCTTGATGAGGCTACTCCCTACGTCAACACCCAACGATTCCTCCCACCCCCCTGGAATGACATGACGCATGGTGTGCAACAGCTGTGTGCACATCACGCTCATCAAACCCTGGACGGCGGCGACCCGTGCCCCCTTGGTCGCTTGGACTTTCTTGCTTGTGGCACAAACCACAGCAAAAACATCGCAAAAAAAGGCCGCCGTGAACTTGAAGAGGGGGTGCGAAAGTGCATCAAACAAGCCGTGGGCCTTCTCCCTACGCCCCAGGTCAGCCTCATGATTAACATACTTGGGCAGGTGTTCCAGAACAGCAGGCAGGTTCTCTAGCACGATCTCCTGTTGTAGTTGCGCTGCCCATCTTTGGCCTTGATGCCATCAAGGTGGCACAACCGGCTGTAAAATTTTCGGCCCTTCCCTGCACGTGACGTCGCATAGCAATTCACCGTGGCCCTTTGCACGGGCCCTGGGATGCAACGCGGGGGGTCTTGGGCAGGGGGCTTTCCTTCGCGTGCAACAGGGTCAGCGGGGGGCAACCAGCGCTGATGCGTGGCACTTGCCGAGTGGGCATCAATGAGATGCCGCTCTTTTGGGGCGGAGCCAGCGCACCGGGGACCCCATTCTAAGGGGGGGGTGCCAATTGGAAGCGCATATTGCATACTTGGACCCAGAAATGCTGGTCCGGTGCCATGGGTGGATAGCGGCTATGGGAAGTAGATGCCGAAGGGAAGGGGTTAGTTTTGCCGCATTGAGTGCTTGCAAATGCTTGCCAAGGGAGACGTGCTGCTCCGCCTCGCCACGCTTCCGTGACGGGGAAGCGGTTCCCAGTGCCCCTTTGGACGAATTGATGGTCTCATCGGAGGACCCATTGCACAAAAGGCATGGCAAGACCATAGGAGAACGTACAATGTAAGGCATGGTGGCGAAGGCAACGCTTGCCGGGGTTTTCCAAGCGGCACTTGTGGGCAAGGTGGCTACGTAACCCCTGCCGCCTCGGGGATCCCCTCCGCTTCAGAGCGCGGGACAAAATCAGAAGTGGCCCACTTGTGGGCAAGGTGGCTACGTAACCCATGCCGCCTCGGGGATCCCCTCCGCTTCAGAGCGGGGGACAAAATCAGAAGTGGCCCACTTGTGGGCAAGGTGGCTACGTAACCCCTACCGCCCCGGGGATCCCATGCGCTACAGAGCCGGGGGTAGCATCAGAAGTGGCCCACTTGTGGGCAAGGGGGCTATGTAACGCCTGCCGCCTCGGGGATCCCCTCAGCTTCAGAGCGGGGGACAAAATCAGAAGTGGCCCACTTGTGGGCAAGGTGGCTACATAAACCCTGCCGTCTCGGGGATCCCGTTCGCTTCAGAGCAGGGGACAAAATCAGAAGTGGCCCACTTCTGGGCAAGGTGGATACGCAACCCCTGCCGCCTCGGGGATCCCCTCCGCTTTAGAGCCGGGGGAAAAAAAGAAGTGGCCCACTTGCGGGCAAGGTGGCTACGTAATCCCTGCCGTGTCGGGGATCCCCTCCGCTTGAGAGCGGGATACAAAATCAGAAGTGGCCCACTTGTGGGCAAGGTGGCTACGCAACCCCTGCCGTCTCGGGGATCCCCTCCGCTTCGGAGTGGGGGACAAAATCAGAAGTGGCCCACTTGTGGGCAAGGGGGCTATGTAACCCCTGCCGCCTCGGGGATCCCCTCCGCTTCAGAGCGGGGGGCAAAATTTGAAATGGCCCACTTGTGGGCAAGGTGGCTACGTAACCCCTGCCGCCTCGGGGATACCCTCCGCTTGAGAGCGGGGGACAAAATCAGAAGTGGCACACTTGTGGGCAAGGGGGCTATGTACCCCCTGCCGCCTCGAAGATCCCCTCCGCTTGAGAGCGGGGGACAAAGTCAGAAGTGGCCCACTTGTGGGCAAGGTGGCTACCTAAACCCTGCCGCCTCGGGGATCCCCATCGCTTCAGAACAGGGACAAAATCAGAAGTGGCCCACTTGTGGGCAAGGTGGCTACATAACCCCTGCCGCCTCGGGGATCTCCTCCGCTTGAGAGCGGGGGGCAAAATCAGAAGTGGCCCACTTGTGGGCAAGGGGGATATGTAACCCCTGCCGCCTCGGGGATCCCCATCGCTTCAGAGCGGGGGATAAAATCAGAAGTGGCCCACTTGTGGGCAAGGTGGCTACTTAACCCCTGCCGCCTCGGGGATCCCCTCCGCTTCAGAGCGGGGCACAAAATCAGAAGTGGCCCACTTGTGGGCAAGGTGGCTACATAACCCCTGCCGCCTCGGGGATCCCCTCCGCTTCAGAGCGGGGCACAAAATCAGAAGTGGCCCACTTGTGGGCAAGGTGGCTACGCAACCCCTGCCGCCTCGGGGATCCCCTCCGCTTTAGAGCCGGGGGAAAAAAAGAAGTGGCCCACTTGTGGGCAAGGTGGTTACGTAACCCCTGCCGCCTCGGGGATCCCCTCCGCGTTTAGAGCGGGGGCCAAATTTTGAAGTGGCCCACTTCTGGGCAAGGTGGCTACGTAACCCCTGCAGTCTCGGGGATCCCCTCCGCTTCGGAGCGGGGGACAAAATCAGAAGTGGCCCACTTCTGGGCAAGGTGGCTACGTAACCCCTGCCACCTCGGGGATCCCCTCCGCTTCAAAGTGGGGGACAGAATCAGAAGGGGCCCACTTGTGGGCAAGGGGGCTACATAACCCCTGCCGTCTCGGGGATCCCCTCCGCTTCGGAGCAGGGGACAAAATCAGAAGTGGCCCACTTGTGGGCAAGGTGGCTACGTAACCCCTGCCGCCTCGGGGATCCCCTCCGCTTCAGAGTGGGGGACAGAATCGGAAGGGGCCCACTTGTGGGCAAGGGGGCTATGTAACCCCTGCCGCCTCGGGGATCCCCTCCGCTTCAGAGCGGGGGGCAAAATTTGAAGTGGCCCACTTGTGGGCAAGGTGGCTACGTAACCCCTGCCGCCTCGGGGATCCCCTCCGCTTCAGAGTGGGGGACAGAATCAGAAGGGGCCCACTTGTGGGCAAGGGGGCTACGTAACCCCTGCCGCCTCGGGGATCCCCTCCGCTTCACAGTGGGGAACAGAATCAGAAGTGGCCCACTTGTGGGCAAGGTGGCTACGTAACCCCTGTCGTCTCGGGGATCCCCTCCGCTTCGGAGCGGGTGACAAAATCAGAAGTGGCCCACTTGTGGGCAAGGTGGCTACGTAACCCTTGCCGCCTCGGCGATCCCCTCCGCTTTAGAGCAGGGGACAGAATCAGCAGTGGCCCACTTGTGGGCAAGGTGGCTACGTAGCCCCTTGCCGTCTCGGGGATCCCCTCCGCTTCAGAGCCGGGGACAAAATCAGAAGTGGCCCACTTGTGGGCAAGGTGGCTATGTAACACCTACCACCTCGGGGATACCCTCCGCTTCAGAGCGGGGGACAAAATCAGAAGCGGCCCACTTGTGGGCAAGGTGGCTGCGTAACTCCTGCCGCCTCGGGGATCACCTCCGCTTCAGAGCGGCATACAAAATCAGAAGTGGCCCACTTGCGGGCAAGGTGGCTATGTAACCCATGCCGCCTCGGGGATCCCCTCCGCTTCAGAGCTCAGGGCAAAATCAGAAGTGGCCCACTTGTGGGCAAGGTGGCTACGTAACCCCTGCCGTCTCGGGGATCCCCTCCGCTTGAGAGCGGGGGACAAAATCAGAAGTGGCCCACTTGTGGGCAAGGTGGCTACATAACCCTTGCCGCCTCGGGGATCCCCTCCGCTTCAGAGCGGGGGACAGAATCAGAAGTGGCCCACTTGTGGGCAAGCTGGCTGCGTAACCCCTGCCGCCTCGGGGATCCCCTCCGCTTCAGAGTGGGGGACAGTATCAGAAGTGGCCCACTTGTGGGCAACGTGGCTACGTAACCCCTGCCGTCTCGGGGATCCCCTCCGCTTGAGAGCGGGAGACAAAATCAGAAGTGGCCCACTTGTGGGCAAGGTGGCCACGTAACCCGTGCCGCGTCGGGGATCCCCTCCGCTTCAGAGCTGAGGGCAGAATCAGAAGTGGCCCACTTGTGGGCAAGGTGGCTATGTAACCCCTGCCGCCTCGGGGATCCCCTCCGCTTGAGAGCGGGGGACAAAATCAGAAGTGGCCCACTTGTGGGCAAGGTGGCTGCGTAACCCCTGCTGCCTCGGGGATCCCCTCCGCTTGAGAGTGGGGGACAAAATCAGAAGTGGCCCACTTGTGGGCAAGCTGGCTACATAACCCTTGCCGCCTCGGGGATCCCCTCCGCTTCAGAGCCGGGGACAAAATCAGAAGTGGCCCACTTGTGGGCAAGGTGGGTGCGTAACCCCTGCCGCCTCGGGGATCCCCTCCGCTTCAGAGTGGGGGACAAAATCAGAAGTGGCCCACTTGTGGGCGAGGTGGCTATGTAACCCCTGCCGCCTCGGGAATCCCCTCCGCTTCGGAGAAGCGGACAAAATCAGAAGTGGCCCACTTGTGGGCAAGGTGGCTATGTAACCCCTGCCGCCTCGGGGATCCCCTCCGCTTCGGAGTGGGGGACAAAATCAGAAGTGGCCCACTTGTGGGCAAGGTGGCTACGTAACCCCTGCCGCCTCGGGGATCCCCTCCGCTTCGGAGAAGGGGACAAAATCAGAAGTGGCCCACTTGTGGGCAAGGTGGCTGCGTAACCCCTGCCGCCTCGGGGATCCCCTCCGCTTCAGAGTGGGGGACAAAATCAGAAGTGGCCCACTTGTGGGCGAGGTGGCTATGTAACCCCTGCCGCCTCGGGAATCCCCTCCGCTTCGGAGAAGCGGACAAAATCAGAAGTGGCCCACTTGTGGGCAAGGTGGCTATGTAACCCCTGCCGCCTCGGGGATCCCCTCCGCTTCGGAGTGGGGGACAAAATCAGAAGTGGCCCACTTGTGGGCAAGGTGGCTACGTAACCCCTGCCGCCTCGGGGATCCCCTCCGCTTCGGAGAAGGGGACAAAATCAGAAGTGGCCCACTTGTGGGCAAGGTGGCTATGTAACCCCTGCTGCCTCGGGGATCCCCTCCGCTTCGGAGCGGGTGACAAAATCAGAAGTGGCCCACTTGTGGGCAAGGTGGCTATGTAACCCCTACCGCCTCGGGGATTCCCTCCGCTTCAGAGCGGGGGACAGAATCAGAAGCGGCCCACTAGTGGGCAAGGGGGCTATGTAACCCCTGCCGCCTCGGGGATCCCCTCCGCTTCAGAGCGGGGGGCAAAATTTGAAGTGTCGGGGATCCCCTCCGCTTCAGAGCCGGGGACGAAATCAGAAGTGGCCCACTTGTGGGCAAGGTGGCTACGTAACCCTTGCCGCCTCAGGGATCCCCTCCGCTTGAGAGCGGGAATCAAAATTTGAAGTGGCCCACTTGTGGGCAAGGTGGCTACGTAACCCCTGCCGCCTCGGGGATCCCCTCCACTTCATAGCGGGGGACAAAATCAGAAGTGGCCCACTTGTGGGCAAGCTGGCTACATAACCCCTGCCGCCCCGGGGATCCCCTCCTTGAGAGCTGAGGGCAGAATCAGAAGAGGCCCACTTGTGGGCAAGGTGGCTATGTAACCCCTGCCGTCTCGGTGATCCCCTCCGCTTGAGAGCGGGGGACAAAATCAGAAGTGGCCCACTTGTGGGCAAGCTGGCTACATAACCCTTGCCGCCTCGGGGATCCCCTCCGCTTCAGAACGGGGGACATAATCAGAAGTGGCCCACTAGTGGGCAAGGGGGCTATGTAACCCCTGCCGCCTCGGGGATCCCCTCCGCTTCAGAGTGGGGGACAGTATCAGAAGTGGCCCACTTGTGGGCAAGGGGGCTACGTAGCCCCTGCCGTCTCGGGGATCCCCATCGCTTCAGAGCGGGGGACAAAATCAGAAGTGGCCGACTTGTGGGCAAGGTGGCTACGTAACCCCTGCCGCCTCGGCGATCCCCATCGCTTCAGAGCGGGGGACAAAATCAGAAGTGGCCCACTTGTGGGCAAGGTGGCTACGTAACCCCTGCCGTCTCGGGGATCCCCTCCGCTTGAGAGCGGGAGACAAAATCAGAAGTGGCCCACTTGTGGGCAAGGTGGCCACGTAACCCATGCCGCCTCGGGGATCCCCTCCGCTTTAGAGCTGAGGGCAGAATCAGAAGTGGCCCACTTGTGGGCAAGGTGGCTATGTAACCCCTGCCGCCTCGGGGATCCCCTCCGCTTGAGAGCGGGGGACAAAATCAGAAGTGGCCCACTTGTGGGCAAGGTGGCTACGTAACTCCTGCCGCCTCGGGGATCCCCTCCGCTGCAGAGTGGGGGACGGAATCAGAAGTGGCCCACTTGTGGGCAAGGTGGCTACGTAACCCCTGCTGCCTCGGGGATCCCCTCCGCATGAGAGCGGGGGACAAAATCAGAAGTGGCCCACTTGTGGGCAAGGTGGCTACATAGCCCCTGCCGCCTCGGGGATCCCCTCCGCTTGAGAGCGGGAGGCAAAATTTGAAGTGGCCCACTTGTGGGCAAGGTGGCTACGTAACCCCTGCCGCCTCGGGGATCCCCTCCGCTTCAGAGTGGGGGACAGAATCAGAAGTGGCCCAGTTGTGGGCAAGGGGGCTATGTAACCCCTGCCGCCTCGGGGATCCCCTCCGCTTGAGAGTGGGTGACAAAATCAGAAGTGGCCCACTTGTGGGCAAGCTGGCTACATAACCCCTGCCGCATCGGGGATCCCCTCCGCTTCGGAGCGGCATACAAAATCAGAAGTGCCCCACTTGTGGGCAAGGTGGCTATGTAACCCCTGCCGCCTCCGGGATCCTCTCCGCTTCCGAGCGGGGGGCAGAATCAGAAGTGTCCCACTTGTGGGCAAGGTGGCTACGTAACCCCTGCCGTCTTGGGGATCCCCTCCGCTGCAGGGTGGGGGACAGACTCAGAAGTGGCCCACTTGTGGGCAAGGTGGCTACGTAACCCCTGCCGTCTTGGGGATCCCTTCCGCTTCAGAGTGGGGGACAAAATCAGAAGTGGCCCACTTGTGGGCAAGGTGGCTACGCAACCCCTTCCGCCTCGGGGATCCCCTCCGCTTCCGAGCGGGAGGCAGAATCAGAAGTGGCCCACTTGTGGGCAAGGTGGCTACGTAACCCCTGCCGCCTCGGGGATCCCCTCCGCTTCGGAGTGGGTGACAAAATTAGGAGTGACCCACTTGTGGGCAAGGTGGCTACGTAACCCCTGCCGCCTCGGGGATCCCCTCCGCTTCGGAGTGGGTGACAAAATTAGGAGTGACCCACTTGTGGGCAAGGTGGCTACATAACCCCTGCCGCCTCGGGGATCCCCTCCGCTTGAGAGCGGGGGACAAAATCAGAAGTGGCCCACTTGTGGGCAAGGTGGCTACGTAACCCTTGCCGCCTCAGGGATCCCCTCCGCTTCAGAGTGGGGGACAAAATCAGAAGTGGCCCACTTGTGGGCAAGGTGGCTACATAACCCTTGCCGCCTCGGGGATCCCCTCCAATTCAGAGTGGGGGACAAAATCAGAAGTGGCCCACTTGTGGGCAAGGTGGCTACATAACCCTTGCCGCCTCGGGGATCCCCTCCGCTTCAGGGCTGAGGGCAGAATCAGAAGTGGCCCACTTGTGGGCAAGGTGGCTACGTAACCCCTGCCGTCTTGGGGATCCCCTCCGCTGCAGGGTGGGGGACAGAATCAGAAGTGGCCCACTTGTGGGCAAGGTGGCTACGCAACCCCTGCCGTCTTGGGGATCCCTTCCGCTTCAGAGTGGGGGACAAAATCAGAAGTGGACCACTTGTGGGCAAGGTGGCTACGCAACCCCTTCCGCCCCGGGGATCCCCTCCGCTTCCGAGCGGGGGACAAAATCAGAAGTGGCCCACTTGTGGGCAAGGTGGCTACGTAACCCCTGCCGCCTCGGGGATCCCCTCCGCTTCGGAGTGGGTGACAAAATTAGGAGTGACCCACTTGTGGGCAAGGTGGCTACGTAACCCCTGCCGCCTCGGGGATCCCCTCCGCTTCGGAGTGGGTGACAAAATTAGGAGTGACCCACTTGTGGGCAAGGTGGCTACATAACCCCTGCCGCCTCGGGGATCCCCTCCGCTTGAGAGCGGGCGACAAAGTCAGAAGTGGCCCACTTGTGGGCAAGGTGGCTACGTAACCCCTGCCGCCTCGGGGATCCCCTCCGCTTGAGAGCGGGGGACAAAATCAGAAGTGGCCCACTTGTGGGCAAGGTGGCTACGTAACCCTTGCCGCCTCAGGGATCCCCTCCGCTTCACAGTGGGGGACAAAATCAGAAGTGGCCCACTTGTGGGCAAGGTGGCTACATAACCCTTGCCGCCTCGGGGATCCCCTCCAATTCAGAGTGGGGGACAAAATCAGAAGTGGCCCACTTGTGGGCAAGGTGGCTACATAACCCTTGCCGCCTCGGGGATCCCCTCCGCTTCAGAGCTGAGGGCAGAATCAGAAGTGGCCCACTTGTGGGCAAGGTGGCTACGTAACCCCTGCCGTCTTGGGGATCCCCTCCGCTGCAGGGTGGGGGACAGAATCGGAAGTGGCCCACTTGTGGGCAAGGTGGCTACGTAACCCCTGCCGTCTTGGGGATCCCCTCCGCTGCAGGGTGGGGGACAGAATCAGAAGTGGCCCACTTGTGGGCAAGGTGGCTACGTAACCCCTGCCGTCTTGGGGATCCCTTCCGCTTCAGAGTGGGGGACAAAATCAGAAGTGGACCACTTGTGGGCAAGGTGGCTACGTAACCCCTACCGCCTCGGGGATCCCCTCCAATTCAGAGTGGGGGACAAAATCAGAAGTGGCCCACTTGTGGGCAAGGTGGCTACATAACCCTTGCCGCCTCGGGGATCCCCTCCGCTTCAGAGCTGAGGGCAGAATCAGAAGTGGCCCACTTGTGGGCAAGGTGGCTACGTAACCCCTGCCGTCTTGGGGATCCCCTCCGCTGCAGGGTGGGGGACAGAATCAGAAGTGGCCCACTTGTGGGCAAGGTGGCTACGTAACCCCTGCCGTCTTGGGGATCCCTTCCGCTTCAGAGTGGGGGGCAAAATCAGAAGTGGCCCACTTGTGGGCAAGCTGGCTACATAACCCCTGCCGCCTCGGGGATCCCCTCCGCTTGAGAGCGGGGGGCAGAATCAGAAGTGGCCCACTTGTGGGCAAGGTGGCTACGTAACCCCTGCCGCCTCGGGGATCCCCTCCGCTTCAGAGTGGGGGACAAAATCAGAAGTGGCCGACTTGTGGGCAAGGTGGCTACGTAGCCCCCTGCCGTCTCGAGGATCCCCTCCGCTTAAGAGCTAAGGGCAGAATCAGAAGTGGCCCACTTGTGGGCAAGCTGGCTACATAACCCCTGCCGCCTCGGGGATCCCCTCCGCTTGAGAGCGGGGGACAAAATCAGAAGTGGCCCACTTGTGGGCAAGGTGGCTACGTAGCCCCCTGCCGTCTCGAGGATCCCCTCCGCTTAAGAGCTAAGGGCAGAATCAGAAGTGGCCCACTTGTGGGCAAGGTGGCTACGTAACCGCTGCCGTCTTGGGGATCCCCTCCGCTGCAGGGTGGGGGACAGAATCAGAAGTGGCCCACTTGTGGGCAAGGTGGCTATGTAACCCCTGCCGTCTTGGGGATCCCTTCCGCTTCAGAGTGGGGGACAGAATCAGAAGTGGCCCACCTGTGGGCAAGGTGGCTACGCAACCCCTTCCGCCTCGGGGATCCCCTCCGCTTCCGAGCGGGGGGCAGAATCAGAAGTGGCCCACTTGTGGGCAAGGTGGCTACGTAACCCCTGCCGTCTCGGGGATCCCCTCCGCTGCAGGGTGGGGGACAGAATCAGAAGTGGCCCACTTGTGGGCAAGGTGGCTACGTAACCCCTGCCGCCTCGGGGATCCCCTCCGCTTCCGAGCGGGGGGCAGAATCAGAAGTGGCCCACTTGTGGGCAAGGTGGCTACGTAACCCCTACCGCCTCGGGGATCCCCTCTGCTTCAGAGCGGGGGACAAAATCAGAAGTGGCCCACTTGTGGGCAAGGGGGCTACGTAACCCATGCCGCCTCGGGGATCCCCTCCTCTTCGGAGCGGGTGACAAAATTAGGAGTGACCCACTTGTGGGCAAGATGGCTACGTAACCCCTACCGCCTCGGGGATCCCCTCTGCTTCGGAATGGGGGACAAAATTAGGAGTGACCCACTTGTGGACAAGGTGGCTACGTAATCCCTACCGCCTCCGGGATCCCCTCCGCTTCAGAGCGGGGGGCAAAGTCCGAAGTGGCCCACTTGTGGGCAAGGTGGCTACGTAACCCCTTCCGCCTCGGGGATCCCCTCCGCTTGAGAGCGGGGGACAAACTGAGAAGTGGCCCACTTGTGGGCAAGGTGGCTACGTAACCCCTACCGCCTCCGGGATCCCCTCCGCTTCAGAGCGGGGGGCAAAGTCCGAAGTGGCCCACTTGTGGGCAAGGTGGCTACGTAACCCCTTCCGCCTCGGGGATCCCCTCCGCTTGAGAGCGGGGGACAAACTGAGAAGTGGCCCACTTGTGGGCAAGGTGGCTACGTAACCCCTGCCGCCTCAGGGATCCCCTCCGCTTCAGAGTGGGGGACAAAATCAGAAGTGGCCCACTTGTGGGCAAGGTGGCTACGTAGCCCCGTGCCGTCTCGAGGATCCCCTCCGCTTAAGAGCTGAGGGCACAATCAGAAGTGGCCCACTTGTGGGCAAGGTGGCTACGTAACCCCTGCCGTCTTGGGGATCCCCTCCGCTGCAGGGTGGGGGACAGAATCAGAAGTGGCCCACTTGTGGGCAAGGTGGCTACGTAACCCCTGCCGTCTTGGGGATCCCTTCCGCTTCAGAGTGGGGGACAAAATCAGAAGTGGCCCACTTGTGGGCAAGGTGGCTACGCAACCCCTTCCGCCTCGGGGATCCCCTCCGCTTCCGAGCGGGGGGCAGAATCAGAAGTGGCCCACTTGTGGGCAAGGTGGCTACGTAACCCCTGCCGTCTTGGGGATCCCCTCCGCTGCAGGGTGGGGGACAGACTCAGAAGTGGCCCACTTGTGGGCAAGGTGGCTACGTAACCCCTGCCGTCTTGGGGATCCCTTCCGCTTCAGAGTGGGGGACAAAATCAGAAGTGGCCCACTTGTGGGCAAGGTGGCTACGCAACCCCTTCCGCCTCGGGGATCCCCTCCGCTTCCGAGCGGGGGGCAGAATCAGAAGTGGCCCACTTGTGGGCAAGGTGGCTACGTAACCCCTGCCGTCTTGGGGATCCCTTCCGCTTCAGAGCCGGGGACGGAATCAGAAGTGGCCCACTTGTGGGCAAGGTGGCCACGTAACCCCTACCGCCTCGGGGATCCCCTCCGCTTCAGAGCGGGGGACAAAGTCAGAAGTGGCCCACTTGTGGGCAAGGTGGCTACGTAACCCCTGCCGCCTCGGGGATCCCCTCCGCTTGAGAGCGGGGGACAAAATCAGAAGTGGCCCACTTGTGGGCAAGGTGGCTACGTAACCCATGCCGCCTCAGGGATCCCCTCCGCTTCAGAGTGGGGGACAAAATCAGAAGTGGCCCACTTGTGGGCAAGGTGGCTATGTAACCCCTACCGCCTCGGGGATCCCCTCCAATTCAGAGTGGGGGACAGAATCAGAAGTGGCCCACTTGTGGGCAAGGTGGCTACGTAGCCCCCTGCCGTCTCGAGGATCCCCTCCGCTTAAGAGCTGAGGGCAGAATCAGAAGTTGCCCACTTGTGGGCAAAGTGGCTACGTAACCCCTGGCGCCTCGGGGATCCCCTCCGCTTCAGAGCGGGGGGCAGAATCAGAAGTGGCCCCCTTGTGGGCAAGGTGGCTCCGTAACCCCTGCCGCCTCGGGGATCCCCTCCGCTTCAGAGCGGGGGACAAAATCAGAAGTGGCCCACTTGTGGGCAAGGTGGCTACAGAACCCCTGCCGTCTCGGGGATCCCCATCGATGAAGAGCGGGGGACAAAATCAGAAGTGGCCCACTTGTGGGCAAGGTGGCTACGTAACCCCTGCCGTCTCGGGGATCCCCTCCGCTTCAGAGCGGGGGACAAAATCAGAAGTGGCCCGGTTGTGGGCAAGGTGGCTACGTAACCCATGCCGCCTCGGGGATCCCCTCCTGGTCGGAGCGGGTGACAAAATTAGGAGTGACCCACTTGTGGGCAAGGTGGCTACGTAACCCCTACCGCCTCGGGGATCCCCTCTGCTTCAGAGCGGGGGACAAAATTAGGAGTGACCCACTTGTGGACAAGGTGGCTACGTAACCCCTACCGCCTCGGGGATCCCCTCCGCTTCAGAGCGGGGGGCAAAGTCCGAAGTGGCCCACTTGTGGGCAAGGTGGCTACGTAACCCCTTCCGCCTCGGGGATCCCCTCCGCTTGAGAGCGGGCGACAAAATCAGAAGTGGCCCACTTGTGGGCAAGGTGGCTACGTAACCCCTGCCGCCTCAGGGATCCCCTCCGCTTCAGAGTGGGGGACAAAATCAGAAGTGGCCCACTTGTGGGCAAGGTGGCTACGTAACCCCTGCTGCCTCGGGGATCCCCTCCAATTCAGAGTGGGGGACAGAATCAGAAGTGGCCCACTTGTGGGCAAGGTGGCTACGTAGCCCCCTGCCGTCTCGAGGATCCCCTCCGCTTAAGAGCTGAGGGCACAATCAGAAGTGGCCCACTTGTGGGCAAGGTGGCTACGTAACCCCTGCCGTCTTGGGGATCCCTTCCGCTTCAGAGTGGGGGACAAAATCAGAAGTGGCCCACTTGTGGGCAAAGTGGCTACGCAACCCCTTCCGCCTCGGGGATCCCCTCCGCTTCTGAGCGGGAGGCAGAATCAGAAGTGGCCCACTTGTGGGCAAGGTGGCTACGTAACCCCTGCCGTCTTGGGGATCCCCTCCGCTGCAGGGTGGGGGACAGAATCAGAAGTGGCCCACTTGTGGGCAAGGTGGCTACGTAACCCCTGCCGTCTTGGGGATCCCTTCCGCTTCAGAGTGGGGGACAAAATCGGAAGTGGCCCACTTGTGGGCAAGGTGGCTACGCAACCCCTTCCGCCTCGGGGATCCCCTCCGCTTCCGAGCGGGGGGCAGAATCAGAAGTGGCCCACTTGTGGGCAAGGTGGCTACGTAACCCCTGCCGTCTTGGGGATCCCTTCCGCTTCAGAGTGGGGGACAAAATCAGAAGTGGCCCACTTGTGGGCAAGGTGGCTACACAACCCCTGCCGTCTCGTGGATCCCCTCCGCTTCAGGGCAGGGGACAGAATCAGAAGTGGCCCACTTGTGGGCAAGGTGGCTACGTAATCCGTGCCGTCTCAGGGATCCCCTCCGCTTCGGAGCGGGTGACAGAATCAGAAGTGGCCCACTTGTGGGCAAGGTGGCTACGTAACCCCTGCCGCCTCGGGGATCCCCTCCGCTTCAGACCGGGGGACAAAATCAGAAGTGGCCCACTTGTGGGCAAGGGGGCTACGTAACCCCTGCCGTCTTGGGGATCCCCTCCGCTTCAGAGCAGGGGACAAAATCAGAAGTGGCCCACTTGTGGGCAAGCTGGCTACGTAACCCCTGCCGCCTCGGGGATTCCCTCCGCTTCAGAGTGGGGGACAGAATCAGAAGTGGCCCACTTGTGGGCAAGGGGGCTACGTAACCCCTGCCGTCTCGGGGATCCCCTCCGCTGAAGAGCGGGGGACAACGTTACAAGTGGCCCACTCGTGGGCAAGGTGGCTACGTAACCCCTGCCCCCTCGTGGATCCCCTCCGCTTCAGAGCGGGGGACAAAATCAGAAGTGGCCCACTTGTGGGCAAGGTGGCTACGTAACCCCTGCCGCCTCGGGGAGCCCCTCCGCTTCAGAGCGGGGGGCAGAATCAGAAGTGGCCCACTTGTGGGCAAGGTGGCTACGTAACCCCTGCCGCCTCGGGGATCCCCTCCGCTGAAGAGCGGGGGACAAAATTTGAAGTGGCCCACTTGTGGGCAAGGTGGCTACGTAACCCCTACCGCCTCGGGGATCCCCTCCGCTGAAGAGCCGGGGACGAAATCAGAAGTGGCCCACTTGTGGGCAAGGTGGCTACGTAATACGTAAGGTCGCGGGGATCCCTTCCGCTTGAGAGCGGGGGACAAAATCAGAAGTGGCCCACTTGTGGGCAAGGGGGCTATGTAACCCCTGCCGCCTCGGCGATCCTCTCCGCTTCAGAGCAGGGGGCAAAATTTGAAGCGGCCCACTTGTGGGCAAGCTGGCTACGTAACCCCTGCCGCCTCGGGGATCTCCTCCGCTTCAGAGTGGCTGACAGAATCAGAAGTGGCCCACTTGTGGGCAAGGTGGCTACGTAACCCCTGCCGTCTCGGGGATCCCCTCCGCTTCAGAGTGGGGGACAGAATCATAAGTGGCCCACTTGTGGGCAAGGTGGCTACGTAACCCCTGCCACCTCAGGGATCCCCTCCGCTTGAGAGGTGGGGACAAAATCAGAAGTGGTCCAATTGTGGGCAAGGTGGCTACATAACCCGTGCCGCCTCGGGGATCCCCTCCGCTTGAGAGCGGGGGACAAAAGCAGAAGTGGCCCACTTGTGGACAAGGTGGCTACGTAACCCCTGCCGCCTCGGGGATCCCCTCCGCTTCAGAACGGGGGACAAAATAGGAGGGGCCCACTTGTGGGCAAGGTGGCTACGTAACCCCTGCCGTCTCGGGGATCCCCTCCGCTTCAGAGCGGGAGACAAAATCAGAAGTGGCCCACTTGTGGGCAAGGTGGCTACGTAACCCCTGCCACCTCGGGGATCCCCTCCGCTTCAGAGCGGGGGACAGAATCAGAAGTGGCCCACTTGTGGGCACGGTGGCTACGTAACCCCTGCCACCTCGGGAATCCCCTCCGCTTCGGAGCGGGAGACAAAATCAGAAGTGGCCCACTTGTGGGCAAGGGGGCTACATAACCCCTACCGCCTCAGAGATCCCCTCCGCTTCACGGCGGGGGACAAAATCAGAAGTGGCCCACTTGTGGGCAAGCTGGCTACGTAACCCTTGCCGCCTCAGGGATCCCCTCCGCTTCAGAGTGGGGGACAAAATCAGAAGTGGCCCACTTGTGGGCAAGGTGGCTACGTAACCCCTACCGCCTCGGGGATCCCCTGCGCTTCAGAGCCGGGGATGGAATCAGAAGTGGCCCACCTGTGGGCAAGGTGGCCACGTAACCCCTACCGCTTCGGGGATCCCTTCCGCTTGAGAGCGGGGGACAAAATCAGAAGTGGCCCACTTGTGGGCAAGGTGGCTGAGTAACCCCTGCCGCCTCGGGGATCCCCTCCGCTTGAGAGCGGGGGACAAAATCAGAAGTGGCCCACTTGTGGGCAAGGTGGCTACGTAACCCCTACCGCCTCGGAGGTCCCCTCCACTTTAGAGCCGGGGACAAAATCAGAAGTGGCCCACTTGCGGGCAAGGTGGCTACGTAACCCCTGCCGCCTCGGGGATCCCCTCCGCTTCAGAGCCGGGGACAAAATCAGAAGTGGCCCACTTGTGGGCAAGGTGGCTACGTAACCCCTGCCGTCTCGGGGATCCCCTCCGCTTCAGAGCCGGGGGGTAAAATCAGAAGTGGCCCACTTGTGGGCCAGGTGGCTACGCAACCCCTGCCGTCTTAGGGATCGCCTCCGCTTCAGAGCCGGGGACAGAATCAGAAGTGGCCCACTTGTGGGCAAGGTGGCTACGTAACCCCTACCGCCTCGGGGATCCCCTCCGCTTCGGAGCAGGGGACAAAATCAGAAGTGGCCCACTTGTGGGCAAGGTGGCTACACAACCCCTGCCGTCTCGGGGATCCCCTCCGCTTCAGAGCGGGGGACAAAATCAGAAGTGGCCCACTAGTGGGCAAGGTGGCTACGTAACCCCTGCCGTCTCGGGGATCCCCTCCGCTTCAGAGCGGGGGACAGAATCAGAAGTGGCCCACTTGTGGGCAAGGTGGCTACGTAACCCCTACCGCCTCGGGGATCCCCTCCACTTTAGAGCCCGGGACAAAATCAGAAGTGGCCCACTTGCGGGCAAGGTGGCTACGTAACCCCTACCGCCTCGGGGATCCCCTCCGCTTCAGAGCCGGGGACAAAATCAGAAGTGGCCCACTTGTGGGCAAGGTGGCTACGTAACCCCTGCCGTCTCGGGGATCCCCTCCGCTTCAGAGCAGGGGACAAAATCAGAAGTGGCCCACTTGTGGGCAAGGTGGCTACATAACCCCTGCCGTCTTAGGGATCGCCTCCACTTCAGAGCGGGGGACAAAATCAGAAGTGGCCCACTTGTGGGCAAGATGGCTACGTAACCCCTGCCGTCTCGGGGATCCCCTCCGCTTCACAGCAGGGGACAGAATCAGAAGTGGCCCACTTGTGGGCAAGGTGGCTACATAACCCCTGCCGCCTCGGGGATCCCCTCCGCTTCACAGCGGGGGACAAAATCAGAAGTTGCCCACTTGTGGGCAAGGTGGCTACGTAACCCCTGCCGTCTCGGGGATCCCCTCCGCTTCAGAGCGGGGGACAGAATCAGAAGTGGCCCACTTGTGGGCAAGGTGGCTACGTAACCCCTACCGCCTCGGGGATCCCCTCCACTTTAGAGCCCGGGACAAAATCAGAAGTGGCCCACTTGCGGGCAAGGTGGCTACGTAACCCATACCGCCTCGGGGATCCCCTCCGCTTCAGAGCCGGGGACAAAATCAGAAGTGGCCCACTTGTGGGCAAGGTGGCTACGTAACCCCTGCCGTCTCGGGGATCCCCTCCGCTTCAGAGCCGGGGGGTAAGATCAGAAGTGGCCCACTTGTGGGCAAGGTGGCTACGCAACCCCTGCCGTCTTAGGGATCGCCTCCGCTTCAGAGCCGGGGACAGAATCAGAAGTGGCCCACTTGTGGGCAAGGTGGCTACGTAACCCCTACCGCCTCGGGGATCCCCTCCGCTTCAGAGCAGGGGACAGAATCAGAAGTGGCCCACTTGTGGGCAAGGTGGCTACATAACCCCTGCCGTGTCAAGGATCCCCTCCGCTTCAGAGCGGGGGACAAAATCAGAAATGGCCCACTTGTGGGCAAGGTGGCTACGTAACCCCTGCCGTCTCGGGGATCCCCTCCGCTTCAGAGCAGGGGACAGAATCAGAAGTGGCCCACTTGTGGGCAAGGTGGCTACATAACCCGTGCCGCCTCGGGGATCCCCTCCGCTTGAGAGCGGGGGACAAAAGCAGAAGTGGCCCACTTGTGGACAAGGTGGCTACGTAACCCATGCCGCCTCGGGGATCCCCTCCGCTTCAGAGCGGGGGACAAAATCAGAAGTGGCCCACTTGTGGGCAAGGTGGCTACGTAACCCCTGCCGTCTCGGGGATCCCCTCCACTTTAGAGCGGGGGACAAAATCAGAAGTGGCCCACTTGTGGGCAAGGTGGCTACGTAACCCCTGCCGCCTCGGGGATCCCCTGTGCTTCAGAGCCGGGGACAAAATCAGAAGTGGCCCACTTGTGGGCAAGGTGGCTACGTAACCCCTACCGCCTCGGGGATCCCCTCCGCTTCAGAGCAGGGGACAGAATCAGAAGTGGCCCACTTGTGGGCAAGGTGGCTACATAACCCCTGCCGTGTCAAGGATCCCCTCCGCTTCAGAGCGGGGGACAAAATCAGAAATGGCCCACTTGTGGGCAAGGTGGCTACGTAACCCCTGCCGTCTCGGGGATCCCCTCCGCTTCAGAGCGGGGGACAGAATCAGAAGTGGCCCACTTGTGGGCAAGGTGGCTACGTAACCCCTACCACCTCAGGGATCCCCTCCGCTTGAGAGCGGGGGACAAAATCAGAAGTGGCCCACTTGTGGGCAAGGTGGCTACGTAACCCCTGCCGCCTCGGGGATCCCCTCCGCTTGAGAGCGGGGGACAAAATCAGAAGTGGCCCACTTGTGGGCAAGGTGGCTACGTAACCCCTGCCGTCTCGGGGATCCCCTCCGCTTCAGAGTTGAGGGCAGAATCAGAAGTGGCCCACTTGTGGGCAAGGTGGCTACATAACCCGTGCCGCCTCGGGGATCCCCTCCGCTTCCGAGCGGGGGACAAAAGCAGAAGTGGCCCACTTGTGGACAAGGTGGCTACGTAACCCCTGCCGCCTCGGGGATCCCCTCCGCTTGAGAGCCGGGGACAAAATCAGAAGTGGCCCACTTGTGGGCAAGGTGGCTACGTAACCCCTGCCGTCTCGGGGATCCCCTCCGCTTCAGAGTTGAGGGCAGAATCAGAAATGGCCCACTTGTGGGCAAGGTGGCTACATAACCCGTGCCGCCTCGGGGATCCCCTCCGCTTGAGAGCGGGGGACAAAAGCAGAAGTGGCCCACTTGTGGGCAAGGTGGCTACGTAACCCCTGCCGTCTCGGGGATCCCCTCCGCTTCAGAGCCGGGGACAGATTCAGAAGTGGCCCACTTGTGGGCAAGGTGGCTACGTAACCCCTACCGCCTCGGGGATCCCCTCCGCTTCGAAGCGGGTACAAAATCAGAAGTGGCCCACTTGTGGGCAAGCGGGCTACGTAACCCCTGCCGCCTCAGGGATCCCCTCCGCTTCAGAGCTAAGGGCAGAATCAAAAGTGGCCCACTTGTGGGCAAGGTGGCTACGTAACCCCTACCGCCTCGGGGATCCCCTGCGCTTCAGAGCCGGGGACGGAATCAGAAGTGGCCCACTTGTGGGCAAGGTGGCCACGTAACCCCTGCCGCTTCGGGCATCCCCTCCGCTTCATAGCTGAGGGCAGAATCAGAAGTGGCCCACTTGTGGGCAAGGTGGCTACGTAACCCCTGCCGTCTCGGGGATCCCCTGCGCTTCAGAGCCGGGGACGGAATCAGAAGTGGCCCACTTGTGGGCAAGGTGGCCACGTAACCCCTGCTGCTTCGGGGATCCCCTCCGCTTCAGAGTTGAGGGCAGAATCAGAAGTGGCCCACTTGTGGGCAAGGTGGCTACATAACCCCTGCCGCCTCGGGGATCCCCTGCGCTTCAGAGCCGGGGACGGAATCAGAAGTGGCCCACTTGTGGGCAAGGTGGCCACGTAACCCCTACCGCTTCGGGGATCCCCTCCGCTTGAGAGCGGGGGACAAAATCAGAAGAGGCCCACTTGTGGGCAAGGTGGCTACGTAACCCCTGCCGCCTCAGGGATCCCCTCCGCTTCAGAGCTGAGGGCAGAATCAAAAGTGGCCCACTTGTGGGCAAGGTGGCTACGTAACCCCTACCGCCTCGGGGATCCCCTCCGCTTCAGAGCCGGGGACAGATTCAGAAGTGGCCCACTTGTGGGCAAGGTGGCTACGTAACCCCTACCGCCTCGGGGATCCCCTCCGCTTCAGAGCCGGGGACAAAATCAGAAGAGGCCCACTTGTGGGCAAGGTGGCTACGTAACCCCTGCCGCCTCAGGGATCCCCTCCGCTTCAGAGCTGAGGGCAGAATCAAAAGTGGCCCACTTGTGGGCAAGGTGGCTACGTAACCCCTACCGCCTCGGGGATCCCCTACGCTTCAGAGCCGGGGACGGAATCAGAAGTGGCCCACTTGTGGGCAAGGTGGCTACATAACCCCGGCCGCCTCGGGGATCCCCTCCGCTTCAGAGTGGGGGACAAAATCAGAAGTGGCCCACTTGCGGGCAAGGTGGCTACGTAACCCCTACCGCCTCGGGGATCCCCTCCGCTTGAGAGCGGGGGACAAAATCAGAAGTGGCCCACTTGTGGGCAAGGTGGCTACGTAACCCCTACCGCCTCGGGTATCCCCTCCACTTTAGAGCCGGGGACAAAATCAGAAGTGGCCCACTTGTGGGCAAGGTGGCTACGCAAACCCTGCCGTCTCGGGGATCCCCTCCGCTTCAGAGCCGGGGGGTAAAATCAGAAGTGGCCCACTTGTGGGCAAGGTGGCTACGCAACCCCTGCCGTCTTAGGGATCGCCTCCGCTTCAGAGCCGGGGACAGAATCAGAAGTGGCCCACTTGTGGGCAAGGTGGCTACGTAACCCCTACCGCCTCGGGGATCCCCTCCGCTTCAGAGCAGGGGACAGAATCAGAAGTGGCCCACTTGTGGGCAAGGTGGCTACATAACCCCTGGCGTCTCGGGGATCCCCTCCGCTTCAGAGCGGGGGTCAAAATCAGAAATGGCCCACTTGTGGGCAAGGTGGCTACGTAACCCCTACCGTCTCGGGGATCCCCTCCGCTTCAGAGCCTGGGGTAGATTCAGAAGTGGCCCACTTGTGGGCAAGGTGGCTACGTAACCCCTACCGCCTGGGGGATCCCCTGCGCTTCGAAGCGGGTACAAAATCAGAAGAGGCCCACTTGTGGGCAAGGTGGCTACGTAACCCCTGCCGCCTCAGGGATCCCCCCGCTTCAGAGCCGAGGGCAGAATCAAAAGTGGCCCACTTGTGGGCAAGGTGGCTACGTAACCCCTACCGCCTCGGGGATCCCCTACGCTTCAGAGCCAGGGCAGAATCAAAAGTGGCCCACTTGTGGGCAAGGTGGCTACATAACCCCTGCCGTCTCGGGGATCCCCTCCGCTTCAGAGCGGGGGACAAAATCAGAAATGGCCCACTTGTGGGCAAGGTGGCTACGTAACCCCTGCCGTCTCGGGGATCCCCTCCGCTTCAGAGCGGGGGACAGAATCAGAAGTGGCCCACTTGTGGGCAAGGTGGCTACGTAACCCCTACCACCTCAGGGATCCCCTCCGCTTGAGAGGTGGGGACAAAATCAGAAGTGGCCCACTTGTGGGCAAGGTGGCTACGTAACCCCTGCCGCCTCGGGGATCCCCTCTGCTTGAGAGCGGGGGACAAAATCAGAAGTGGCCCACTTGTGGGCAAGGTGGCTACGTAACCCCTGCCGTCTCAGGGATCCCCTCCGCTTCAGAGTTGAGGGCAGAATCAGAAGTGGCCCACTTGTGGGCAAGGTGGCTACATAACCCGTGCCGCCTCGGGGATCCCCTCCGCTTGAGAGCGGGGGACAAAAGCAGAAGTGGCCCACTTGTGGACAAGGTGGCTACGTAACCCCTGCCGCCTCGGGGATCCCCTCCGCTTCAGAGCGGGGAACAAAATCAGAGGTGGCCCACTTGTGGGCAAGGTGGCTACGTAACCCCTGCCGTCTCGGGGATCCCCTCCACTTTGGAGCGGGCGACAAAATCAGAAGTGGCCCACTTGTGGGCAAGGTGGCTACGTAACCCCTGCCGCCTCGGGGATCTCCTGTGCTTCAGAGCCGAGGACAAAATCAGAAGTGGCCCACTTGTGGGGAAGGTGGCTACGTAACCCCTGCCGTCTCGGGGATCCCCTCCGCTTCAGAGCCGGGGACAGATTCAGAAGTGGCCCACTTGTGGGCAATGTGGCTACGTAACCCCTACCGCCTCGGGGATCCCCTCCGCTTCGAAGCGGGGACAAAATCAGAAGTGGCCCACTTGTGGGCAAGGTGGCTACGCAAACCCTGCCGTCTCGGGGATCCCCTCCGCTTCAGAGCCGGGGGGTAAAATCAGAAGTGGCCCACTTGTGGGCAAGGTGGCTACGCAACCCCTGCCGTCTTAGGGATCGCCTCCGCTTCAGAGCCGGGGACAGAATCAGAAGTGGCCCACTTGTGGGCAAGGTGGCTACGTAACCCCTACCGCCTCGGGGATCCCCTCCGCTTCAGAGCAGGGGACAGAATCAGAAGTGGCCCACTTGTGGGCAAGGTGGCTACATAACCCCTGCCGTCTCGGGGATCCCCTCCGCTTCAGAGCGGGGGACAAAATCAGAAATGGCCCACTTGTGGGCAAGGTGGCTACGTAACCCCTACCACCTCAGGGATCCCCTCCGCTTGAGAGGTGGGGACAAAATCAGAAGTGGCCCACTTGTGGGCAAGGTGGCTACGTAACCCCTGCCGCCTCGGGGATCCCCTGCGCTTTAGAGCCGGGGACGGAATCAGAAGTGGCCCACTTGTGGGCAAGGTGGCCATGTAACCCTTGCCGCCTCGGGGATCCCCTCCGCTTCAGAGCTAAGGGCAGAATCAGAAGTGGCCCACTTGTGGATAAGGTGGCTACGTAACCCCTACCGCCTCGGGGATCCCCTCCGCTTGAGAGCGGGGGACAAAATCAGAAGTGGCCCACTTGTGGGCAAGGTGGCTACGTAACCCCTGCCGCCTCGGGGATCCCCTCCGCTTCAGAGCGGGGAACAAAATCAGAGGTGGCCCACTTGTGGGCAAGGTGGCTACGTAACCCCTGCCGTCTCGGGGATCCCCTCCACTTTGGAGCGGGGGACAAAATCAGAAGTGGCCCACTTGTGGGCAAGGTGGCTACGTAACCCCTGCCGCCTCGGGGATCCCCTGTGCTTCAGAGCCGAGGACAAAATCAGAAGTGGCCCACTTGTGGGGAAGGTGGCTACGTAACCCCTGCCGTCTCGGGGATCCCCTCCGCTTCAGAGCCGGGGACAGATTCAGAAGTGGCCCACTTGTGGGCAAGGTGGCTACGTAACCCCTACCGCCTCGGGGATCCCCTCCGCTTCGAAGCGGGTACAAAATCAGAAGTGGCCCACTTGTGGGCAAGCGGGCTACGTAACCCCTGCCGCCTCAGGGATCCCCTCCGCTTCAGAGCTGAGGGCAGAATCAAAAGTGGCCCACTTGTGGGCAAGGTGGCTACGTAACCCCTACCGCCTCGGGGATCCCCTGCGCTTCAGAGCCGGGGACGGAATCAGAAGTGGCCCACTTGTGGGCAAGGTGGCCACGTAACCCCTGCCGCTTCGGGGATCCCCTCCGCTTCAGAGCTGAGGGCAGAATCAGAAGTGGCCCACTTGTGGGCAAGGTGGCTACGTAACCCCTGCCGTCTCGGGGATCCCCTGCGCTTCAGAGCCGGGGACGGAATCAGAAGTGGCCCACTTGTGGGCAAGGTGGCCACGTAACCCGTGCTGCTTCGCAGATCCCCTCCGCTTCAGAGTTGAGGGCAGAATCAGAAGTGGCCCACTTGTGGGCAAGGTGGCTACATAACCCCTGCCGCCTCGGGGATCCCCTGCGCTTCAGAGCCGGGAACGGAATCAGAAGTGGCCCACTTGTGGGCAAGGTGGCCACGTAACCCCTACCGCTTCGGGGATCCCCTCCGCTTCAGAGCTGAGGGCAGAATCAGAAGTGGCCCACTTGTGGGCAAGGTGGCTACATAACCCCTGCCGCCTCGGGGATCCCCTGCGCTTTAGAGCCGGGGACAGATTCAGAAGTGGCCCACTTGTGGGCAAGGTGGCTACGTAACCCCTACCGCCTCGGGGATCCCCTCCGCTTCGAAGCAGGTACAAAATCAGAAGTGGCCCACTTGTGGGCAAGGTGGCTACGTAACCCCTGCCGCCTCAGGGATCCCCTCCGCTTCAGAGCTGAGGGCAGAATCAAAAGTGGCCCACTTGTGGGCAAGGTGGCTACGTAACCCCTACCGCCTCGGGGATCCCCTGCGCTTTAGAGCCGGGGACGGAATCAGAAGTGGCCCACTTGTGGGCAAGGTGGCCATGTAACCCTTGCCGCCTCGGGGATCCCCTCCGCTTCAGAGCTGAGGGCAGAATCAGAAGTGGCCCACTTGTGGATAAGGTGGCTACGTAACCCCTACCGCCTCGGGGATCCCCTCCGCTTGAGAGCGGGGGACAAAATCAGAAGTGGCCCACTTGTGGGCAAGGTGGCTACGTAACCCCTGCCGTCTCGGGGATCCCCTCCGTTCGGAGTGGGGGACAAAATCAGAAGTGGCCCACTTGTGGGCAAGGTGGCTACGTAACCCCTGCCGTCTCGGGGATCCCCTCCGCTTCACAGTTGAGGGCAGAATCAGAAGTGGCCCACTTGTGGGCAAGGTGGCTACATAACCCCTGCCACCTCGGGGATCCCCTGCGCTTCAGAGCCGGGGATGGAATCAGAAGTGGCCCACTTGTGGGCAAGGTGGCTACGTAACCCCTGCCGTCTCGGGGATCCCCTCCGCTTCACGGTTGAGGGCAGAATCAGAAGTGGCCCACTTGTGGGCAAGGTGGCTACATAACCCCTGCCGCCTCGGGGATCCCCTCCGCTTCAGAGCAGGGGACAAAATCAGAAGTGGCCCACTTGTGGGCAAGGTGGCTACATAACCCCTGCCGCCTCGGGGATCCCCTCCGCTTCAGAGCCGGGGACAGAATCAGAAGTGGCCCACTTGTGGGCAAGGTGGCTACGTAACCCCTGCCGTCTCGGGGATCCCCTGCGCTTCAGAGCCGGGGACGGAATCAGATTTGGCCCACTTGTGGGCAAGGTGGCCACGTAACCCCTGCTGCTTCGGGGATCCCCTCCGCTTCAGAGTTGAGGGCAGAATCACAAGTGGCCCACTCGTGGGCAAGGTGGCTACATAACCCCTGCCGCATCGGGGATCCCCTCCACTTTAGAGCTGGGAACGGAATCAGAAGTGGCCCACTTGTGGGCAAGGTGGCCACGTAACCCCTACCGCTTCGGGGATCCCCTCCGCTTGAGAGCGGGGGACAAAATCAGAAGTGGCCCACTTGTGGGCAAGGTGGCTACGTAGCCCCTGCCGTCTCGGGGATCCCCTCCGCTTCAGAGCCGGGGACAGATTCAGAAGTGGCCCACTTGTGGGCAAGGTGGCTACGTAACCCCTACCGCCTCGGGGATCCCCTCTGCTTCGAAGCGGGTACAAAATCAGAAGTGGCCCACTTGTGGGCAAGGTGGCTACGTAACCCCTGCCGCCTCAGGGATCCCCTCCGCTTCAGAGCTGAGGGCAGAATCAAAAGTGGCACACTTGTGGGCAAGGTGGCTACGTAACCCCTACCGCCTCGGGGATCCCCTGCGCTTTAGAGCCGGGGACGGAATCAGAAGTGGCCCACTTGTGGGCAAGGTGGCCACGTAACCCTTGCCGCCTCGGGGATCCCCTCCGCTTCAGAGCTGAGGGCAGAATCAGAAGTGGCCCACTTGTGGATAAGGTGGCTACGTAACCCCTACCGCCTCGGGGATCCCCTCCGCTTGAGAGCGGGGAACAAAATCAGAAGTGGCCCACTTGTGGGCAAGGTGGCTACGTAACCCCTGCCGTCTCGGGGATCCCCTCCGTTCGGAGTGGGGGACAAAATCAGAAGTGGCCCACTTGTGGGCAAGGTGGCTACGTAACCCCTGCCGTCTCGGGGATCCCCTCCGCTTCACAGTTGAGGGCAGAATCAGAAGTGGCCCACTTGTGGGCAAGGTGGCTACATAACCCCTGCCACCTCGGGGATCCCCTGCGCTTCAGAGCCGGGGATGGAATCAGAAGTGGCCCACTTGTGGGCAAGGTGGCTACGTAACCCCTGCCGCCTCGGGGATCCCCTCCACTTTAGAGCCGGGGACAAAATCAGAAGTGGCCCACTTGTGGGCAAGATGGCTACGTAACCCCTGCCGTCTCGGGGATCCCCTCCGCTTCACAGCCGGGGACAAAATCAGAAGTGGCCCACTTGTGGGCAAGGTGGCTACGTAACCCCTGCCGTCTTAGGGATCGCCTCCGCTTTAGAGCCGGGGACAAAATCAGAAGTGGCCCACTTGTGGGCAAGGTGGCTACATAACCCCTGCAACCTCGGGGATCCCCTCCGTTTCAGAGCCGGGGGTAAAATGAGAAGTGGGCCACTTGTGGGCAAGGTGGCTACGTAACCCCTGCCGTCTCGGGGATCCCCTCCGCTTCAGAGCCGGGGACAAAATCAGAAGTGGCCCACTTGTGGGCAAGGTGGCTACGTAACCCCTGCCGTCTTAGGGATCGCCTCCGCTTTAGAGCCGGGGACAAAATCAGAAGTGGCCCACTTGTGGGCAAGGTGGCTACATAACCCCTGCCGTCTCTGGGATCCCCTCCACTTTAGAGCGGGGGACAAAATCAGAAGTGGCCCAATTGTGGGCAAGGTGGCTACGTAACCCCTACCGCCTCGGGGATCCCCTCCGCTTCGAAGCGGGTACAAAATCAGAAGTGGCCCACTTGTGGGCAAGGTGGCTACGTAACCCCTGCCGCCTCAGGGATCCCCTCCGCTTCAGAGCTGAGGGCAGAGTCAAAAGTGGCCCACTTGTGGGCAAGGTGGCTACGTAACCCCTACCGCCTCGGGGATCCCCTGCGCTTCAGAGCCGGGGACGGAATCAGAAGTGGCCCACTTGTGGGCAAGGTGGCCACGTAACCCTTGCCGCCTCGGGGATCCCCTCCGCTTCAGAGCTGAGGGCACAATCAGAAGTGGCCCACTTGTGGATAAGGTGGCTACGTAACCCCTACCGCCTCGGGGATCCCCTCCGCTTGAGAGCGGGGGACAAAATCAGAAGTGGCCCACTTGTGGGCAAGGTGGCTACATAACCCCTGCCGTCTCGGGGATCCCCTCCGCTTCGGAGTGGGGGACAAAATCAGAAGTGGCCCACTTGTGGGCAAGGTGGCTACGTAACCCCTGCCGTCTCGGGGATCCCCTCCGCTTCAGAGTTGAGGGCAGAATCAGAAGTGGCCCACTTGTGGGCAAGGTGGCTACATAACCCCTGCCGCCTCGGGGATCCCCTCCGCTTTAGAGCGGCGGACAAAATCAGAAGTGGCCCACTTGTGGGCAAGGTGGCTACGTAACCCCTGCCGTCTCGGGGATCCCCTCCACTTTAGAGCCGGGGACAAAATCAGAAGACGCCCACTTGTGGGCAAGGTGGCTACGTAACCCCTGCCGTCTCGAGGATCCCCTCCGCTTCACAGCCGGGGACAAAATCAGAAGTGGCCCACTTGTGGGCAAGGCGGCTACGTAACCCCTGCCGTCTTAGGGATCGCCTCCGCTTTAGAGCCGGGGACAAAATCAGAAGTGGCCCACTTGTGGGCAAGGTGGCTACGTAACCCCTGCCGTCTTAGGGATCACCTCCGCTTTAGAGCCGGGGACAAAATCAGAAGTGGCCCACTTGTGGGCAAGGTGGCTACATAACCCCTGCCGTCTCGGGGATCCCCTCCGCTTCACAGCCGGGGACAAAATCAGAAGTGGCCCACTTGTGGGCAAGGGGGCTACGTAACCCCTGCCGTCTTAGGGATCACCTCCGCTTTAGAGCCGGGGACAAAATCAGAAGTGGCCCACTTGTGGGCAAGGTGGCTACATAACCCCTGCCGTCTCGGGGATCCCCTCCACTTTAGAGCGGGGGACAAAATCAGAAGTGGCCCACTTGTGGGCAAGGTGGCTACATAACCCCTGCCGCCCCGGGGATCCCCTCCGCTTCAGAGCCGGGGACAAAATCAGAAGCGGCCCACTTGTGGGCAAGGTGGCTACATAACCCCTGCCGTCTCGGGGATCCCCTCCACTTTAGAGCGGGAGACAAAATCAGAAGTGGCCCACTTGTGGGCAAGGTGGCTACGTAACCCCTGCCGTCTCGGGGATCCCCTCCGCTTCAGAGCCGGGGACAGAATCAGAAGTGGCCCACTTGGGGGCAAGGTGGCTAGGTAACCCCTACCACCTCGGGGATCCCCTCCGCTTCAGGGCGGGGGACAGAATCAGAAGTGGCCCACTTGCGGGCGAGGTGGCTACGTAACCCCTACCACCTCAGGGATCCCCTCCGCTTGAGAGGTGGGGACAAAATCAGAAGTGGCCCACTTGTGGGCAAGGTGGCTACGTAACCCCTGCCGCCTCGGGGATCCCCTCCGCTTCAGAGCGGGGGACAAAATCAGAAGTTGCCCACTTGTGGGCAAGGTGGCTACGTAACCCCTGCGGCCTCGGGGATCCCCTCCGCTTCAGAGTTGAAGGCAGAATCAGAAGTGGCCCACTTGTGGGCAAGGTGGCTACATAACCTGTGCCGCCTCAGGGATCCCCTCCGCTTGAGAGCGGGGGACAAAAGCAGTAGGGGCCCACTTGTGTGCAAGGTGGCTACGTAACCCCTGCCGTCTCGGGGAAGCCGTCCACTTTAGAGCCGGCGACAAAAGCAGAAGTGGCCCACTTGTGGGCAAGGTGGCTACGTAACCCTCTGCCGCCTCGGGGATCCCATGCGCTTCAGAGCCGGGGACAAAATCAGAAGTGGCCCACTTGTGGGCAAGGTGGCTACATAACCCCTGCCGTCTCGGGGAGCCCCTCCGCCTCAGAGCCGGGGACAGATTCGGAAGTGGCACACCTGTGGGCAAGGTGGCTACGTAACCCCTGCCGTCTCGGGGATCCCCTTCGCTTCAGAGCTGAGGGCGGAATCAGAAGTGGCCCACTTGTGGGCAAGGTGGCTACATAACCCCTGCCGTCTCGGGGATCCCCTCCGCTTCAGAGCCGGGGACAGAATCAAAAGTGGCCCACTTGTGGGCAAGGTGGCTACGTAACCCCTGCCGTCTCGGGGATCCCCTCCGCTTGAGAGCGGGTGACAAAATCAGAAGTGGCACACTTGTGGGCAAGCTGGCTACATAACCCCAGCCGTCTCGGGGATCCCTCCCGCTTCGAAGCCGGGGACAAAATCAGAAGTGGCCCACTTGTGGGCAAGGTGGCTACATAACCCCTGCCGCCTCGGGGATCCCCTGCACTTTAGAGCGGGGGACAAAATCAGAAGTGGCCCACTTGTGGGCAAGGTGGCTACGCAACCCCTGCCATCTCGGGGATCCCCTCCGCTTTAGAGCAGGGGACAAAAGCAGAAGTGGCCCACTTGTGGGCAAGGTGGCTACGTAACCCCTGCCGCCTCGGGGATCCCCTCCGCTTCAGAGCTGAGTGCAGAATCAGAAGTGGCCCACTTGTGGGCAAGGTGGCTACATAACCCCTGCCGCCTCGGAGATCCCCTCCGCTTCAGAGCGGGGGACAAAATCAGAAGTGGCCCACTTGTGGGCAAGGTGGCTACGTAACCCCTGCCGTCTCGGGGATCCCCTCCGCTTCAGAGCGGGAGACAAAATCAGAAGTGGCTCACTTGTGGGCAAGGTGGCTACGTAACCGCTGCCGTCTCGGGGAAGCCGTCCACTTTAGAGCGGGGGACAAAATCAGAAGTGGCCCACTTGTGGGCAAGGTGGCTAGGTAACCCCTGCCGCCTTGGGGATCCCCTCCGCTTCGGAGCGGGGGACAAAATCAGAAGTGGCCCACTTGTGGGCAAGGTGGCTACATAACCCCTGCCGCCTCGGGGATCCCCTCCGCTTCAGAGCCGGGGACAAAATCAGAAGTGGCCCACTTGTGGGCAAGGTGGCTACATAACCCCTGCCGCCTCGGGGATCCCCTCCGCTTCAGAGCGGGGGACAAAATCAGAAGTGGCCCACTTGTGGGCAAGGTGGCTACGTAACCCTTACCGCCTCGGGGATCCCCTGCACTTTAGAGCGGGGGACAAAATCAGAAGTGGCCCACTTGTGGGCAAGGTGGCTACGTAACCCCTGCCGTCTCGGGGATCCCCTCCGCTTTAGAGCAGGGCACAAAAGCAGAAGTGGCCCACTTGTGGGCAAGGTGGCTACGTAACCCCTGCCGCCTCGGGGATCCCCTCCGCTTCAGAGCTTAGTGCAGAATCAGAAGTGGCCCACTTGTGGGCAAGGTGGCTACGTAACCCCTGCCGTCTCGGGGAAGCCGTCCACTTTAGAGCCGGGCATAAAATCAGCAGTGGCCCACTTGTGGGCAAGGTGGCTACATAACCCCTGCCGCCTCGGAGATCCCCTCCGCTTCAAAGCGGGGGACAAAATCAGAAGTGGCCCACTTGTGGGCAAGGTGGCTACATAACCCATGCCGCCTCGGGGATGCCCTCCGCTTCAGAGCCGGGGACAAAATCAGAAGTGGCCCACTTGTGGGCAAGGTGGCTACATAACCCCTGCCGTCTCGGGGATCCCCTCCACTTTAGAGCGGGGGACAAAATCGGGAGTGGCCCACTTGTGGGCAAGGTAGCCACGTAACCCGTGCCGTCTTGGGGATCCTCTCCGCTACAGAGTCGGGGACAAAATCAGAAGTGGCCCACTTGTGGGCAAGGTGGCTACGTAACCCCTGCCGCCTCGGGGATCCCCTCCGCTTCAGAGCGGGGGACAAAATCAGAAGTGGCCCACTTGTGGGCAAGGTGGCTACGTAACCCCTGCCGTCTCGGGGATCCCCTCCGCTTCAGAGCCGGGGACAAAATCAGAAGTGGCCCACTTGTGGGCAAGGTGGCTACGTAACCCCTGCCGTCTCGGGGATCCCCTCCACTTTAGAGCGGGGGACAAAATCAGAAGCGGCCGACTTGTGGGCAAGGTGGCTACATAACCCCTGCCGCCTCGGGGATCCCCTCCGCTTCAGAGCCGGGGACAAAATGAGAAGTGGCCCACTTGTGGGCAAGGTGGCTACATAACCCCTGCCGCCTCGGGGATCCCCTCCGTTTCAGAGCCGGGGACAAAATCAAAAGTGGCCCACTTGTGGGCAAGGTGGCTACGTAACCCCTGCCGTCTCGGGGATCCCCTCCGCTTCAGAGCCGGGGACAAAATCAGAAGTGGCCCACTTGTGGGCAAGGTGGCTACGTAACCCCTGCCGCCTCGGGGATACCCTCCGCTTCGGAGTGGGGGACAGAATCAGAAGTGGCCCACTTGTGGGCAAGGTGGCTACATAACACTTGCCGCCTCGGGGATCCCCTCCGCTTCAGCGCGGGGGACAAAATCAGAAGTGGCCCACTTGTGGGCAAGGTGGCTACATAACCCCTGCCGCCTCGGGGATCCCCTCCGCTTCAGAGCGGGGGACAAAATCAGAAGTGGCCCACTTGTGGGCAAGGTGGCTACGTAACCCCTACCGCCTCGGGGATCCCCTGCACTTTAGAGCGGGGGACAAATTCAGAAGTGGCCCACTTGTGGGCAAGGTGGCTACGTAACCCCTGCCGCCTCGGGGATCCCCTCCGCTTTAGAGCAGGGGACAAAAGCATAAGTGGCCCACTTGTCGGCAAGGTGGCTACGTAACCCCTGCCGCCTCGGGGATCCCCTCCGCTTCAGAGCAGGGGACAAAATCAGAAGTGGCCCACTTGTGGGCAAGGTGGCTACATAACCCCTGCCGCCTCGGAGATCCCCTCCGCTTCAGAGCGGGGGACAAAATCAGAAGTGGCCCACTTGTGGGCAAGGTGGCTACGTAACCCCTGCCGCCTCGGGGATCCCCTCCGCTTCAGAGCGGGAGACAAAATCAGAAGTGGCCCACTTGTGGGCAAGGTGGCTACGTAACCACTGCCGTCTCGGGGAAGCCGTCCACTTTAGAGCGGGGGACAAAATCAGAAGTGGCCCACTTGTGGGCAAGGTGGCTAGGTAACCCCTGCCGCCTCGGGGATCCCCTCCGCTTCAGAGCAGGGGACAAAATCAGAAGTGGCCCACTTGTGGGCAAGGTGGCTACATAACCCCTGCCGCCTCGGGGATCCCCTCCGTTTCAGAGCCGGGGACAAAATCAAAAGTGGCCCACTTGTGGGCAAGGTGGCTACGTAACCCCTGCCGTCTCGGGGATCCCCTCCGCTTCAGAGCCGGGGACAAAATCAGAAGTGGCCCACTTGTGGGCAAGGTGGCTACGTAACCCCTGCCGCCTCGGGGATACCCTCCGCTTCGGAGTGGGGGACAGAATCAGAAGTGGCCCACTTGTGGGCAAGGTGGCTACATAACACTTGCCGCCTCGGGGATCCCCTCCGCTTCAGCGCGGGGGACAAAATCAGAAGTGGCCCACTTGTGGGCAAGGTGGCTACATAACCCCTGCCGCCTCGGGGATCCCCTCCGCTTCAGAGCGGGGGACAAAATCAGAAGTGGCCCACTTGTGGGCAAGGTGGCTACGTAACCCCTACCGCCTCGGGGATCCCCTGCACTTTAGAGCGGGGGACAAATTCAGAAGTGGCCCACTTGTGGGCAAGGTGGCTACGTAACCCCTGCCGCCTCGGGGATCCCCTCCGCTTTAGAGCAGGGGACAAAAGCATAAGTGGCCCACTTGTCGGCAAGGTGGCTACGTAACCCCTGCCGCCTCGGGGATCCCCTCCGCTTCAGAGCAGGGGACAAAATCAGAAGTGGCCCACTTGTGGGCAAGGTGGCTACATAACCCCTGCCGCCTCGGAGATCCCCTCCGCTTCAGAGCGGGGGACAAAATCAGAAGTGGCCCACTTGTGGGCAAGGTGGCTACGTAACCCCTGCCGCCTCGGGGATCCCCTCCGCTTCAGAGCGGGAGACAAAATCAGAAGTGGCCCACTTGTGGGCAAGGTGGCTACGTAACCACTGCCGTCTCGGGGAAGCCGTCCACTTTAGAGCGGGGGACAAAATCAGAAGTGGCCCACTTGTGGGCAAGGTGGCTAGGTAACCCCTGCCGCCTCGGGGATCCCCTCCGCTTCAGAGCAGGGGACAAAATCAGAAGTGGCCCACTTGTGGGCAAGGTGGCTACATAACCCCTGCCGCCTCGGGGATCCCCTCCGCTTCAGAGCGGGGGGCAAAATCAGAAGTGGCCCGCTTGTGGGGAAGGTGGCTACGTAACCCCTACCGCCTCGGGGATCCCCTCCGCTTCAGAGCAGGGGACAAAAGCAGAAGTGGCCCACTTGTGGGCAAGGTGGCTACGTAACCCCTGCCGCCTCGGGGATCACCTCCGCTTCAGAGCGGGGGACAGAATCAGAAATGGCCCACTTGTGGGCAAGGTGGCTACGTAACCCCTGCCGTCTCGGGGAAGCCGTCCACTTTAGAGCCGGGGACAAAATCAGAAGTGGCCCACTTGTGGGCAAGGTGGCTACGTAACCCCTGCCGCCTCGGGGATCCCCTCCGCTTCAGAGCCGGGCATAAAATCAGCAGTGGCCCACTTGTGGGCAAGGTGGCTACATAACCCCTGCCGCCTCGGAGATCCCCTCCGCTTCAGAGCGGGGGACAAAATCAGAAGTGGCCCCCTTGTGGGCAAGGTGGCTACGTAACCCCTGCCATCTCGGGGATCCCCTCCGCTTCAGAGCCGGGGACAATATCAGAAGTGGCCCACTTGTGGGCAAGGTGGCTACGTAACCCCTGCCGTCTCGGGGATCCCCTCCACTTTAGAGCGGGGGACGAAATCAGAAGTGGCCGACTTGTGGGCAAGGTGGCTACATAACCCCTGCCGCCTCGGGGATCCCCTCCGCTTCAGAGCCGGGGACAAAATCAGAAGTGGCCCACTTGTGGGCAAGGTGGCCACATAACCCCTGCCGCCTCGGGGATCCCCTCCGCTTCAGAGCCGGGGACAAAATCAAAAGTGGCCCACTTGTGGGCAAGGTAGCTACGTAACCCCTGCCGTCTCGGGGATCCCCTCCGCTTCAGAGCCGGGGACAAAATCAGAAGTGGCCCACTTGTGGGCAAGGTGGCTACGTAACCCCTGCCGCCTCGGGGATACCCTCCGCTTCGGAGTGGGGGACAGAATCAGAAGTGGCCCACTTGTGGGCAAGGTGGCTACGTAACCCCTGCCGTCTCGGGGATCCCCTGCATTTTAGAGCGGGGGACAAAAACAGAGATGGCCCACTTGTGGGCAAGGTGGCTACACAAACCCTACCGCCTCGGGGATCCCCTCCGCTTCACAGCTGAGGGCAGAATCAGAAGTTGCCCACTTGTGGGCAAGGTGGCTACGTAACCCCTGCCGCCTCGGGGATCCCCTCCGCTTCACAGCGGGGGGCAGAATCAGAAGTGGCCCCCTTGTGGGCAAGGTGGCTCCGTAACCCCTGCCGTCTCGGGGATCCCCTCCGCCTCAGGGCGGGAGACAAAATCAGAAGTGGCCCACTTGTGGGCAAGGTGGCTACGCAACCCCTGCCGTCTCGGGGAAGCCGTCCACTTTAGAGCCGGGGACAAAATCAGAAGTGGCCCACTTGTGGGCAAGGTGGCTACGCAAACCCTGCCGCCTCGGAGATCCCCTCCGCTTCAGAGCCGGAGACAAAATCAGAAGTCGCCCACTTGTGGGCAAGGTGGCTACATAACCCCTGCGGCCTCGGGGATCCCCTCCGCTTCAGAGCGGGGGACAAAATCAGAAGTGGCCCACTTGTGGGCAAGGTGGCTACATAACCCCTGCCGTCTCGGGGATCCCCTCCACTTTGGAGCGGGGGACAAAATCAGAAGTGGCCCACTTGTGGGCAAGGTGGCTACGTAACCCCTTGCCGTCTCGGGGATCCCCTCCGCTTCAGATCGGGGGACAGATTATGAAGTGGCCCACTTGTGGGCAAGGTGGCTACGTAACCCCTGCCACCTCGGGGATCCCCTCCGCTTCAGATCAGGGGGCAGAATAAGATGTGGCCCACTTGTGGGCAAGGCGGCTACGTAACCCCTGCCGCCTCGGGGATCCCCTCCGCTTCAGAGCCGGGGACAAAATCAGAAGTGGCCCACTTGTGGGCAAGGTGGCTACGTAACCCCTGCCGCCTCGGGGATCCCCTCCGCTTCGGAGCTGAGGGCAGAATCAGAAGTGGCCCACTTGTGGGCAAGGTGGCTACGTAACCCCTACTGCCTCGGGAATCCCCTCCGCTTCGGAGCTCAGGGCAGAATCAGAAGTGGCCCACTTGTGGGCAAGGTGGCTACGTAACCCCTACCGCCTCGGGGATCCCCTCCGCTTGAGAGCAGGAAAAAATCAGAAGTGGCCCATTTGTGGGCAAGGTGGCTACATAACCCCTGCCGCCTTGGGGATCCCCTCCGCTTCAGATCAGGGGGCAGAATAAGATGTGGCCCACTTGTGGGCAAGGCGGCTACGTAACCCCTGCCGCCTCGGGGATCCCCTCCGCTTCAGAGCCGGGGACAGAATCAGAAGTGGCCCACTTGTGGGCAAGGTGGCTACGTAACCCCTGCCGCCTCGGGGATCCCCTCCGCTTCGGAGCTGAGGGCAGAATCAGAAGTTGCCCACTTGTGGGCAAGGCGGCTACGTAACCCCTGCCGTCTCGGGGATCCCCTCCGCCTCCGAGCGGGGGACGAAGGCAGAAGTGGCCCACTTGTGGGCAAGGTGGCCACGTAACCCCTGCCGTCTCGGGGATCCCCTCCACTTTGGAGCGGGGGACAAAATCAGAAGTGGCCCACTTGTGGGCAAGGTGGCTACGTAACCGCTGCCGTCTCGGGGATCCCCTCCGCTTCGGATCGGGGGACAGATTATGAACTGGCCCACTTGTGGGCAAGGTGGCTACGTAACCCCTGCCACCTCGGGGATCCCCTCTGCTTCAGAGCTGAGGGCAGAATCAGAAGTGGCCCACTTTTCGGCAAGGTGGCTACGTAACCCCTGCCGCCTCGGGGATCCCCTCCGCTTCAGAGCCGCGGACAAAATCAGAAGTGGCCCACTTTGTGGGCAAGGTGGCTATACAACCCTTGCCGCCTCGGGGATCCCCTCCACTTCAGAGCGGGGGACAAAATCAGAAGTGGCCCACTTGTGGGCAAGGTGGCTACATAACCCCTGCAGTCTCGGGGATCCCCTCCACTTTAAAGCGGGGGACAAAATCAGAAGTGGCCCACTTGTGGGCAAGGTGGCTACGCAACCCCTGCTGTCTCGGGGATCCCCTCCGCTTCAGAGCGGGGGACAGAATCAGAAGTGGCCCACTTGTGTCCGCTGGACGATTGTAAATTGTCCGTGGGACAATTCTATATGGTCCCCTGGACAAATTTCCTTTTGTAGCCATTGACGGACGCAACTTCATTGGTCATTTCGCTGCCAGTTTTACCACAGGCTGCAATCAATTTTCCCACGGACAATTTTTTTCTGTCCGACGGACAACTTGAATATCGTCCGTCGGACAATTTACTTTTGTAGCTGTTAACTGACGCAACTTCATTGGTTGTTTCATAGCTGGTTTTACTACAGGCGGCAATCAGTTGTCCCACGGACGATTTTTTTCTGTCCGACAGACAATTTTTCAATGCAGGCTCGACGATTTTAAATTGTCCGTCGGACAATTTGAAAATCGTCCGTCGGACGAATTTTTTTTTGTAGCGGTTGACGGACGCAACTTCATTTTTTGTTTCATAGCCCGTTTTACCACAGGGTGCAATCAGTAGTCCTGCGGACAATTTTTTTCTGTCACACGGACAATTCTAAGATGTCCGCTGGATGATTGTAAATTGTCCGTCGGACAATTTGATATCGTCTGTCCGACAATTGTTCTTTGTAGTTGTTGACGGACGCAACTTCATTAGTCATTTCACAGCCAGTCTTACCACAGGCTGCAATCAGTTGTCAGACAGACAATATTTTTCTGTCCAACAGACATATTTCAAGTGTCCGCTGGACGATTTTCACTTGTCCGCCGGACCATTTTGGTAACGTCCGTCGGACAGTTTCTCTTTTGTAGCCGTTAACCAACGCATTTGACGTTTGCCAAATGGACTGGAACCTTAGACAAGCGAACCTTCATTGGTTATTGGGCACCCAGTGTTACTATGGGGTGCAGTTAGTTGTCTCGGGTAGCATCTTTTTCTGTCTCATGGACAATTTTAAAATGTCCGCTGGACGATTTTAAATTGTCGGTCACAGATCCATTGAGATTTCATTGATCGTTGCACAACCAGTGTTACTATCGGCTGCAGTTACTTTTGTCACAATTTTGTTCTGTCTGATTCACATCCCCTTACTTGATCGTCCAGCTCTCGGTAAAAGAAACTTTACAAACCCTCCGTTGTAAGGGAATGTGATGTTACAATTTCGGGCCATCAGCACGCAAGGGATAGCACGGCCACATCTGTACAGAATATTCTCTGCTTTTTCAATCAACGACTGAACCCCCAATGCAGAATACGGCACAAGCAGTACAGAAGCACGTGACACACATGTCAAATTTCATTTGTGCCATTCTCCAAGGGTCATTGCCATGAGACATGATTCCTCAAACTCAATGGCGGTGCCAACAAAGCTGCCGCACAGAATACGCCTGTTTGTGTTACAAAAAATGTGCGCATGACGTGCAGATAATGTCAGGAGGGATATATACCCCTACGTGGCCAAGCGAGGGGGGATACCGCAACCCTGTGGACGGGATACGGCTTGGAGGGGCCTTGCAGGTCCCTGGGGTGGGCAACAGAGCTGTCTATTTGCACACTGATTGTGCAACTACATTTTTTCGCTCTCTGCGCCGGAAGGTTCGCACTACAAAATATGCACATAATATATGCATAGCAGCACAGGGGCTGCCCCAGAACAGGATGCAGAAGGATCAGACAAGGGGGTACTTCTCAAGGACCAGATGCCCTCACAAGGCCAATGTGCTCTCTTGGAAAGGATTTTGACAATGCGCGGGTCGGTGGAATATGATATAATACAATTTTTTTGCCATGTGCACGCACCCCGTAGCACAGCTATATCGGTGTGCAATATTCTGGCTTTTTGCAAACACCTAGTTCTGCCTATACGCAAAATACCTCAGAGCCTGTAGAGAAACACATGCAACGAACAACAAGTTTCATTTTTGGCATTTTCTATGGGTTATTGCGATGAAAAAAAGATGTGCACATGGCATGCAGATTAGACAGAAACGACAAAGAGCAACCGCCAGGGGGATGATTTTTGGGAGAAGACACTTTGTTGGGATACGAAATCTTTGATGGTGAGCTAACAATACATTTTGACACAAGCTTGCCATGGGCATGTACAGAATGGCTACTCCCTTTGCCAGTACAATCACAAGTGGTCAATAGGTAACGTACTGCCACACACAAAAATCATGTGATGAAAGCAGGCACAAACAACAGGTGATCCCTGGAGAATGAGCATTTACCAAACCATACGCCAGTTTCTCATTCTTCTTCGATATAGGAAGCAATATGATCAACAACCTGTGGACAAGCCAGCACGTACAGAATAGTTGCCCAACACTTCCGAATGTCAATACCTTGAACTCCTTCGGCCTTGTAAAATGATGAACAACGGATGTTGTGCCCCTAGGTATGCGGAAGCACCTACAGCGTTTGAGCATGTATGCTGCATACCCGATTGACACATCTTTCATGTCTCCCTTCACGGTCGTAAACGGACTTCAGCACCTTCACACTTGTCAGCATGGCCTCAGCCAAAGCATGATAGTCATCCTCAGTGTTGTGTGCATTTAGGAAATCTGAAACATTTTTGCAGCTAGGGAACACCTCAGTAGACGAAAAGTAGGTTCACTGTTTTGTCCAAATTGCGATGCACCCAAATACATTCTTGCTACAGACGTAAGCATACCTACAGCAGCCATTCGCCGCAGCTTCATTGCCGCAAGATCGTGGCCACAAATGCTTTGGAACGTCCTGTGACAATAGTCACTGAACCGCTTGGAGTCAAATGCCAGTTTGTTTTGCGGGTTAATAAATGAATGCTTACCTGCGTTGGGAAACCACTTGGAGCTAGGGCCTGTGATCTGCATCCAGAGGCGAAAAAGTTCAGCAGCTGGCTTCGGCAATCGATACTTCCGCATCTTTGTGTACTTTTGGGTTTTGTGCTTGCGCACCACGAAGATAATGGATGAAGCCTTTTCCATCCAGAAGTCTGAGCGGTACAAAAGCCCATTCACGGGAGGCAACAAGATGTAGCAACCCTATTTCACGTGTGACAGTCTTTCGATAAAGGCGCATGTCCATACTGTTGACTCCATTGTCCTCATTCTCTAGACTCCATATTGGGGAGGCTGGAATCGAGGGCAGAAAACACAATATGGTGGCAACTGTTGCCTGCTGCACCGTCCAAATCTTTGGCCAGGGATCAAAGTCAAAGATTGATGGTGCGGCGCTCTGACATACCCTCTTTCCAAATGTGTGCACCTTCTGGATTGTCTGTCAAGGACAAAGGAAGGGCCACAGACTACAACGATATGGGGCCTTTGGTGGAAACAGTCGGATGCTGTGCCCCTGTCATTTTGTTACTGTGCAATTCTGATCCATTTTCCAAGTAAATTAGGACGCATGCACTGGAACCATCATATCCTAAAGATCATTGCAAGGCGATTATGGATTGTCCTGTTTGGCATCGTGCAGTAATCCTCCGGCCAGCAAACCCTTCTTGTAATTCCATAGGGGCTGCTTTCGACGAACAACTTTGCACCAACACCTATCTTTCTGCATGTTTGATACTTTACTTGCAGTATGCCACTGTCTTGGCTTCAGCGTTGAGGCCAGTGATTCTGTACCGCCGTTGGTGTCCCTTCCTGACAAGGGTGCATCATATGCCCTGATCCACTCCCTAACCCATCTGTGTGCAATCATGCCTCTGCTTCGCAGTTAAACCCTCACAAGGGCACACCTGCTTGTATTCTGGTAGATCATCAAATCTACCTTTCACTGGCAGCCCGAACTCTGCTTGCTCTTGGTAAGACGTAGCCAACGACTTGTACGCCTTGATGTACTCGAGTGAAATCCACCGCTTGTGAGGTAGCTTCCGCTTCCGCCATGCCAGAAAACTAATCACATTCCACATCTGTGATGCACACAAAAGGAGGCACAACGAAATGAGCTCAGTGCGTTCACAAGTGCTGGATTGTGCCTGGACATGGGGGTGCTTTCATACCTCGTTAGCAATGTAACCAGGAGTGCGCTCTTTGCCCTCCAACGTGCTGATGTATTCCAAAATGACGTTGACCTTCTGGAGCTCCACAATGGGTAGCATAGTACCTGAGTGGGTGCATTGTACAAGACAGCGGGAGTGTGCTACCACACTACAAGTCGTTCATATTCCCTATGCTTTTCTGGCCAAAATTTTGCAAATTTGCCCTTATGCGAAGCAAACCTGTGCTGAAGTCCAATATACGTTGAATTGTTTCAACCACTTGTTGTGCAGAAGACATGGCCACCCGTCTTTTGCTTCTCTCAAAACAAATCCGGGCAAGGTGGCTACGTAACCCCTGCCGCCTCGGGGATCCCCTCCGCTTCGGAGCTCAGGGCAGAATCAGAAGTGGCCCATTTGTGGGCAAGGTGGCTACATAACCCCTGCCGCCTTGGGGATCCCCTCCGCTTCAGATCGGGGGGCAGAATAAGATGTGGCCCACTTGTGGGCAAGGCGGCTACGTAACCCCTGCCGCCTCGGGGATCCCCTCCGCTTCAGAGCCGGGGACAAAATCAGAAGTGGCCCACTTGTGGGCAAGGTGGCAACGTAACCCCTGCCGCCTCGGGGATCCCCTTCGCTTCGGAGCTGAGGGCAGAATCGGAAGTGGCCCACTTGTGGGCAAGGTGGCTACGCAACCCCTGCCGCCTTGGGGATCCCCTCCGCTTCAGAGCCGGGGACAAAATCAGAAGTGGCCCACTTGTGGGCAAGGTGGCTATATAACCCCTGCGGCCTCGGGGATCCCCTCCACTTCAGAGCGGGGGACAGAATCACAAGTGGCCCACTTGTGGGCAAGGTGGCTACGTAACCCCTACCGCCTCGGGGGTCCCCTCCGCTTTAGAGCCGGGGACACAATCAGAAGTGGCCCACGTGTGGGCAAGGTGGTTATATAACCCCTGCCGTCTCGGGGATCCCCGCCCCTTCAGAGCTGAGGGCAGAATCAGAAGTGGCCCACGTGTGGGCAAGGTGGCTACGTAACCCCTGCCGCCTCGGGGATCCCCTCCGCTTTAGAGCCGGGGACACAATCAGAAGTGGCCCACTTGTGGGCAAGGTGGCTACGTAACCCCTGCCGCCTCGGGGATCCCCTCCGCTTTAGAGCCGGGGACACAATCAGAAGTGGCCCACGTGTGGGCAAGGTGGCTACATAACCCATGCCGTCTCGGGGATCCCCCCCGCTTCAGAGCGGGGGACAGAATCAGAGGTGGCCCACTTGTGGGCAAGGTGGCTACGTAACCCCCGCCGCCTCGGAGATCCCCTCCGCTTCAGAGCTAAGGGCAGAATCAGAAGTGGTTCACTTGTGGGCAAGGTGGCTACGTAACCCCTGCCGTCTCGGGGATCCCCTCCACTTTAGAGCGGGGGACAAAATCAGAAGTGGCCGACTTGTGGGCAAGGTGGCTACGTAACCCCTGCCGCCTCGGGAATCCCCTCCGCTTTAGACCCGGGGACACAATCAGAAGTGGCCCACTTGTGGGCAAGGTGGCTACGTAACCCCTGCCGCCTCGGGGATCCCCTCCGCTTTAGAGCCGGGGACACAATCAGAAGTGGCCCACGTGTGGGCAAGGTGGCTACATAACCCCTACCGTCTCGGGGATCCCCTCCGCTTCAGAGCGGGGGACAGAATCAGAAGTAGCCCACTTGTGGGCAAGGTGGCTACATAACCCCTGCCGCCTCAGAGATCCCCTCCGCTTCAGAGCCGGGGACAAAATCAGAAGTGGCCAACTTGTGGGCAAGGTGGCTACGTAACCCCTGCCGTCTCGGGGATCCCCACCGCTTTAGAGCGGGGGACAAAATCAGAAGTGGCCCACTTGTGGGCAAGGTGGCTGCGTAACGCCTACCATCTTGGGGACCCCCATCGCTTTCGAGCGGGGGACAAAATCAGAAGTGGCCCACTTGTGGGCAAGGTGGCTACGTAACCCCTACCGCCTCGGGGATCCCCTCCGCTTGAGAGCGGGGTACAAAATCAGAAGTCGCCCACTTGTGGGCAAGGTGGTTACGTAACCCCTACTGCCTCGGTAATCCCCTCCGCTTCAGAGCTAAGGGCAGAATCAGAAGTGGTTCACTTGTGGGCAAGGTGGCTACGTAACCCCTGCCGTCTCGGGGATCCCCTCCACTTTAGAGCGGGGGACAAAATCAGAAGTGGCCGACTTGTGGGCAAGGTGGCTACGTAACCCCTGCCGCCTCGGGAATCCCCTCCGCTTTAGAGCCGGGGACACAATCAGAAGTGGCCCACTTGTGGGCAAGGTGGCTACGTAACCCCTGCCGCCTCGGGGATCCCCTCCGCTTGAGAGCCGGGGACACAATCAGAAGTGGCCCACGTGTGGGCAAGGTGGCTACGTAACCCCTACGGCCTCGGGGATCCCCTCCGCTTCAGAGCCGGGGACAAAATCAGAAGTGGCCAACTTGTGGGCAAGGTGGCTACGTAACCCCTGCCGTCTCGGGGATCCCCACCGCTTTAGAGCGGGGGACAAAATCAGAAGTGGCCCACTTGTGGGCAAGGTGGCTGCGTAACGCCTACCATCTTGAGGACCCCCATCGCTTTCGAGCGGGGGACAAAATCAGAAGTGGCCCACTTGTGGGCAAGGTGGCTACGTAACCCCTACCGCCTCGGGGATCCCCTCCGCTTGAGAGCGGGGTACAAAATCAGAAGTCGCCCACTTGTGGGCAAGGTGGCTACGTAACCCCTACTGCCTCGGGAATCCCCTCCGCTTCAGAGCGGGGGGCAGAACCGGAAGTGGCCCACTTGTGGGCAAGGTGGCCACGCAACCCCTACCGCCTCGGGAATCCCCTCCGCTTCAGAGCTAAGGGCAGAATCAGAAGTGGCCCACTTGTGGGCAAGGTGGCTACGTAACCCCTGCCGCCTCGGGGATCCCCTCCGCTTCAGAGCGGGGGGCAGAATCACAAGTGGCCCACTTGTGGGCAAGGTGGCTACGTAACCCCTGCCTCCTCGGCGATCCCCTCCGCTTCAGAGCCGGGGACAGAATCAGAAGTGGCCCACTTGTGGGCAAGGCGGCTACGTAACCCCTGCCGCCTCGGGGATCCCCTCCGCTTGAGAGCGGGGGACAAAATCGGGAGTGGCCCACGTGTGGGCAAGGTGGCTACATAACCCCTGCCGTCTCGGGGATCCCCTCCGCTTCCGAGCGGGGGACAAAATCAGAAGTGGCCCACTTGTGGGCAAGGTGGCTACGTAACCCATGCCGCCTCGGGGATCCCCTCCGCTTGAGAGCGGGGTACAAAATCAGAAGTCGCCCACTTGTGGGCAAGGTGGCTACGTAACCCCTACTGCCTCGGGAATCCCCTCCGCTTCAGAGCGGGGGGCAGAACCGGAAGTGGCCCACTTGTGGGCAAGGTGGCCACGCAACCCCTACCGCCTCGGGAATCCCCTCCGCTTCAGAGCTAAGGGCAGAATCAGAAGTGGCCCACTTGTGGGCAAGGTGGCTACGTAACCCCTGCCGCCTCGGGGATCCCCTCCGCTTCAGAGCGGGGGGCAGAATCACAAGTGGCCCACTTGTGGGCAAGGTGGCTACGTAACGCCTGCCTCCTCGGCGATCCCCTCCGCTTCAGAGCCGGGGACAGAATCAGAAGTGGCCCACTTGTGGGCAAGGCGGCTACGTAACCCCTGCCGCCTCGGGGATCCCCTCCGCTTCAGAGCCGGGGACACAATCAGAAGTGGCCCACGTGTGGGCAAGGTGGCTACATAACCCCTGCCGTCTCGGGGATCCCCTCCACTTTAGAGCGGGGGACAGAATCAGAAGTGGCCCACTTGTGGGCAAGGTGGCTACGTAACCCCCGCCGTCTCGGGGATCCCCTCCGCTTCAGAGCGGGGGACAGAATCAGAAGTGGCCCACTTGTGGGCAAGGTGGCTACGTAACCTCTACCGCCTCGGGGATCCCCTCCGCTTGAGAGCGGGGGACAAAATCAGAAGTGGCCCACTTGTGGGCAAGGTGGCTACGCAACCCCTGCCGTCTCGGGGATCCCCTCCGCTTCAGAGCGGGGGGTAAAATCAGAAGTAGCCCACTTGTGGGCAAGGTGGCTACATAAACCCTGCCGCCTCGGGGATCCCCTCCGCTTGAGAGCGGGGGACAAAATCAGAAGTGGCCCACTTGTGGGCAACGTGGCTACGTAACCCCTGCCGCCTCGGGTATCCCCTCCGCTTCAGAGCGGGGGGTAAAATCAGAAGTAGCCCACTTGTGGGCAAGGTGGCTACATAACCCCTGACACCTCGGGGATCCCCTCCGCTTGAGAGCGGGGGACAAAATCAGAAGTGGCCCACTTGTGGGCAAGGTGGCTACGTAACCCCGGCCGTCTCGGGGATCCCCACCGCTTTAGAGCGGGGGACAAAATCAGAAGTGGCCCACTTGTGGGCAAGGTGGCTGCGTAACCCCTGCCGTCTTGGGGACCCCCATCGCTTTCGAGCGGGGGACAAAATCAGAAGTGGCCCACTTGTGGGCAAGGTGGCTACGTAACCCCTACCGCCTCGGGGATCCCCTCCGCTTGAGAGCGGGGTACAAAATCAGAAATGGCCCACTTGTGGGCAAGGTGGCTACGTAACCCCTACCGCCTCGGGGATCCCCTCCGCTTCAGAGCGTGGGGTAAAATCAGAAGTAGCCCACTTGTGGGCAAGGTGGCTACATAACCCCTGCCGCCTCAGGGATCCCCTCCGCTTCAGAGCCGGGGACAAAGTCAGAAGTGGCCAACTTGTGGGCAAAGTGGCTACGTAACCCCTGCCGTCTCGGGGATCCCCACCGCTTTAGAGCGGGGGACAAAATCAGAAGTGGACCACTTGTGGGCAAGGTGGCTGCGTAACCCCTACCATCTCCGGGATCCCCTCCGCTTGAGAGCTAAGAGCAGAATCAGAAGTGGCCCACTTGTGGGCAAGGTGGCTACGTAACCCCTACTGCCTCGGGAATCCCCTCCGCTTCAGAGCGGGGGGCAGAACCGGAAGTGGCCCACTTGTGGGCAAGGTGGCCACGCAACCCCTACCGCCTCGGGAATCCCCTCCGCTTCAGAGCTAAGGGCAGAATCAGAAGTGGCCCACTTGTGGGCAAGGTGGCTACGTAACCCCTGCCGCCTCGGGGATCCCCTCCGCTTCAGAGCGGGGGGCAGAATCACAAGTGGCCCACTTGTGGGCAAGGTGGCTACGTAACCCCTGCCGCCTCGGCGATCCCCTCCGCTTCAGAGCCGGGGACAGAATCAGAAGTGGCCCACTTGTGGGCAGGGCGGCTACGTAACCCCTGCCGTCTCGGGGATCCCCTCCGCTTTAGAGCGGGGGACAAAATCGGGAGTGGCCCACTTGTGGGCAAGGTGGCTACGTAACCCCTGCCGCCTCGGGGATCCCCTCCGCTTCAGAGCCGGGGACACAATCAGAAGTGGCCCACGTGTGGGCAAGGTGGCTACATAACCCCTGCCGTCTCGGGGATCCCCTCCACTTTAGAGTGGGGGACAAAATCAGAAGTGGCCCACTTGTGGGCAAGGTGGCTACGTAACCCATGCCGTCTCGGGGATCCCCCCCGCTTCAGAGCGGGGGACAGAATCAGAAGTGGCCCACTTGTGGGCAAGGTGGCTACGTAACCCCCGCCGCCTCGGGGATCCCCTCCGCTTCAGAGCTAAGGGCAGAATCAGAAGTGGTTCACTTGTGGGCAAGGTGGCTACGTAACCCCTGCCGTCTCGGGGATCCCCTCCGCTTCAGAGCGGGGGACAGAATCAGAAGTGGCCCACTTGTGGGCAAGGTGGCTACGTAACCTCTACCGCCTCGGGGATCCCCTCCGCTTGAGAGCGGGGGACAAAATCAGAAGTGGCCCACTGGTGGGCAAGGTGGCTACGCAACCCCTGCCGTCTCGGGGATCCCCTCCGCTTCAGAGCGGGGGGTAAAATCAGAAGTAGCCCACTTGTGGGCAAGGTGGCTACATAACCCCTGCCGCCTCGGGGATCCCCTCCGCTTGAGAGCGGGGGACAAAATCAGAAGTGGCCCACTCGTGGGCAAGGTGGCTACGTAACCCCTGCCGCCTCGGGGATCCCCTCCGCTTCAGAGCGGGGGGTAAAATCAGAAGTAGCCCACTTGTGGGCAAGGTGGCTACGTAACCCCTGCCGCCTCGGGGATCCCCTCCGCTTGAGAGCGGGGGACAAAATCAGAAGTGGCCCACTTGTGGGCAAGGTGGCTACGTAACCCCGGCCGTCTCGGGGATCCCCACCGCTTTAGAGCGGGGGACAAAATCAGAAGTGGCCCACTTGTGGGCAAGGTGGCTGCGTAACCCCTGCCGTCTTGGGGACCCCCATCGCTTTCGAGCGGGGGACAAAATCAGAAGTGGCCCACTTGTGGGCAAGGTGGCTACGTAACCCCTACCGCCTCGGGGATCCCCTCCGCTTGAGAGCGGGGTACAAAATCAGAAGTCGCCCACTTGTGGGCAAGGTGGCTACGTAACCCCTACTGCCTCGGGAATCCCCTCCGCTTCAGAGCGGGGGGCAGAACCGGAAGTGGCCCACTTGTGGGCAAGGTGGCCACGCAACCCCTACCGCCTCGGGAATCCCCTCCGCTTCAGAGCTAAGGGGAGAATCAGAAGTGGCCCACTTGTGGGCAAGGTGGCTACGTAACCCCTGCCGCCTCGGGGATCCCCTCCGCTTCAAAGCGGGGGGCAGAATCACAAGTGGCCCACTTGTGGGCAAGGTGGCTACGTAACCCCTTCCGCCTCGGGGATCCCCTCCGCTTCAGAGCCGGGGACAGAATCAGAAGTGGCCCACTTGTGGGCAAGGTGGCTACGTAACCCCTGCCGCCTCGGGGATCCCCTCCGTTTGAGAGCGGGGGACAAAATCGGGAGTGGCCCACTTGTGGGCAAGGTGGCTACGTAACCCCTGCCGCCTCGGGGATCCCCTCCGCTTCAGAGCCGGGGACACAATCAGAAGTGGCCCACGTGTGGGCAAGGTGGCTACATAACCCCTGCCGTCTCGGGGATCCCCTCCACTTTAGAGCGGGGGACAAAATCAGAAGTGGCCCACTTGTGGGCAAGGTGGCTACGTAACCCATGCCGTCTCGGGGATCCCCCCCGCTTCAGAGCGGGGGACAGAATCAGAAGTGGCCCACTTGGGGGCAAGGTGGCTACGTAACCCCCGCCGCCTCGGGGATCCCCTCCGCTTCAGAGCTAAGGGCAGAATCAGAAGTGGTTCACTTGTGGGCAAGGTGGCTATGTAACCCCTGCCGTCTCGGGGATCCCCTCCGCTTCAGAGCGGAGGACAGAATCGGAAGTGGCCCACTTGTGGGCAAGGTGGCTACGTAACCTCTACCGCCTCGGGGATCCCCTCCGCTTGAGAGCGGGGGACAAAATCAGAAGTGGCCCACTTGTGGGCAAGGTGGCTACGCAACCCCCGCCGTCTCGGGGATCCCCTCCGCTTCAGAGCGGGGGGTAAAATCAGAAGTAGCCCACTTGTGGGCAAGGTGGCTACATAACCCCTGCCGCCTCGGGGATCCCCTCCGCTTGAGAGCGGGGGACAAAATCAGAAGTGGCCCACTTGTGGGCAAGGTGGCTACGTAACCCCTGCCGCCTCGTGGATCCCCTCCGCTTCAGAGCGGGGGGTAAAATCAGAAGTGGCCCACTTGTGGGCAAGGTGGCTACGCAACCCCTGCCGTCTCGGGGATCCCCTCCGCTTCAGAGCGGGGGGTAAAATCAGAAGTAGCCCACTTGTGGGCAAGGTGGCTACATAACCCCTGCCGCCTCGGGGATCCCCTCCGCTTGAGAGCGGGGGACAAAATCAGAAGTGGCCCACTCGTGGGCAAGGTGGCTACGTAACCCCTGCCGCCTCGGGGATCCCCTCCGCTTCAGAGCGGGGGGTAAAATCAGAAGTAGCCCACTTGTGGGCAAGGTGGCTACGTAACCCCTGCCGCCTCGGGGATCCCCTCCGCTTGAGAGCGGGGGACAAAATCAGAAGTGGCCCACTTGTGGGCAAGGTGGCTACGTAACCCCGGCCGTCTCGGGGATCCCCACCGCTTTAGAGCGGGGGACAAAATCAGAAGTGGCCCACTTGTGGGCAAGGTGGCTGCGTAACCCCTACCGCCTCGGGGATCCCCTCCGCTTGAGAGCGGGGTACAAAATCAGAAGTCGCCCACTTGTGGGCAAGGTGGCTACGTAACCCCTACTGCCTCGGGAATCCCCTCCGCTTCAGAGCGGGGGGCAGAACCGGAAGTGGCCCACTTGTGGGCAAGGTGGCCACGCAACCCCTACCGCCTCGGGAATCCCCTCCGCTTCAGAGCTAAGGGGAGAATCAGAAGTGGCCCACTTGTGGGCAAGGTGGCTACGTAACCCCTGCCGCCTCGGGGATCCCCTCCGCTTCAGAGCGGGGGGCAGAATCACAAGTGGCCCACTTGTGGGCAAGGTGGCTACGTAACCCCTGCCGCCTCGGCGATCCCCTCCGCTTCAGAGCCGGGGACAGAATCAGAAGTGGCCCACTTGTGGGCAAGGTGGCTACGTAACCCCTGCCGCCTCGGGGATCCCCTCCGCTTGAGAGCGGGGGACACAATCAGAAGTGGCCCACGTGTGGGCAAGGTGGCTACATAACCCCTGCCGTCACGGGGATCCCCTCCACTTTAGAGCGGGGGACAAAATCAGAAGTGGCCCACTTGTGGGCAAGGTGGCTACGTAACCCATGCCGTCTCGGGGATCCCCCCCGCTTCAGAGCGGGGGACAGAATCAGAAGTGGCCCCCTTGTGGGCAAGGTGGCTACGTAACCCCCGCCGCCTCGGGGATCCCCTCCGCTTCAGAGCTAAGGGCAGAATCAGAAGTGGTTCACTTGTGGGCAAGGTGGCTACGTAACCCCTGCCGTCTCGGGGATCCCCTCCGCTTCAGAGCGGAGGACAGAATCAGAAGTGGCCCACTTGTGGGCAAGGTGGCTACGTAACCTCTACCGCCTCGGGGATCCCCTCCGCTTGAGAGCGGGGGACAAAATCAGAAGTGGCCCACTTGTGGGCAAGGTGGCTACGCAACCCCTGCCGTCTCGGGGATCCCCTCCGCTTCAAAGCGGGGGGTAAAATCAGAAGTAGCCCACTTGTGGGCAAGGTGGCTACATAACCCCTGCCGCCTCGGGGATCCCCTCCGCTTGAGAGCGGGGGACAAAATCAGAAGTGGCCCACTTGTGGGCAAGGTGGCTACGTAACCCCTGCCGCCTCGGGGATCCCCTCCGCTTCAGAGCGGGGGGTAAAATCAGAAGTAGCCCACTTGTGGGCAAGGTGGCTACATAACCCCTGCCGCCTCGGGGATCCCCTCCGCTTGAGAGCGGGGGACAGAATCAGAAGTGGCCCACTTGTGGGCAAGGTGGCTACGTAACCCCGGCCGTCTCAGGGATCCCCTCCGCTTTAGAGCAGGGGACAGAATCAGAAATGGCCCACTTGTGGGCAAGCTGGCTACGTAACCCCTGTTGCCTCGGGGATCCCCTCCGCTTGAGAGCGGGGGACAAAATCGGGAGTGGCCCACTTGTGGGCAAGGTGGCTACGCAACCCCTGCCGCCTCGGGGATCCCCTCCGCTTCAGAGCGGGGGACAGAATCAGAAGTGGCCCACTTGTGGGCAAGGTGGCTGCGTAACCCCTGCCGTCTCGGGGATCCCCTCCGCTTCAGAGCGGGGGGCAGAATCACAAGTGGCCCACTTGTGGGCAAGGTGGCTACGTAACCCCTGCCGCCTCGGCGATCCCCTCCGTTTGAGAGCGGGGGACAGAATCAGAAGTGGCCCACTTGTGGGCAAGGTGGCTACGTAACCCCTACCGCCTGGGGGATCCCCTCCGCTTCAGAGCGGGGGGTAAAATCAGAAGTAGCCCACTTGTGGGCAAGGTGGCTACATAACCCCTGCCGCCTCAGGGATCCCCTCCGCTTCAGAGCCGGGGACAAAATCAGAAGTGGCCAACTTGTGGGCAAGGTGGCTACGTAACCCCTGCCGTCTCGGGGATCCCCACCGCTTTAGAGCGGGGGACAAAATCAGAAGTGGCCCACTTGTGGGCAAGGTGGCTGCGTAACCCCTACCATCTTGGGGGCCCCATCGCTTTCGAGCGGGGGAAAAAATCAGAAGTGGCCCACTTGTGGGGAAGGTGGCTACGTAACCCCTACCGCCTCGGGGATACCCTCCGCTTGAGAGCGGGGTACAAAATCAGAAGTCGCCCACTTGTGGGCAAGGTGGCTACGTAACCCCTACTGCCTCGCGAATCCCCTCCGCTTCAGAGCGGGGGGCAGAACCGGAATTCGCCCACTTGTGGGCAAGGTGGCCACGCAACCCCTACCGCCTCGGGAATCCCCTCCGCTTCAGAGCTAAGGGCAGAATCAGAAGTGGCCCACTTGTGGGCAAGGTGGCTACGTAACCCCTGCCGCCTCGGGGATCCCCTCCGCTTCAGAGCGGGGGGCAGAATCACAAGTGGCCCACTTGTGGGCAAGGTGGCTACGTAACCCCTGCCGCCTCGGGGATCCCCTCCGCGGGAGAGCGGGGGACAAAATCAGAAGTGGCCCACTTGTGGGCAAGGTGGCTACGTAACCCCGGCCGTCTCGGGGATCCCCACCGCTTTAGAGCGGGGGACAAAATCAGAAGTGGCCCACTTGTGGGCAAGGTGGCTGCGTAACCCCTGCCGTCTTGGGGACCCCCATCGCTTCCGAGCGGGGGACAAAATCAGAAGTGGCCCACTTGTGGGCAAGGTGGCTACGTAACCCCTACCGCCTCGGGGATATCCTCCGCTTGAGAGCGGGGTACAAAATCGGGAGTCGCCCACTTGTGGGCAAGGTGGCTACGTAACCCCTACTGCCTCGGGGATCCCCTCCACTTTAGAGCGGGGGACAAAATCAGAAGTGGCCCACTTGTGGGCAAGGTGGCTACGCAACCCCTGCCGCCTCGGGGATCCCCTCCGCTTCAGAGCGGGGGACAGAATCAGAAGTGGCCCACTTGTGGGCAAGGTGGCTACGTAACCCCTGCCGTCTCGGGGATCCCCTCCGCTTCAGAGCGGGGGGCAGAATCACAAGTGGCCCACTTGTGGGCAAGGTGGCTACGTAACCCCTGCCGCCTCGGCGATCCCCTCCGCTTCAGAGCCGGGGACAGAATCAGAAATGGCCCACTTGTGGGCAAGCTGGCTACGTAACCCCTGTTGCCTCGGGGATCCCCTCCGCTTGAGAGCGGGGGACAAAATCGGGAGTGGCCCACTTGTGGGCAAGGTGGCTACATAACCCCTGCCGCCTCAGGGATCCCCTCCGCTTCAGAGCCGGGGACAGAATCAGAAGTGGCCCACTAGTGGGCAAGGTGGCTACATAAACCCCGCCGCCTCGGGGATCCCCTCCGCTTCAGAGCTAAGGGCAGAATCAGAAGTGGCCCACTTGTGGGCAATGTGGCTACGTAACCCCTGCCGTCTCGGGGATCCCCTCCGCTTCAGAGCGGGGGACAGAATCAGAAGTGGCCCACTTGTGGGCAAGGTGGCTACGTAACCCCTACCGCCTCGGGGATCCCCTCCGCTTCAGAGCGGGGGGTAAAATCAGAAGTAGCCCACTTGTGGGCAAGGTGGCTACATAACCCCTGCCGCCTCAGGGATCCCCTCCGCTTCAGAGCCGGGGACAAAATCAGAAGTGGCCAACTTGTGGGCAAGGTGGCTACATAACCCCTGCCGTCTCGGGGATCCCCACCGCTTTAGAGCGGGGGACAAAATCAGAAGTGGCCCACTTGTGGGCAAGGTGGCTGCGTAACCCCTACCATCTTGGGGACCCCCATCGCTTTCGAGCGGGGGACAAAATCAGAAGTGGCCCACTTGTGGGCAAGGTGGCTACGTAACCCCTACCGCCTCGGGGATCCCCTCCGCTTGAGAGCGGGGTACAAAATCAGAAGTCGCCCACTTGTGGGCAAGGTGGCTACGTAACCCCTACTGCCTCCGGAATCCCCTCCGCTTCAGAGCTAAGGGCAGAATCAGAAGTGGCCCACTTGTGGGCAAGGTGGCTACGTAACCCCTGCCGCCTCGGGGATCCCCTCCGCTTCAGAGCGGGGGGCAGAATCACAAGTGGCCCACTTGTGGGCAAGGTGGCTACGTAACCCCTGCCGCCTCGGGGATCCCCTCCGCTTGAGAGCGGGGGACAAAATCGGGAGTGGCCCACTTGTGGGCAAGGTGGCTACGTAACCCCTGCCGCCTCGGGGATCCCCTCCGCTTCAGAACCGGGGACACAATCAGAAGTGGCCCACGTGTGGGCAAGGTGGCTACATAACCCCTGCCGTCTCGGGGATCCCCTCCGCTTTAGAGCGGAGGACAAAATCAGAAGTGGCCCACTTTCGGTCAAGGTGGCTACGTAACCCATGCCGTCTCGGGGATCCCCCCCGCTTCAGAGCGGGGGACAGAATCAGAAGTGGCCCACTTGTGGGCAAGGTGGCTACGTAACCCCCGCCGCCTCGGGGATCCCCTCCGCTTCAGAGCTTAGTGCAGAATCAGAAGTGGTTCACTTGTGGGCAAGGTGGCTACGTAACCTCTACCGCCTCGGGGATCCCCTCCGCTTGAGAGCGGGGGACGAAATCAGAAGTGGACCACTTGTGGGCAAGGTGGCTACGCAACCCCTGCCGTCTCGGGGATCCCCTCCGCTTCAGAGCGGGGGGTAAAATCAGAAGTAGCCCACTTGTGGGCAAGGTGGCTACGTAACCCCTGCCGTCTCGGGGATCCCCACCGCTTTAGAGCGGGGGACAAAATCAGAAGTGGCCCACTTGTGGGCAAGGTGGCTACATAACCCCTGCCGTCTTGGGGACCCCCATCGCTTCCGAGCGGGGGACAAAATCAGAAGTGGCCCACTTGTGGGCAAGGTGGCTATGTAACCCCTACCGCCTCGGGGATATCCTCCGCTTGAGAGCGGGGTACAAAATCGGGAGTCGCCCACTTGTGGGCAAAGTGGCTACGTAACCCCTACTGCCTCGGGGATCCCCTCCACTTTAGAGCGGGGGACAAAATCAGAAGTGGCCCACTTGTGGGCAAGGTGGCTACGTAACCCCTGCCGTCTCGGGGATCCCCTCTGCTTCAGAGCGGGGGGCAGAATCACAAGTGGCCCACTTGTGGGCAAGGTGGCTACGTAACCCCTGCCGTCTCGGGGATCCCCTCCGCTTCAGAGCGGAGGGAAGAATCAGAAGTGGCCCACTTGTGGGCAAGGTGGCTACGTAACCCCTACCGTCTCGGGGATCCCCTTCGCTTGAGAGCGGGGGGCAGAATCAGAAGTGGCCCACTTGTGAGCAGGGTGATTGCGTAACCCCTGCCGTCTCGGGGATCCCCTCCGCTTGAGAGCGGGGGACAAAATCGGGGGTGGCCGACTTGTGGGCAAGGTGGCTACGTAACCCCTACCGCCTCGGGGATCCCCTCCGCTTCAGAGCGGGGGACAGAATCAGAAGTGGCCCACTTGTGGGCAAGGTGGCTACGTAACCCCTGCCGCCTCGGGGATCCCCTCCGCTTCAGAGCTGAGGGCAGAATCAGAAGTGGCCCACTTGTGGGCAAGGTGGCTACGTAACCCCTGCCGTCTCGGGGATCCCCTCCGCTTCAGAGCGGGGGACAAAATCAGAAGTGGCCCACTTGTGGGCAAGCTGGCTACGTAACCCGTGCCGCCTCGGGGATCCCCTCCACTTTTGAGCGGGGGACAAAATCAGAAGTGGCCCACTTGTGGGCAAGGTGGCTACGTAACCCCTGCTGTCTCGGGGATCCCCTCCGCTTCGGAGCGGGGGGCAGAATCGGAGGTGGCCCACTTGTGGGCAAGGTGGCTACGCAACCCGTGCCGTCTCGGGGATCCCCTCCGCTTCAGAGCGGGGGACAAAATCAGAAGTGGCCCACTTGTGGGCAAGGTGGCTGCGTAACCCCTGCCGCCTCGGGGATCCCCTCCGCTTGAGAGCGGGGGACAAAATCAGAAGTGGCCCACTTGTGAGCAAGGTGGCTACGTAACCCCTGCCGCCTCGGGGATCCCCTCCGCTTCAGAGCTGAGGGCAGAATCAGAAGTGGCCCACTTGTGGGCAATGTGGCTACGTAACCCCTGCCATCTCGGGGATCCCCTCCGCTTGAGAGCGGGGGACAAAATCAGAAGTGCCCCACTTGTGGGCAAGGTAGCTGCGTAACCCGTGCCGCCTCGGGGATCCCCTCCACTTTAGAGCGGGGGACAAAAATCACAAGTGGCCCACTTGTGGGCAAGGTGGCTGTGTAACCACTGCCCTCTTGGGGATCCCCTCCGCTTGAGAGCGGGGGACAAAATCAGAAGTGGCCCACTTGTGGGCAAGGTGGCTACGTAACCCCTGCCGTCTCGGGGATCCCCTTCGCTTGAGAGCGGGGGGCAGAATCAGAAGTGGCCCACTTGTGAGCAAGGTGGCTACGTAACCCCTGCCGCCTCGGGGATCCCCTCCGCTTCAGAGCTGAGGGCAGAATCAGAAGTGGCCCACTTGTGGGCAAGGTGGCTACGTAACCCCTGCCGTCTCGGGGATCCCCTCCGCTTGAGAGCGGGGGACAAAATCAGAAGTGGCCCACTTGTGGGCAAGGTAGCTGCGTAACCCGTGCCGCCTCGGGGTTCCCCTCCACTTTAGAGCGGGGGACAAAATCAGAAGTGGCCCACTTGTGGGCAAGGTGGCTGCGTAACCGCTGCCCTCTTGGGGATCCCCTCCGCTTGAGAGCGGGGGACAAAATCAGAAGTGGTCCACTTGTGGGCAAGGTGGCTACGTAACCCCTGCCGTCTCAGGGATCCCCTGTGCTTCGGAGCGGGGGGCAGAATCGGAAGTGGCCCACTTGTGGGCAAGGTGGCTACGCAACCCCTGCCGCCTCGGGGATCCCCTCCGCTTCAGAGCGGGGGACAAAATCAGAAGTGGTCCACTTGTGGGCAAGGTGGCTGCGTAACCCCTACCGTCTTGGGGACCCCCATCGCTTGAGAGCGGGGGACAAAATCAGAAGTGGCCCACTTGTGGGCAAGGTGGCTACGTAACCCCTACCGCCTCGGGGATCCCCTCCGCTTCAGAGCGGGGGACAAAATCAGAAGTGGCCCACTTGTGGGCAAGGTGGCTACGTAACCCCTTGCCGTCTCGGGGATCCCCAACGCTTCAGAGCGGGAGAGAGGGCGGAATTGCTGCGTAAATCTTGCTTTCTCGGCGATCCCCCAAAAAGGGGGATAGAGATGGCCCACGTTGGGCCGGGGCAAAAAGGCCTCTAGGGGCGGTCCTTAAGGGGGGGTCCTTAACAAAAAAAATCTAGTCCCTTAAGGACCCCCCTGGCGAGGGTTTGGATGCAGCGCCTTTTCCTACACGTGCGTGCGCTCGCTCCCCTCGCCTCGCCAAGCCAAGGCGAGGCATGGCAGGCATTGCATGGTTTGGTAGGGTGTGTGTGTGCCTTATTATCCCTGTCTCACTTTGTAGGCGATTTACCCCAAAAAGTGAGCTAAATGTACCCGTCAAACTTTTCGTGCACGTACGTGTTGCCATGGCATAATTTTGGCAAGCGTCATGTTAGATGTCTGGCACAACTTCATTGGGGCTTGGGCGGGCATCCTAATTTTCCGTCCTTCAGTTATCCGGGTGCATGTGTGTGACCACATGTACGTTGTATGTGCTTGTATCTATTCCTTTGTATCCATTGTCACTCCACTGTAGACTATGGAGTATATCCGCTATGCGGCATGAATTGATTTATTGTGTGCGCCACATAACCTAACTCTCATGCAGTCTAACATGACATTGTATCCACTATCTTGGTGTTTTGGAAAGATGTGTGCTAATGCACGGCCCATGTGGACTTGGTACACCTAGGAGCATTGTAGTACTGAGAGGTTTTATGGGTCAACAGATCATCTCATTGAGGATACAATGGACAATGGCACAACTCGGCCATTTGTGCAGCATGTCTTGGAAGCCTGGTGCAACACAAGGACACATAGAGAGTGGATAAATCTCAAGAACGATGATGCCCATTGCACATCACGTCACCGGCTCCAACCATACAATTGCTTGTCTAGGGTTCATGGAAAATTACTTGTGCACACAACAAATGCAACAACAGGAAAATGCTCAAATGCTCCTCGCACATGTAGCACACATATACCATCATTCTTGCGTGAAATGTCTAGCTACACACCTTTTATCATCAAACACTCTGTGTGGGACTCACCACACTAGAAACCACAACTAGCATTTCAGGCACACAACAGTAGTCAATAAAACAAAACCATTGATGGAGCACATCACAACAATCAAGTGGAGTCATTGTGCTTTTTTGTGCAAACACTTTGTGCAAACGATTGTGCGGGAGCCTTGATTCAAGCCTCAAAGGTCCATTCAAGATTACCATGCTCAAGGAAACAACCATACAAATCCCAAAAGGTGCCTCACCAAATACATACAGAGCAATCACAAACAAGAACACAATTGTTAACCAATTGTCAACTATGATACATGCCAATGTCTGACATACAACTTCATACCACGAACCAAATGCCATCATTATCAACGCCATGGGTGCTAAATGTTCGAAAACACCAAGTCAAAGAACTAAACAAAACATGCGAGGTAGCGCAATGCTTGGCATGCAATGGGTGAGCACCATGGCACAAAGCACGCATGACAGGCACAAAGAAAGATCAGCATAGTTGCAAGAGAATCTTTTTGCGGACCAGGTGATTGAATCTGAAATGATAGGTCTTACCAAATAATGCATGTCCCATGTCTGCAGGTGCAGGTGTCAAGTGTTTGACATGACATTGGTCAAATTTGCAAAAGTGGTATCCTAGTGTGTTTAGGTTACGTCCCTTTACCACAAAGCAGGAACAGCACTCAAGTGGGTACTCTTGTATCTTCCATCAGAGATCAGGGTCCATGCTCCTACCCACTCCATTATGTGACACAGACAATCAACTGAAAGACACAGTCGGTATCCTAAACTAAAAGGGGGGGGGGGCGTATAATAGCAGGGGGGGATTTAATGGCAGGGGGGCATTTGACAGCAGGGGTCCTGTAAACTTTTTTGTGCACTCAAATAGTGGCAGGGCAATTGGACCAGGGCACTGGGCATTGGGCCGCATAATGGAGCATCCGCAGAATTACAATTGTTTCCTGCAGGCTTCAAACGTCTGATAGTGATGCCTCCTCTGTTGCTTCAGGCGCTGACTGAGAACCAGAGGCTGAACTAATTGACGATGTGGTCTCTGTGGCAAACATCGAGGGCCATGTGGAGGCCCTGCAGGCAATGAATGATGGGATGGACTTCCATACCCGCGTTGAGGAAGGCACCACCTGCTGGTGCCGGTTTGCAGATTTGTACTGTTTTTATTTATGGGAGTTCTTGCACGAATTCGTCACAGTGGATGCGCAACGCACAAAACTTCGCTTCACGGCTCCTGAGAGGCGAGTCCTCGGCACCCAGATGGTAGCAAGAGCCTGAAACTCTTGTAAACAAAAGATGGAACCCTATGCTGCAAGAGCATTCAAGGAGTTGGGCTTGTTCCCAAACACTCCACCAGCAGAAATCCTACCTTTCCCACTGCGGGGTAAGGGCTTTAAATTTGTACCCAATCCTCCACAAGTGGCTAAGTTTGAGTTGGAATTGGCTGCACGTGCAGCAGCTGCAGAAGCACCAGCTCCCGCCCAGCCTAAGCTCAAACAATTGACACAACTTTCCATGTCGGCATTTCTGAAGAATTAGTAGGCTGTGTTTCGTCTGGCATGGGGGGGGGGGTTTAATGGCAGAGGGTTTGGAAATTTTTTGGTACACTCGAATAGTGGCAGGCCCCGTGTTTATACACCCCCCCCCTTATAGTTTATATCCATAAACTAAGGTTTTCATAAAATCCATTCACAGTGGTATCCCTTTTGCACACCATATTTTGTGCTTAGATTTGGAATCCTTAAAACAAACCCATGTCAAATGCATGTCAAATTCGTGATGTCAGATTTGGTGTGCAAATTGCTTGGGCGGTATTGTACCACGATCTGGCGCATCAACACGTTCCACAATGCAGGGGTACTTTTCCCACACAATTTGTGTTGTGCGAGTACTCGCCTGTCCTAGAGTCATTGCACATGCTATACAATTATAGTTGGTATCGTTGGGTTTTGTGCCTTGAGGTTTACATTTTAGTGACACGCCTAAGGCTCAGCACTTCACAACACCTTGGACACTCTTCTTGCCGTTGTGAGGGGCCTGGCATCTGTGGTGCTTTTATCGGCGACAACCCATTGACTGAGCTCGGCGAGCCGTGGCTCTGACTCATGGTAGCGCACTGGGAGCTGACACGCCGAAGCTTTGTCCCGTTTGCAAAGCCGTCACAAGCAGTTTGCTGTCGTGCATTCTCCCCGGGAGGCCAATTCTTCATTTGCCCGATACTGTTCTCTGCGCGCCTTGCATTCGCTGCACCGTGATGCTCGTGGCCCATTCCCATTCCCACCAACAAATTGGCAACTGGAGGATTGCATGCACAAGAGGGGGTGATCCATTGTGGCAAAGGATGGCAATTGATTCCTGTGTGCAGGCGTTCTCTGCTGGTTGAAGAGCTGGGATGCAGACGGCACAAAAATAAGAATGCCGCACGTGTTCAGGCAGACGAGTTTTGCATCAGGTGAGGCATGGGCATACTTCCTTGGAAACCTGGAGAGCGCCACCCATCCTGCAGAATCACACCCACAACATGCCCTGTGGTTGCATTGGGGAGGCAGTTCCAACCGGGGGGACGAGAGCCCGGAGACATACGCCATGCGCCATATCAAGGGCCAGTTGGCATCACGCGTCGACCACTGCCAAACGGTGTCCCTCCACATGCTGCCGACGCCCGGAGATTTGGTACATCCACCTCTGCCAAACCCAATTGCCTCCTTCTGCACACCTTCATGCCCCTTGGGGCACACCCAAACCTGATTCCGTTACAAAAAATGCTCCGTTGATAATTGAATTGAAAACGCAACGGTTGATGACACCCCGTGCGGCTCGTGTTTGGTCAGGAGGCCTGGGGACGCAACTTAGCCATCAGCCACCCTCCACTTCTCTCTCGCTGCATGCACTCTGCAAGCGCAAGATCGGGCACACTTTGGCAGCGGTGCAGGCCTCTCCCTGCATGAACTCCCCAGAGTGCCAGGCACTGCTATGTGATGCCCTTTCAGCTTCGCTGGTGGAGGGCTGGTGGCGCGTGGGTTGGCCCCCTCCGCGCACACATAGGCACGTCCGTTGGGTGACCTGTGCACTCAGTGCACGCGTTTTGCTCCAACGAGCAGTCCACACAATGCCATTCCTCGACCTGCTTCTACCGACCACGTACACTCGGCCTGTCGTGACCCCCTTCTGGCGCCCATCCCCGGAAATACCCTCCACATCCTCCCGTCCGTAGCCTGCAACAGCGGTTTTCCTCCGACGACGACCGCCGGTCCCTTTCAACTGCCGTCGGTTCCCTTCACAACGTCGTCGGTTCCAATGCACATCAGCCATGCTTCAATTGGCGGGTGCAACGGACGCCGGATACCACCAGGGGAATAATTTGAGGGGTTTTCTTTGGGGGGGGGGGGGGCAAAATTAGGAGGGACATTTTGGGTACTACTCTTAAATGAAGGGAAATTTTTGCTATAAGGTCCGTAGTTGTTGTTCCCCAGTGGATGGGCACTGTTATCTCCTGATGGGCTCTGGACGATCACTGGATGGGCTCCTGTGCACACAGTTTGGGGCATGGCATGCTCAAAATTGAAGGAAATATTTGGCAGGAGGGAGGGCTTCCAAATTAAATTTGGCCAAATCAATTTTGTCCCCACCAAAAATTTTCCTCCCGTGATATCATTCTCAGCAAGCGGCGATCGGCTGTGACAGAGGTCTGGGACACGAGCTTCATAAGCCGGCCCTCGACCCTGAGGGTCCACTCACCCCGGTCGATACCTTCACCTTTGGGCCCTGAGGGCCTGAGGCAAGACGCAAGCCTTCGGCTGTCACGTTTGGCACACACGCACGCAGACACGCCTGCGGACTCACGCGCTGCAGAGGGTGCGCGTGGGGGAAACGGAAGCCAGCGCGACGGCTGCCCATCGAAGGATGTCTGGTTGGCGGCCCTCACATCTTTCACACCCGATAACCGTCTCCGGAAAGGCACGCCAGGTCAGGTCAGGTCAGGTCAGGCAGCCGGGCTTGCCCACAGAGGCACGTGCTGCCCCTTCGTTGGCAAACCCGGCCACCCGACCCCGGGTTGCCCCTTTCGGTTTGTAAACAAGTTGGAAAACTGAGCACGCGGAGTTGCAGACATGTCACTGGTGTCCGGGAGGGTAACGGAGTGTCGCTCCAAACGGGCCCATGCCCATGTGCCACTGAGTGATACCCGCCGTGCACAGAACTGTCCAGTGCATGGCTCAGTAGGACCCCGCTTCATCTGGGGATCTGGTCGGACACTTGGTTCGGTTGAGTTGGGGGTACTCGTGGAGGTGCCGCAGGGCTGCTGGCCTCCTGGGGGAGGGTTACCGGAGGTTATGGAGCAGCAGCGCAGAGGGGCCCTCCTTCAGGCATTCCCTGTGACACTGAGGGGCAGACATTGGGGGCAGGTCAACACACAGGCCTCTGGCAGTCTCGAAACGGAACACTAGAGACATCGGTGTGCCCTGGCCCACCGCCCCGCCCCCCCCCCACCCAAACAAAAAAAAATGGAGGGTTGTTTGGCCGAGGGTTTTCCCTGCATACGACCATCGGGCCGCAGGCGGACGGTGAATGCCGCAATGCGGCGATACTCGCGCTTGGGAGTGCCTCCACGCGGCCAGAAAAGGACGGTGTGGACGGCCCGTCCTTTGCGAAAGATACACACGAGGGGACTGCAAAGCATCTGCAATGCGCTCTGACCCCCCCTCACGAGGACGCCTCTTGCAAAAGAGACCGCAAAAATGAGGCCTTCCGGTGCAACAGGGAACCACCACCGAAGGCTTCCGTGTGCAAGTAGTGTACAGCTGTCAACATACGGCGGTTGGCATCTACGCCACACGGCACCGCCCCCCGCCCCCCCCCATTCCAGAACCCCCAGCCTCAGCCAATTGGGAATAGCAGTTTTGCCGAGGGGGTGACAGGCGCCAGGCCTCTAACAGCCCGCACGGTTGTGGTGAAGGCCGGCCATGGAGCTGATGAAGGTGTGGCGGCTGGTGAATGGGTGAGTGGGATTTCGCCCCCCCTCCGACTTATGCGCATTCAAAATGCTCAGAAAGGGGCACGGGGCATCCCAGCCAGACCTCCGTGTGCCCGCTCGGTTCGGCCTCGCCACTTTCAGTTCGCTGCCACCCGTCCCTTCCCCCCGTCCCCACAGCCTGGCCCACTGCTGCCGCCTGCACAGCAGTCGGCGCGTGCAAACTCTCACGCAGCCTTCCTGCACCTGTATCGAGCCCTCCTTGAGGGCTTTGCGGAGTCGCGATGGGGTCCCAATGAGTCGTGATTGAATCCCCGTGAGTAGTGGTTGAGCCTGCAGGGGGAAGTTCCATTCCGTTCTGGGCACCAACTCCTGCAGCGTGAGCGGCGCTCCAAAGGAGGGAGGGGGGGCGGTCAAAATGTTTTCGGGTGTTGGGGGCATTTCTGAATTCATTTTCTCAGCTTGCATCTGCCGATTGTGAGGGGCGGGCTTTTTCCCCTTTTGGGGGCAGCCGGGCGACAAGGACCAGCAGATGCATTCGTCAGATCTGAAAATGTGTATCTCCATCGTTGGCTGCTGATCCCCATTCAGGAAGACTGACCGGTGGGTGTTACGTGTAGGGCCCCAGACACATGCCAACCCCAACACTCCGCAGCCACACAGCGCATGCGAAGGCAGTCGCAGTGGTGGTCACGGTTATCGCTGACAAACGGCAGATCTGTCTGTACACTCCCAGGCCAAGGTGGTGGTGGCTGCAGACGGTTACGCACATGCATTGCCCGCATTTTGCAGAACCAGCGGCCCGCGTAGTCTCAGATGGCCTGACCTTCGCAGGATGCCGACACCAACCTGCGGCATTTGACAGTTCGCAACTTTGACTTCCAAATTGGCAATTTCAGCCCAATCATGCAGTAGTTACAGGGAATCACTGCGACCGTTGGACGTGCGATAACGGGAGCTCCAACACCAACAAGGACGCCCACAAGCGCAGGCGGCTCACTTCCAGTACAGCCAACACAGGAACAGGCACAGCCCAATGACTCCGCTCAATATGATCATGTCTCGGCTCTTCTTCTTGTGAATCTTTTGGATAATGTCGTTGACCACTGGCAATTTCTTGATCAACGTCCCAGACTTGTCCAGAATCGACCCGAAAGTGGAGCGCTGTGCCTGCAGCCGCTCGCGGCTGCTCTCGCCTATCGCCAGAATCTGATTGGCCATGTCCCCGACCTTCCCGATCGCATCGCGCTCTTTGCCCAGCGCCGCGGCCCCAGTCTTGAACTCCTCGATGTCCTTCTGGCAGTTCTTGAGCAGCGCCTCCTTCTCAAACCTGTAATCGAGATGGGAACAAGCCCTTCTGAGGATAAACGTGATGACTAGTTCCTGAATTTCAGCGTCACGTTGCTAAGCACGCAGAGACACAATTGTTAGCTCTCAGCAACTCCCAGCAAAGGAACAATGGTGAACTCACCTCTAAAAATTCTCTCACAATCCAATGCAATCTGGCTGGTAATACTCCATGAACTCTCGGTTTCCTGGCAAGACCTATTTCCGTCTGTGCCGAAGGGGTGTTCCAGGCAGGTACACGTTGCAGGACACCACTACCACAGGTTGGTTCGCTTGCTCGCTTTATTCCATGAGCTTTTGAGAGGGCAAACAACATCGGACCTGTATTTCATCTTGGCTTTGGTGGTTTTTAGATCCTGGTAGTACCCCTGAATGATCTCTCGGTGATACTCGTTCTGCTGTCGCTCCACCGTTGAACAATCCATCGACATCAGTTCCTCGTTCACCTGCATCATGGGGAGTGCAGCCCGCAGTATGCCCCGGGCATGCGATTGCCAGAGCACCTCTGGCCCTGGCCCTCCTCAGGAAATGGTGGTGCGATGGGGAATGGAGGCACGGTGGAAGGACGGAACAGGCGGCGGTGGCATGCGGTCCAAACCCATCCAAAATGTTCCAAACCGGGCCTATATTTTGGCAAAAAAAGGTCCAAAACGTTCCGGAGTGGCCAAACAAATTCCGTGATAATCCAAATGGCCCCCAAAAATTCCCAGTTGACCTGTGCTGTGGCATAAAAGGGGGAATGGACAACGCACACAGTAGGGACGTCTTTGAGCACACTGCGCCCATGGGCTATTCATGTGTGTAATGCTTGGTGTACCAGGTCAGACAAATCAAAGGTAGGGGAACCTACATGCTACATGTCTCTGGGGCTGCAATGATGTCAGGCTGCACTGTCCCCATTAGACTCCAGTCTAGGGGGTGGGAGGGTGTACGGACCACTCGGTATACGGATTCCTGTCTGTTCTGTGCTTTGATTCTGTTTTCTCCGCATTTATTGTTCTGTTCTGTTGTTCAACTGACGCCTTTGCTTGTCATGGCAGCAAACACCCAGCGATTCCGTCCCCTGGGTGCAATGCCAGCCACCTTGCCAGGTTTGACAGTGCGCCTTGTCTCTGTGACATCTACACTGAAGTGGCCCCCGTAGATAATGGTAATATGATTGGGCTGGGCCCCACACTACGACTCTCGGCACTCATCATCGTTCTGCTTGTCTCTTCCCCCTGCGTTGAGTCTCGGTGTTACTTGTTCCCGCAATCTTTCGGATCGAGGTCCAGGCTCTCCCGGTAGTGGCCCCACCCCTTTCACGGCCAACGGCGTTTGTATCGATCGACTAGTGGCACACACGACACACACAGACCCTTTCCGGCAGCAGGCCAAATCTGGCAGCAGGACAAGCCGGTGGTGCAGGACATGAGCGGGCATGCTCAGAGAAACACGCACACGAGCTGGGCAGTGTGCAGATCGCGGCAAAAGGCGCATTGACAAAAGGTACGGTGTACTAAGTGTGGATGGAGCCTGTGGAAGACTTCTACGTGTTTAATGGGGCCGTCCACCAGGTGCTGAATGGAATCGATTCGCTCAGAGGCACTTGACAGAATGAACACATGTTTCCTGCTATCATACCACCGTGATGGGCTTGCGCAAATATGATGCCTGGCAACGCAGCATTGCAAAGCCAGCAGCCGTCAGGTATCATGATGTATGGTGCTGCCCCATACAGGACGGTGCCAGGGACACAACACACGGTGCCAGCAAAACGCACAGACTCACTCAAATCGCTGTGGCCGTCTTCTGTGGCATCCTTCGTCGCCAGCAGTTCATGTGACCGCCAGATCCAATCCCGTGGGATAATCCCAAGCTGGATGGGCACGGCTGGCGCATTGCATCTTGTGTTCCTCCGCTCTGAACCCGGTTCTTGGTGTGACACCATAAACAAGAAGAAAAATGCCGGCGAAAACACGCGAAACATTTCATTTCCTCTTTGTGTGGTCCTTTTCAGGCACGTGCTACAGTTCTCGGGCTGGTGGTATCAAAAAGAGGGTTATGTGGGTATGAGTCATACAGCGGCACTATGAATCATTCGCATCGAAGTACCGGCGAGTGCAAACAATGTACGTGAACGCTGTGAAAGCGCCGGATATTGGCGGGACTGGCGAAGACAAACGAACTGCACTGATATACAACATGAAACGTGCACGCAGCACAGAAGGCGGGGGAGGATGGGGGGGGGGGGGGGGGCTGTGCCTGAAAGGAGTGATTTCTCCCCCTTCCGTCGGGACTGAGGATCTGCTACTACCCCCAACGGCTTCCGTCCGTTTCCAATCGTGTTGCGACCACCCGGTGGTTTGCCTCCCCCCGCTTTCTCAATCCCCAGTAACCGCGGCTGAAACTGCCTTGGTCCACCTCCTCTTCAGCCACAAGCCTGGGGGGAGTGGGGGGTCCAAGCTTGCCTTCGCGACAGCACAAACCTTCTGCAGCGCCTGCAGTAGCGCCTCTATGTCCCCCTCCACCGCATGTACTCCTGTCTCGATGTCTCTGGACATGTCGATTTTACAGAGCGCCAGCAGCTTCTGGTCAATGTCATGCTCCAGACTGACCCTCTCGCGCTTCAGCTGTTGCTTCTGCTGATCAGCCATGTCCTTGGGTGACACGCCCCCTCCGCTCCCTTTTCGTGTTGCGACTCCCTTCGGCAGCTCGAAAACACAAGAATGGTGGCTTTCAACTGTGGATCATGGGTAAATGAGGCCCCGGTATGACCCGATGCCCATGCTTTTACGAGAAAAGTGGAGTGGGGCTCAATGGACGGTTCTGATCGATTGAGTGTACCTGCCATCGACATTTTTCGTCATAACTCCACAGTGTGACTCTGGTCAGCACATCACTGCTGTACGATTCCAAAGTTAACGCTGACCAGACTCAGTGTGCGTCTGCTATGTCTGGTGCATTGCCCTTCAACAGAACATGTCGCTGCAAGCAACCCCACCAAGCAGATCTATCTGGACTTCTTTCATCTGGACTGTGCTTTGGACATGGCCATTCCTTTAGTAAATTTCAATTGGGTGGTCTGGGGCACAGGGGCAGGTATGGGGGAACGCCTCCGCGTTCAGGATGTGAACCCTCTCCCCCCCCCCCCAACTGACAGTTGCTGGGGCCCTTGGGGGTAAGGGTATGGGTATGGGTTGGACCCTTATGCCAGGCCTCCATGCTGGGCTCTTCGTGGATCCTGGTTGCCTCTTTGGGTCCTTGAGGCCTGTGGGGTGGTGCCACTGCCGCCTTCGCGATAGACAGGTGAAACAATCATTCTGCGGGGTACTTACAAGCCGTGTTGCTTCACGGTGGCTGCCACTGGATGAGTGAGGTCCATGTTTCATGACCGCCAGGGTGGATGCCTTGCACATAGGGTGATGACAGGGGGTACTCGTCAGACTGGTCCCACTGTAACTCTCACACGGCGAGGCTGCAAAACTGCCTGGTCCAAGCACTCCTGGGCCAAAGGCAAAGGGTCACAAGGCCCCTCTAAGAAGGGTCCCTTGCTACTACCCTATCAGATGACCAACCTGACAGGGTGAGCCACTGGCCACATTCTCCTCCAGCAAGCATCCACATGCTCCAAGCCACTCGTGACACTGAGGAGGAATAACCCTACAGGTCCACAAGACCCATTGTGACAGTGAAAACCATGGACAGTCCCAATGGACCGTCCCGCACGTGGTTGCCAGTCAGAGGCAAGCCTTTTTTGAGCAACAGCGGGGGGCAGAATGAGAAGGGGAGGGACCCACTTTTGGCAGGCGCCCACAGCACTTGACCTATCCCCATGGGGGGGATGGGCGCCTCAGCTCAAGAGGCACCCACCCACTCACTGACAGACCAACATAAGGGAAAATACAAGGGAAAAATTTTTCCGGCGCCAAATATAGCCCTTCCCCTCAAAATCACCAAACTACTCTTGGCCCACCCCATCAGAAGGAGGCAATCACCATTTTGAAAAAGGCTCGCATGCCCCCCCCCCCCCCCGGGGTAGGGTAGGCAAGGCACTAAAAGGCCTGGTCAGGGGGCCAGATGCCAGGCACCTGGCCACTCGTACTCAGGGGTACCCCGAGCGGAACCCGTATGAGACCTCCACCCTACTATAGTAAAGTGAGGCTCTCCAGGAGACCGTGGCTCGCAACCCCTACTTCTTCCACTTGGTATGGCAGTGGCTGCCCCATCCAGAGAGCACCTTCCCCAAGGGGGGGTAGGGTCCCTCATGGTGGGGCCTCTGTCCAAGCCCATCTAACTTGGCCCTTGGAGGGGCGGGCTCACGGGGGGGCAACTACAATCGTTCCTGATGCGACCCAGCCCCCAGCTATCTGTCAAAACTTGCGGGGGGGGGGAGTTGGGGCGGGGGGAGATATTGGCAGCTCGGCGGGGGGGGGTCTGCGCCCAACCCACTACTACCACATGCATACTGCAAGGGTGTGTGTGTGTTTGGGGGCATGGGGGTATAGAGGTATGTATGCGATAATAGCGATTTCTCGTCTTTGCCAGGAAGAAAGTCTTAAGGGTCTTAAGGACCAAAGGCATAGTACCCCCTTCAACTAAGCATGGGACAAAAAATTTGGCACCATTGGCGCCATGGCCCCCGCGCCGCTATCTTTCAAAACTCGGGGGGGCTGGGGGGGGTCGCATGCAAGGACCGGGCCCGGCTGCCCCCGTGTGGGCGGGCTGGGAGGCGTTGGGCGGCACTGAAATTATATGCCCCCATGTGCAGTCTAATGCTGCGCCGCTCCCCAAACCCACTCCTTTTGGCCACTAGGCCCCGTGGCAGCATTGCACGCGGCCCCGACCATTGGCTCATGACGTTCCATCCCCCCTCAGCAACAGAAATTCTTCTGCGGCCCATGTCCAAGTGGACTTTGACATCCTTCCATCCAAGGCTTCGTGGTTTCCAAAAGGCCAAGGCCATCTTGTGTTAGGCATCTAAGCTCAGTTCCATCTCTGCGGGATCGTCCATTTTCTAGGTTTTGCACACTACCTGGCCGGACATGTCTAGGCTAAGACCCACGAACATCCGCCCTATGCCTTGGCAAAAGCAAGGGGGGTAAACATCTCCACGTCCAAATTTGGTCCACCATCCATAACTCCTCCAATAGCATGCCGGTATCTCATCGCTCTTGGGTACCCTTGGGTGCGCATAATCGCCGGCATCTGGACATCGTCAATGATGGGCTTCCATGTGTAGGTGAGTGTGTTCATTACTATGACGCTCAATGGGCATCCCTACATGCCTCGATTGGTAGAGCCCATCCCTGGTCGCCCCCAAGATGTGGAGGAATCGTCCAATCTCCGGTGGTGCCCGGGGTGGCCCACATGGACAAAGGTTGTGATCATCTTGATTCCCTGTTGGCTCGCGACCGGCTCGGATGCACGCGCCCACACCTCATCGATTGAATGTCCCAATGAGGGTCTTGCTGTACGCTCACAAGGCGAGGCCACTTCACACCTGGCCAGCGACATTTGGAGGGGTATGCTTCAGCCATAGTCTCTTTCTCTACATTTTAGCGCTGGGTACGCCAATCCTTCCTTCTCTCTACTCTCTCCAACTCTTCGCCTACAAGCAGCTACATGAGCCTATCTAGCTAGATTCAAACAATCTAGCTCAGTTTGCTTGGCCTGTATACACACCTCAATGCCTTATTGACATTTATTGGTCAGTGGTAAGCTATGCACAGCATCACCCTCCTTACCCGCCTCCCACTGGCCATTACCGCCACAGGCACAACAATGGGATACACATACTATCCCGTGCCACGCACATTGTCCTCTGTCCTACCATTCTGGCCCCGTGATTCTCTGGAGTCACCGTATCACTTTCGGCAACACTTCCCACCTGGTTTCCGGGACTGGGTGCTCGGACCTTGGGTGATTCCACACTCCTTGACCTACCACCTCATTGACCTTTTCATTCCCTTGGACTCCTACATGTGACCATACATGTAGCACCTATACATCCCTACTAACAAAATGAAGCCCCTAATACGGGCTATCATCCGGGCCTCTCAAGGTCCCAAAGTGCCGGAGACCATCTGGCATGGAGACCATCTAGCATCCACGCAGGTGCCCAGCAGGGAGAGCGCCGCTTATGCCTCGAAAGCCACACCGTAGGCGGCCCAGGAGACCAACACTCATTGTGTGCGGTCGACGAGCAGGAGCAAAAGCAGTCCAATGACAGCAACCAGAGCAGTAGCCAGATCCTGGCGGCGAAGGAAGTTGTAGCCCTCAAGGCCCGAGAATGCCAAACTCATGAAGTGGGTGGAGGATCTGCAGTGACAAATGAAGGAGCTTGTGGAGGAGACAAACAACACCCAGAAAGGGGATTGTAGGAAGAAGGCACCATCAAGCCCGGCACCGACAGCTACGCAGCGAGGGCAGCCCTAGTGGTGCTTGGACTAGTAGCCAATGGTAGCGGCGAACATGCAACGATACCACGTTCCAAGGTGGTGGTGGTTGTACGCGAAGGCGAAACCTACGAAGCGCACATTGCATTGTGGGAAGAAGGCCAAATACGCCGTTGCCGAGTCCTTGACAGCGAAATGGATCCGCCAACGTCGCGCAGCAGGCTGCATCGTGTGAAGAAGGAAAGGCATGGGAAACAAATGTTGAGCACCACAAGAAAAATGGTGTAAAAGCATGAAAAAATTGCAAAAGGTGGCTTACAAAGATGCAAGAGGTACCAAGCATGGGTCCGCACCACGTTTACACCAATGGCACAAGCTAGAAAATGCATACACAAAGAATTTTTTTTGGATTTTTTACGAAAACTCGAGTCAATGGACCCCCCGTGCGCGTGTCAATGGACCCCCCCTCTCGAAAGAAGAAACATGGCCCCCCTTGCCAATGGACCCCCCCTCTCGAAAGAAGAAACATGGCCCGGGCCATTGACACGGGGGGGGGGGGGGGCGGTAGGGACCAGGAAACAGGGGGCAGACTTTTTGCTGCCCCCCCCCCCCCCTAGGGGATAAACCAAACTCACACACCCTGTGCCCCACATCCTTGCCTTTCGCTCTGCAGGTACAGACAGGGTTAGAGCCCCGAAGGAGCACGAGGCAACTCTGGCGGTAAGAGGTAGCACAGGTCTTGCCCTCCTTCGCTCCCTCACCCCTGACCCACCGCCGCCACCCCCAACAGGAGGGGTTAAGGACGTCGGCGCCCTCTGGGCCTGCACATGGTGGTGGCTGTGGAGGGCTCGCAGCGAGACCGCTGTGAGTATCCCTGCAGTGGCATGCTTGGGGAACCTCCAGGTGTGCAGGCGCCCCCCCTACCTCAACGCGACCACCCGCGCCTACACAGCCCCGTGCACCCCAATGCAGTCGTGGGTGGCCCTTGGAGGCCAGACAGCCACAGCTGACCCTTGCCCCCCCCCCCCACTCTTGGAGGGGCCATTCAGGTGGTGTGCCCTCGCGGCCCCCCTGTCTACCGGGGCTGTAGCGTCGCATCCCCGGGAGGTCCCATGGGCAGGGAAGCGCTCAACGCGCCTTGGGACCCCTCCAATTGCCGCAGTGGCACGCACAGGCCGTGGGACGCTGGCCCCTGCCATTAGGCAACACCACCTGTGCCTTGCGGCAATCAAGGAGTGTGGGGCCTCCCCAGGCCTCTCCTAATAGGTGCCCTGCCACGTGGTCAAATGAAAAAAAACGCTGTTTTTTTGTTTTTCTTTGTTTCCCCCCCGTTTCCCCCCTGGTTCCCGGCGTTTTTCGGTGTTTTTTTAGTGTTTTTTTGATTATTTTTGCGCATGTGCCATCTTTTCCGGCATTTGTTGAAAACTAGAATTTTCACAATTTGACAAAATTGTTGTTTTTCGTTCGCATTTGGCACCCGTGTGAACAGGTTCATCAGCTTACCCGCGTCGTCCTCCTTCCTTCCTTCATCCCGCCATGCTGCAATGTCACGTCTTATTTAACAAAAGGAATAGTTAGTGCAAAACAACAAATGTGCATGAATGGGTGCGTGGCAAGGGCACTAATAAGAACAATGGTTGACAAATAAGAAGGCTGTTACTTAACAAAAGGGTCCCGTGGTATTATTCGTTGTCACATGCATTTGCGTTTTGTTTCACCCTTGTCTCCAAGCTTCCTTTGTTAGTCCATGCCTCCTGTGTGGCTACACCCCGAAGCAGGCGGGGCATGGGCCTACTTCCCCTCCGTTGCCGACGCCACCGCTCACCTAAAGGAGCAGGGTACTGAGTTGTTCGCTACCCAAGTCTCCCGTGCGGCCAAGAACGCCAAGACGCGCAATGGCTGGGAGTTCCGTCCCACCTCACCTGATGCGGATGTCCCCTCACCTCCCGCTACCTCCGACGACATGGCACCAGATTCCGGACAACGCCACGGTAGGGTGTTGACATTCTTTACCCCGGCATCCGAGTTGGCGGCATGTGGCTGCTGTGGGGAGAAGCTCCTCGGCGACATTGTTTCGTGCCCCGGCTGTGGCCAACAAGTGCATGCACTGTGCACACAAGGGGCCAAATGCTTCTGTTGTGTGTGTCGTGTGTGCAACTCCCCACCAGGGGATGCCATGCGGCCCTGCAAGTCATGCAAGCACCGGGTGCATGTCGCATGCACAGTGTAGGTTCCTTATCGCGTGGAGGTGACCTGCAAGGTGTGTGCTCCGAAACCGCGACTGTCACCGCGACCAAGGAAAAAGCAGGTCAAGCGCCGGTTCAATCCCCAATGGAAGGTGGGCCGCCCCTGGCTGCATTTCGAAAAGGGAGTCATGTCGTGCCTCGCTTGTAGAGCCTATCCCCAAATGGGGCTACGGAAGAGAGAAGCTAAATAGGTTCCTGGTTCCGGAGTAGGGCGAGAGATGAAGGGCGTTCGAGGGATGAATCAGTTTTAGGGTGCAACATCCTCAAGAGTCGCCCAAGGTTTTGCTTTCGGTGAGGGCAGTGCTACCGTTGGCAAGGGCAAAACACAGCACCTGTGCACATGCATGTGTGTTGTTGCAATGCCTGGCGATCTTTGGCACCGCACTCATTTTTTCATTTTTGTTGATTAAAAAAATGGTTCCAAGCGGGTTGAAAATTGAGAAGTACCCTGCAGGGGGTGGGGGCTGGAGCCTCCCAAAATTTGGAGTCTAGTTTGTACACCAGGGAATTTGTGTGCAGGGTCATTTTTGTGCACAAATTCTTGCACAAATCCTTGGTGTGCAGACCGTAAAGCCGGTTGGTGTGAGCACACATTCGTTGGTGTACCCATTGGACCCACCGGAAGGGGGTGACACGCACATTTTCCCTAGAGGAAAGACCGGACAAGGTGTTTGTGCACACAACTTCCTCACTTTATGGTCGTCCTCTGTGCGCACAACATCACTGGGCTACTGACTGGAAAGAGCACTTTTTGGATCTTGCAAAGGTAGTCCGCCCCCAATCTTTCAATGCTTCGGCTCTAAGTATCACGTCAACTCAAACAGGTCTTCATCACTTTGGTGTGACTGACTTGGGGAACCAACCACCCCTCAAAAAGGCTAAGGGTTTTCTACCTTGGTTTTTTGGGGGGGGGTAAATAAATAACGCGGGCAGGTGTTGCATATCGCTGGTGTTTTGTCGGTCGGTTAGTTTGATGGTGACCAGCAGCAGTCTGATTCCGACTCTGATATTCAAATACAAGAGATAGATCCTGGCTTGCCCTTGCTGCTTTCTATCAAAACAGCCCCAGGGGGCCCCAGGGGGTATAAACCTTGGCAGAATGCTGATTAATGGACAGGGGGCATCATTTTGGGGGGTAGGGGACAAATTTTGGGTGGGGTATAAAAATGGGGGGGGGGTCCTTGGGCAACAGTCACAGAATGCCAAATCAGCGACTCACCTGGTACACAGCACATTAGAAATGCACAGCATAGCAAAAGTCAGCAGTCCAAAACTAACATTCGCACTCATGTTAAAACCAGATGGTCCGACGAGGTATTTCTCGTTGAAGAAGCAAATCTTTGGAAGGAGGGCCACAATCAATCCATTGAAATTATCAAGTTCAACCAAGTGAACCCTTTGGGGGGGGTTTCACCAGTGTACATGGCTGAAAGGTTCGATACAGGTCTTGCAGGCCACGCAAACGGCACACCTTGCCCATTCACCTCACCACCGCACAGCCAACCGTCGGACTGGAAGCCGAAAACGACACTGTCCACCACTGCGCTGCACACACATTGAGCACTGATCCATGGCGCTACACATGGCACTGTGTCATCATCATACCGCGCACGCAGCACCAGCAGCGTAGAGCTGGCAGTGGGGCTGCTGTCTGGCAGATAATATTCTCTCGTTTCCCGTGCGCAATGACAACAAAAAGAATCCATGAAAAGCCCCCATGAAGCCCCTCTTTTGCCCACAGCCTGACATCGCTTGTTTGCTGATCAGACTTTGCTTGGCTACAGTTTCTGTTGTCCGAGACGATTTGCAAATCGACCTGACGTTGCGTCGCTGGACAATGGGCAGCTGTAGCAACAAAAGGTCTAGCAGGACTCATGGCTGAGCGCCCAATTTGCGGGTTCGACCTAGATCAGACACGGGACCCATTCTTGTACAACTCTGTTGTTGTTCTTGCACAAGACGTAAGGGGTGTCACGCAATATGATTGGTAGATTCCGTGGTCACTGACGAGGAAGGTTTCCCCATGCTCACCCTTGCACTATGGCTGCCTCTCTCAGCCCCACAACGTGTCTGAAGGGCAGAATGAGGCCTCTGGCAATGTCCTGCCGACCCTCACCTGCAAGAGCGAGTCGTCCAGAATTGAAGGACCCTGCAAACCTCAGGCACACCACCTCAGCTGACACGGCCCACACCTGCCAAGGCAAGACAAAACCAGCTGAGCTGAGCTGGAGAAAGCGGCGAGGGAGGTCCCAGAAAAGCTGGTTGGGTCCAACGGGCGTCCAGTGCTTTGTGCTTTTATCAGACCTGCTCTTGGTGCTCGAGGTCGTTTTCTTTCCTTTTGGTTCAGTGCAAAGGTCCGGAAGGGCGGGACACTTCCCAATGGTACAGACCTTTCTACATGCTGGATTTCCAGGATCATACAGCATCTTCTCGGGCAAGCATGCATGTGCGGGGGAGGTGCAGGGGCACGGTGGAGGGTAGGCTGTACCGATGCCGCATGTGTGTGTATGTGTGCGTATACATGTGCCTAGGCCCTCGTCCATCACAGTGCCAAGCCGCAAACGACATTTGGTATTGTCTGCCATCTTGCTGCTCATGGGGCTGTGTCAGGCCCGGAGACCGACCTCTCTCTGCAACGGCAACAGCAACGGTTGACGTTGTCGAAGACGACGGTTCCAATGCGTTGTGTTGCTTGGACAAGGGCGTCGCAGGCAGCAACTCGAGTGGGCACCGTACAGTTTTGACCCGCAAAACACTGGCCGGCAATGAAAGAAAGCAGGGGGCAAAGGGGCAGCCCTCTACCGCAAAACCTGCACACAATCATACAGCCGCAGTCAATGCGCCAGAGTGAATGCACAGCATATCGGATGCTAAATCAACGGGCTCCAAGAGACACTCCGAAGCCCGTCGTGGCTTGCCTTATCCCACCATTGATCGTTCTCAAGCTGACAGTGCTGTACAAAGGTTGAGATAGGGAGCGCGAAGGCAACCGGCAGAACAATCAGCCGCTTGGCAACCACGCCACGTCCTGCTCAGTGGGATCCTGTCCCGTCAGGATCCCGGGACGCAGCCCATGCACGCCCGCTCTGGAAAAAAAAAACGCCGCACAGCCCTCCACACGGGGCAGGAGAGGCATGGGATTGAATTCCCGGGGAAGCTCAGCCGAAGAAGTCGACTGGCGCACCTGCGGTTGCCTCCGCCACGGCAAAGACACCATCAGCCTCCGGGGACATGGACACGGGGATGGAGACGCGCACGGAGGCAAAGCCCGGGGACCCGGCCTCCACGACGATCGGCGCGCTGCCCTTCGGGGAGCGCTGCTGATTGGCCGCGGCTGCCGGGCCGTCCAGATCGATCTGGCCGAGAAGCTTGAGCTCAGCGGGTGAGCGGGCGTCGAGGCGGGTGACGCGGATCACCGCGCGCACGAGCCCGTGGTAGGCGCTGTGCCAGGGCGCGTTGTTGGGCTCGTAGCAGTGCGGGTCCCCGTTGTGCGTGCCCTGGACGACCCCGGGGCCGCTGACCACGCGGAAGCTGACGTTGTTCGACGCCAAGTGGACCACGCGCCCCGCCTCGTCCAGCACCGACGCCCGCACCAGCGCGGCGTCCTGCCCGTCCAGGACGAGGGCCTTGCCCGTGCCGGTCCGCTCGCTGGGGCTGTCGACGCTCAGCGCGAGTCGGGCCGGCCGAGCGTTCGTGTGCCGGGACGCGCGCGCGACCGCGGCGCCCCGCGCGTCCCGGGCCACCGCCGTGACGGTGCCGGCCTCCCAGGGCACCCCGAGCCACTCCGCGTACGACCCCGGGCCCCGGCGCATGGGCGTCACGGCCCGCGTGCCCTGCGAGCGCCCGTTGACGAGCAGCTCCACCGCCGGCGCGGACGAGTACGCGTGGACGTCGCGCGTCGTGTTGCCTCGCGTCGACGGGAACGCCGCGGGGCTCTCCCACGACTCCACCAGATGGACCTCGTGCCGCCCGTTGGTCGCGAACGGCTTGTCCGGCCCGTCGTCGACGAGGAGCAGCCACTGCGTCCGGTACCAGAACGCCGCCGCCTTCGGGAAGCCGCAGAGGTCGTACTGGCCGTACGTGCTCGAGACCTCCGGCCCTCCGGCCGGGGGCTCCCCGTAGTAGTCGAACAGCGTCCACACCATCGTCCCGATCGCGTAGTCCACGCCGTCGGAGGCGTTGGTGGCGCTGAGGAAAAATCAATGCAATTAATCAAAAGAACAAAAAACAAATCAAATCAACTGAGCGCAAACACACGCATGCAAACAAACCACCAACACAACATCGACCTGAACAACAAACACACGCATGCAAACAAACCACCAACACAACATCGACCTGAACAACAAACACACGCATGCAAACAAACCACCAACACAACATCGACCTGAACAACAAACACACGCATGCAAACAAACCACCAACACAACATCGACCTGAACAACAAACACACGCATGCAAACAAACCACCAACACAACATCGACCTGAACAACAAACACACGCTCGCCACCCGAAACAGTCAAGCAGCAACGCGCAACATAAAGCGACGAAACAATCGAACAGGCTACACAATCAAACGACCTGTTGCTCTCCGCGCAGCGCGCGTTGAACGCCTTCTGTACGCAGGGGTTGTGGGGGTTGTCGTACCGGGTCTCGCACCCCTCGTCCTCGTCCCGCATGGTATTGCAGGAGCAGCACTCGGACATGTAAATGGGCTTGTGCGGCAGCTTGGCGTGGCAGCTGTCGAGCTTCTCCCGCGGCTGGTGGCTGAACCCTTGGACGTCGACGGTGTCGCTCAGGAGATCCCCAAACGTGAACATGTTCGCCAGCGTCGGGCGCGAGCCGTCGTACCTGCAGGGATGCACGAGAAGGGAAGGCACCTCAGAGGCGGTTAGACAGGCGGTTGGAGGAGGTTGCCAAAGCAGTTGCGGGCGGTTCCTGTCAGTTACCTATGCCATTGAAGCTGGCACTTGCCGTCAAGGAGACGTAGCTGGGCCTAGGCTGGGCGCAGTGGAGGGGGTGGGGGGGGATCTCCCCCCCCCTTCCAATGCATCCCTCCGTACCTGCGGCTGATCTCTTGGAACCGGGGCCCGCCCCGCTCGTGCGCCCCCTCGCAGCCCGCTTCGTTGCAGAAGGACCAGATCACGACGGACGGGTGGTTGCGGTCCCGCTTCACCAGGACGCCCATGTTGTCGACGTACCGCGTCTCGTTCGCGAACAGCCGGTTCTCGTCCATCACGACCACGCCCACCCGGTCGTAGATGTCGAGCACCGCGGCGTCGGGCGGGTTGTGCGAGGTGCGCCGCCCGTTGCCGCCGACCGCCCGCAGCGCCTGGGCGCGGAAGAGGCTGACGCGCGCGGGCACGGCCATGCCGACCACCGCGAAAGTGTTGTGGTCGCAAAAGCCCCGGACCTTGAAGTGCTGTTCGTTGAGAAAGAAACCCGTCCGGGCCTCGTACCTTGTTCAACAAATTGCACGGCAGCGAACAGCGGGTGTGGGAGAACGGGAGAGCGTTTAATTACGGGGATGTTTAGTTGTTCATACATCGCCAATTGCCCTCACCAAAACCGCTGAAGCTGCTCCTGCGGGATGACCCCACAAACCCCCTCTACGGCAGGTGCGGCTCTCGTATTGAGTCGGGATTGCCACAGGGTTTGTGCGCACTGGCATTATGTTCGTGCGCATACCAACCCTGTGGCAGTCCGCCTGCGAGGATCGGGTAGAATCAGATTCAAAATGGGAGGCAGTTCAGGGAGAGCCCGGGTCCCTCTCCAGCAAACAGGGAATGCTTTAGCACATGTGGTACATCCACTTGTACAATTAGCATCCCGAGGGCCAAATGGCCAGGACAGCCAGGCAGCAAAGTCTTGTTCTCAACCGCAGATGCAACCCTCAGCAACCCAGATTCAGTTGGTGGGGGGGGGGGGGGTGAGACGTTGCGCAGTTGGCACACGGAGCGCTCCAGGAAGGGAACACCCGCGCGGGGGGACCTAATTAAATTGAGAGCAATGGATTTGAAAGCAAGACCATCAGAAACAAACACAAATCCGGACAATTTTCAAAATGAGGCATACCGGATGGAGCGGAAGCCGTGCGGGGCGTCCACGGCGTCGAGCACCCTCGCGGTGCCCGAGCACTGGGATCCCTCGTGCACGGTGGCCGTCACAGTGTACAGGGCCGGGCGGTTGGCGCTCCAGAGCTCCGGGGACGCGACCGTCAGCGTGGCGTTTGCCGTCGCAGACCCGCCCGCCCCAACGGACAGCGGCAGGGGCCGGGACGTGGCCACGAGGGCCCCGCTCGGCGCGGCGACGGACACAGTGGCACAGACGGCGGACGAGCGGTTGGCGGTGTTGGTGAGGGACACTCGGGCATGGACGGCCGCGGACGTGGCGGAGCCGTCGGGGCCCCACGTCAGATCCGAGTGCGCGAACAGCCCGTCCTGCTCCACGTGCACGGGGCTCGCGCGCACCAGCGTGACGTGCCGGTACAGCCCGCCGCCCTCGTACCACCAGCCGCTGCCGTGGTCGCGCGCGCCCTCGTCGCCGTTGTCGGGGTCCACGAACACCGCGATCGAGTTGGGGCCGCCGATCCGGACCGCCGTGACGTTGTCCAGGCGCACCCGAAAGGGCGTGTACCCGCAGGCGTGCGTGGCGACCAGGGCCCCGTTGACCCAGACCGTCGTCTCACGGAACGACCCCGCGAAGTCCAACCAGATCGCGGAGCCGGCCCAGTCCGCGGGCAGCGCAAACGCTTTGCGGTACCACAGGACGTGCCGCGGGATGTACGACCGCCCCGAGCAGCCCGTGGGGCAGGCGGCCTTGGAGGGGGGTCCAGCAATCAATCCGTCGTGCGGCAGTTGCACGCCCGCCCAGCGGCTATCGTCGTACTGCGCCTGCGCCTCCGGGGGGCTTGGGCCCGGATCGGGGCGCACCGGGGGCCGATCGTCGGGCTTGGCCCAGTCGTGCAGGCCGGTGCGGTGGCGCCAGCCAAAGTCGAAGGAGAGCTCATCGCGGACCCCGTAGGCCACTGCCTCCCAGAGGACCATGAACAAGACCACGCTCGTGGGGGGCACCATGCTGCTGGAGGATGAGGAAGCGCATGAGTGTGGGAGGGGGTCGGCTTGCCCGCGGTCTAAATGCCTTGCACTAGCACGGGGCTTAACAGGGCAGTCCGCTGAGGCAGAGTGCTCCTGATAATTACAAACCAAAGACCTCGGCCCTTCGCTCACCTGAGGCCGCAGGGTGGCTGCCAACCGTCGTTCTCGAAACGCCAGCCACCACAAGTTTGGGGTTGTCAGTAGCTCCCTACCGAAATGCAAGGCGCGGGCAGGAAGGGTCGGTTGGTACCCCGCCCCCCCCTTGTAGAAGCTACGCCAAAGTCCCAAATTAATACGGTCCCTACGCCTACTGTAGCTTGGACACGGGCGTAGCTTGCGCGCGACACATGCAACTACCAACACCGGGCACCCACGTTCAAAAAGAGAGGATTGCATGGTGAGCTGGTGCAAGAAAGGGGCATATAATGCACAAAAATCCCCAAAATCAGAGCTATGTGGGTTCAAGTGGGCAAACACTCACAACAAACGTGTCCATGACTCTATGTGACTCGCAAATCCGTCACCAAACCCATGTCTTATGTGGCTGCACTACGTTTGGTACCGAATTAAAATTAGGTCCCAAAATAATACGGTTCCTACGCCTACTGTAGCTTGGACAAGGGCGTAGCTTATACAAGGGGGGGGGGGGGGGTAAAAGAGTTCACGCTTTTGGCAGGGCTTGGGGGACCCAAACCCCGACCCAAGTTGTGTAAGATTTAAGTGTGAAGGCCTCATCCCACTTGGTACTCAAGGCTAGTGCCTCAAAGGCATAATGGAGGCTGCTGGCGGTTGCTGGAGATTGCTGGAGGTTGTATTGGAGCCCCAAATCCGTTGTGGACCCCATGACCCCAATCTTGCCACCTGGCCATTTCGTTGGACACTGCACATGCATGGGCATTGGCCAGCCCCTGGCGGTCTGCACTCAAGTTACGCCTTTCTTTGCTTGGCATTGCTTCCAGGCATATTGCTTGCTGCTGGCGGCCTTACTACTCGGAAAAATTGCACAACGGTGGGGGGGATTACACACAAAACCTGCAAAAAAAATCGATAGTGCTGCAGGAATGCCATTCACTCAATGTGACAGTTCTTTTGCAAACACACCTGTCATTTTCCGGCGGAAACTGACCGGCCTAGTCCCTGGGTCCAGGGTTGCAGCCCACAAATGAAGCTGGACAGAACTCAATACTCCCTTGCGGAATGAACGGGGCTGAATGGTCTCTTCTCACAGATGGAATGGCAGTATGCGACTCGCCATGCCGCCGACCGTTGTGGCTGCGGGGTGTCGCTGCGTGCGGCAGTGTATGGCTGACGGCAGTGTGTGCGGTTGTGTGTTGCCTGTGGCTGTGTATGGCTGTGTGGGCTGTGCGCGGTGGCTCTGTGTTGCTGTGTGTGGCTTTGTGTGGCAGGGTTTCCTTTACATTGTGTGTCATGACCTTTATCATTCATCACACGCTGTGTTGGCGTTTGTCTCGTTGAAGAAACACCTGCACAAGGTCCTATTGACCATGCCAAGGGGCACCACTTGAAGGTGTGGACTGTACCCAGGCCCTCCTCGAGACCGGTGGGCAACCCTGCTGACTTTCAAAAAGCACTGCATACCCGGGAGGCCAGGGTGCATGGTTGGCCTGGGCATGTCATCCCCAGCCCCAGTCTACCCCTACAAACCCCAACACCCACATATGCGTCGAGGTGTGCACCGCTGGCAGGCAGTGGAGGCCACCACCGAGACAAATGCTCCAGCAGGTGCTGTCTTGAGTCTCAATTGGGGGCCTCCACAAAACCGCCCCTGCTCACCGATTCCTAAACAACAAAATGCATATTTGAAAACAGCGTGTCAGCCCGGATTGTAGATGAGAGTCAACCCTCCCAATCCCTCTTGGGTCTAAATGTAGAGTGGTCCAGCTTTCTGGGGAGTGCAGAGGCTTTTGCGTCTTGCAATCATATCTTAAGGAGGGGCTGGGTCATAGTGGCAAAATACTGATCTGGTATGCACGACCTGGCACACAGTAACTGACACTTTGCTAAAACTTGAGACAACGCACAACGTAGCAATTTGAGTGACAATCTGCTACGTGGCGTTTACTCGCCCATTCACTCACACAGGCACAAAAATGCTGTAAGCCCCACAGGTGTCGATGACGGCTGCAACCTGCAGATTTAAAAGTGCTGTTCACAAACCTACTGCGTGAGCACTGAGGAATGAGAATCGTCCCTCCACAGCACCTCGTGGCCGCACTTACAAACAGTCTTCACAGCACGCACGCAAGCACACAGAGGCGAACGAAGCCCACTTCCACCGCGTGTGTTTTGTCACGGATGGTGCTGCCCCGTCTTTTTGGGTCGCAGGTATCCGCACTTCCAGGGACAATCGGAACTGTACCGATGCGAAGTGAAAGCGGAACGGAATCAAGAACCCCAAATCCGAACGTAAACCGGCGAGAGGCAGAACGGGTCAGGATCGAAAGACGCGTGCGCAGCAAGTGGCAGGCGACTTGTCCTTGTGTAGAACGTGGGTCAGGATCGAGGTCAGACATTGATACACTCCGCACCCCCGGTGACTTCCGGTGCGATTGCACCGCACGGCCCCCTCCGACGGCACGGAACGCTGCCGCCTGGCCGTGTGCACTGGGTGCACGCTGCAAAATTGAGCACCATCTGGTCACAGCCGCCAGCTCCCGAGGGCTGCACTAGCCCCTCGCGGCAGGAACGCTCCTATGCGACAACCTCTTCCAGACGTCGCTCAGTGGACGGCGCGAAAGAAGCGCGGGTCGAAGAGACGAGGCCTTTACCCACAATTCATGGGATCGCCAGCAGGTCTGAGACCGCGACTGACTCCGTCTGCTTTGGACAGCCCATGCCCTCATCCCCCGCCCGGTCGCCGGCACACGCTCCGCACAAGGCCGTTTCCAAGGCTGTGGGTGCAGAGGGGGGCGGGGGGGGGCGATTCAGCCCGTCAGAAGGGTCAAAGGGCACGGCCCGTGCTGTCGTCCCTCGTCTGGCACCCCCGGGCCCAACGCATGGGATGCCCTGACTCAAGGCCACCCAGACGACCGTTGACAACCCCCAGACCCCGCGGCCGGCCTACGGCTGCCACATGGACACCACCCCGAAGTTGCCACTCACCAGCCACTTCTCGGGGTCCTCGCTCTGGACGTACGCCAGCGAGGCCTCGTCGACGCCCACCAGCACCTCCGACTTGTTGGTGCGCAGCGCCACCACCGGCGTGGGGAAGTAGCCGACGGCGTCCGCGAACGGCGTCGTGTAGGGCCAGTGCCGGTCCCCCACCAGCCGACGGTAGTTCAGGTCGCCCTTGGCGACCACGAGCTGCGACTTCCCGAGCATCTCCCGCACGTCCGCGGGCATGTCCTCGAACTCGCTCGGGGCCATCCAGAACGGGTGGCTCTGCCACTGCAGGCGGCCTTCGGCGTGGAACTGCTGGAGCCTCTCGCCGATGACCTTGGCCGACTCGTCGCCCAGGCCGCAGAGGTGGTCCAGCATGAACACGATGTCCTTGGCCATGGCATCGCTGACGTAGTACGGCATCTGCACGTGGCATGGGGAGGGATCAGGCCGGTGGTTATAGCCACGGATGCAGTAGAACGGATGGGTCCGCAGAGGCGGCCCCCAGAAGCGGTTAGGCAGGCGGTTGGAGCAGGTTGCCAAAGCGGTTGGGGGCAGTCACTGTCGGGCACAAATGCCGTAGAGCCTGGCACTTGCCGTCAGGGAGACTGTGGCTGGGCATAGACAGGGCGCCCTGGAGGGGGGAGGGGGCGTAGCCCCCCTCCCCTTCCAATGCATCTCTGGTCATAGCCGTACGCGTACGGCTCAGGGTGTTTCTTAACCAAAGGGAGGGGCATGATTTGAGAGACCCACCCACCAAATTTTTGGAAAAATCAGGGTCCCAAAAAGGGCGCACCCCACGGGGGGGGAGGTGGGGGAGGGGGGGTGTTGGACCCCAGCCACCCAGCCACCCACTCACCCAAAAGCAGAAAAGGGCAAATTTTCCTTCCAGCGCCTTCGGCACCAACCCACACACCCCAAATGTCCGACCCCATGGGGGAGGGGGGGGGGGGGGTTGTACACCCACCCAGCCAGAATGTCTGAAACGCCCCCCCCCCCGTAGGGTAGGACACACACCAAGAAAAACCCTGGTACGGCTGCGTACGGCTGGGTCTTTTTCAGAATCCGACTACGTACGGCTGGGCTCAATACTTGTGGACAACTGTGCACGGTTTGGCCAGGCACTTGAGGGGGACCGGTCAACACAAAACAACTTGTGTACGGCGACATGCGGCTACACGGGAGAGCTGCGTACGGCTGTGCACGGCCAGAGCGGGCTACTGTGCACAGCTATGTGCGGCTGGGGTGGATGCTTGTGGACGGCTGAACCACAGGTCTGGGAAGGAGGCGGCAAAGGCCAGGGATACCCGCCCCGCCAACCCCGACAAGCTGCAGGGTGCAGGTACAAGCGGGATCGGGGGTGCTGAGTTTCCCCTGCACATCGGGGCGCAGGGGTGTGTATTTAGACGGGTGGTGGTGGGTGGGGTGTTGCGTGGGTGGGGGGGTATATGGGGGGCTGGGCGCCCCCCTTCCCCGTCCCACCCCGCCCACCGGTTCCGGGTGTTGGTTGACGCCGAAGGCGCTGGGGGTAATTTTGGGCTGGCCGAAGGCGCCGAAAGTTCCCCGGTCACTTCGGTGATGGGAAGGGTCCTGCCATGAAGGCTCCGGAATTGTGGTACTTCCGGGTGTATGCATTGGTTTGTGTTGGTCCAGGCGCGCAGGGGCGGGTTGGCCTCCTCTTGGGCGGAAACATTCAACGATGCCAGTGCTATGACCATAGCGTGTTTTTTTTTGCCAGCCTTTGTGGGTTGCCCACCCACCCGATGACATGAGATGAAGGGGGGAAGGAAGAGTGGCCGCAACACAGGGCGATGGAGGGCAGCGACAGATACCTGGTCTGGCAATGGAGGCTCGCAGTGTTGTGCACGGGGAGAAAGTGGAGAGTGAAGGGGGGGCGCCACCTGCGCCTGCCAGGTCCCACACACTCCCAGAGCTCCGCTTCATAACTCAGCAGCACCAGTGGGATCCACTCGGAGGGGCAAATTGTTCTTTGCGTCTCCAGTGTGCCCTCCCTCAGGGGGAGGCTGCATGCCAAACCCGGGAGAATGAGAGGAAAGAGGTTGCTGCAGCAAAATGTGTTCGGCACCAGCCCGTAGGAGTCAGGGGGGCAATGCGTTCGTTTAGGTACTCGTGACGAAAATGGGCCAGAAAATTCCACGAGGAACATGTGACAGAAGAGCACAGTTCGCAGCGGCAGAATGGAGGCGCACCTCTTTGCAGTGCAGCATCACAGTGTCCGTCCAGTTGAATTCCAGGAGGAAGTAGGTCAGCACGAGGTCAGTGAACAATTCGTACCCGCAGTTGTCCAGGATGAAGTCGACCTGCGACGGCTTCCCCTTCAGGCTCGAGAGGTAGTCCACGACTTTGGGAGCGTCGTCGGTCATGATATTGGAGTGCTTGTCCTTTTGCTGCACTCCATCCTGGCTGAAGTCATCCACCTGCAGTTTGTAGGCAGTGTGTACAGTTTGTGGACGATATGGACAGTCTGAAGACACCGCATACAGTTTGTAGACAATGTGGACAGTTTGTAGTTGTAGTTGTTCGGCGCCCAAAAATGGCTCCAAAATGGCCAACAACATTGCACAGTTTCGGGGGCCAACAGTTTGTTGGCACACTGGGGGGGCTGGAGGCTTGGCATAACGCCTGGGTGGATTGCTGTCTTGCTGTCTAAAGCTCGCGGCTCCTATTGGCCTGGACCCACTTGGTGCCCTTGCTGCTGCAGGTACTCTCCATGCTCACCTCCCTACACTCCCTTCGCCTCCCATGGTCGGTTGTGCCAATGGAGCCCCATTGGCACAACCGACTGCTCTGCTTCATAACTCTCTGTCGGATCCACACGAAGGAGGGCAACTGCTGGACACCCCATGCAGGTGCACCGCGGGGGGGGGGGGGGGGGTTGGCATGGGCCCGGGGGGTTGGCGTGTGTGGCGCACGAAAGGGTATGTAGTACCACGCCTTTGCGGTTTGTAGATAGTGATGGTGAGCGGCCGCAGGTGTGAGTAGTCGCGAAGGTCTGTTTTTGGGTATTTCTTGATTTAAGTATGTGGGGCCGCATGCCAACAAGTTTACAGCGCGTGCCAACAGACTCTACCCTCAACAATTGGGTAAAGTGCGGTTCAATTCGCTGTCCGGGGGGCAATGGTGTACCTTGAAAAGACACAGGTCCACTTTGTTCCCCCACAGGCAAGAGTGAATCAGCTTCCGCAGAACTTCGGGCTCCTCAGCCGCGGTTGGACGGGAACCGCCGGCGACGGCATTCGTGAGGATGAGGATGGACTGCTTAGCCAACTCCAGCGACCGCATCTTGGGTGGCTCGAAGTAGTCCTTCTTATGGCTGAACCACTCAGTAGCCTCCAAAATGCGGTGATAGAAGAAGATCTCTCCGTGCAGCCAGGGGGTCTCGCGCCACTCCTTACCCACATACGGCTTGAACACCTGAAGGACGGGACACCTCACGGATGATCGCGTACACCAGAAAAGGCTTTGCAGAATGAGGGCCCGCAAGCGTGGAACCGGAGCGCCGTCACGTCGTGCCACAAAAACATGGGACGTGGCGGATACACCGGATGCGTGCGCGGAGGCACAAACAATGTGAGCCTCCAAGGTGGTCGGCACACAGATGACCCCTCAACACGATGCGAGTGAGGATTATCAAACCAACGCATGCCCACGCGGTTCCAAGGTGTGGGTGGCCCGCAAGCCGATGGAGAGGGTAAATGGATGTATGAGTAATGGGTGTGATAGTAATGGGTAAGGGTACGACAGGGCTCGAGTGTTGAGTTCGACAACGCAAACTCGGTTTCGTTTGCATGCATAAAGAGCGACGAGGGCAGTGAGCAAGCTGTTCACCAGAATTGATAAGACGCAGAAAGTGGGACATGAGCACGGAGAGGACAAATAGGCACATTTTGCACCATGCATGGAAGGGTGACCGTGATACGCGAAAGGTGGGGGCAAGGCACTAGAGGAAAGGACGGACGCCATGGATGTGGCAATCCTCTTGATATAGTGAAGTGGGGGAGGCTACGTGGGCGCACATTGGAGAGGGGGGAGTTGTCGCCTATTTGTGAATGGCGATTCCAACACAAACATCGACACCTCATGCAGCGATCTCTCGTAGTCGGAGGCCTTCTCAGGTACGGTGGTGTCAGCCTTCAGCCGTTCCACTTGCCGGCAAATCCCGTGCCCGGCATCCTCCAACTCTTTGGCAATCTCCTCCACGGCAGCGGCTTGTGCCTCTGTGAGCCACGGGTTGTCTCGGACGATGTCGCGTGCGATCGTGGGCATGCGCTTTTCCATCGTCATGTAACAAAACACGGACTCATCCTCCCCAAAGATCTGCAGCGGGGGCTTCACGGCGGGCTTGGCCACGACATCGGTAGGAGATCCACTGACCGAAACCATGGCCAAATCTGCAGTGCCGTATGGTAGAGTTTGCTCGTGGAACACGCCAACGGAGGATGTGGAACGGGCAAAACGGCCCATGGCATACATAGCGCCGATTGCCATGGTGGCCACCACCGAGGCAAGCGCCATAGATGGTAATGACGACAAATTACGCGAATCATGGAATCCCGTTGAAGAGCCTTCCGATGGAAGTTGTGCCGCGGCTTGATATGTGTATGTGACACCGGGCGCTTGTGTTGGGGATCGTCCCGGCATTTGCGCTGTAAGTGGTGCCGCCACACTCGTTTGCGACGTCATCATAGGGGCCCGGACATGGGCTTGTGTGGAGCTCACGGAGCCGCTCGAGAACGTGTGGGCCACTACACCGAGGCTAATGGCGGTGACGGCCATCGCAGCAAATATGCTTGCCGTGTTGGACATGGCCAAGAAATTCGACCTCGCAAACACAGGGATAGCATCGCAACCATTTGCCACGGAACCACGAATCCTTTGGTTCCAAGTTGGTTGCGGACCAATGCTTTAGGTTGGTGGTGACAAACGAATATCGTTCATGCACATCCCGTCACAAACCGCCCTTCCTTTCGAGGAATCGACTCCGACGAGGGATGCCGTGTTGTTGGATGTCGCCCATCGGAAGTTCTACACCCGTCGCTCGGCAACTCGCCATATGTCTTGAAAGCGTTGTGTTTGAAAGAGGATTGTGTGTCCCGTAGGTGTTCGTTTCTAGCTTCACGGTGCTTTCTTTCGCACTCGCACGTACCATTCACCTCCCAACAAGTCCACGTTCTTCAAGTGCATGCTTTCCATGAGGGGCGTCACTTCGCGGGCAATTCCGTCGCGAGCACCTCGACCACTCGATCGAGCACGGAAATTTTGTGGGGCTATTGTCGTGCAACCGAATTGTGAAACGGCGCTACATTTGCTTGACTTTGTGTCCCTGATCTCGTGATGCATTGTGTCGAGCGCCATGAAAACTTGGCTTTCGCGTACCGCCGTAGTTCCCATTACTTGGAGGAGCTGTTAAATGACTAAAATCGAGTGACACATCGATTCCATTCGAGATTTTGAATTTACCAATTGGAGTTTATAGTGTAAAGTTAGATTCAACTTATCATGCATCGAAATCCCATGCATGAGATTTTGGACTAGCAGTGTGAGACGTTCCTAAAGTGGGTTCAAAATAGAGAGTTTGTATTGATCGGAGTCGTGGTATAATTTTGAGCTCGCGGACTATATCGCCAACGTAGTGGTAGTGGTGAGCATGGCTGCTCAATAAAGTTGCTAGAGTGCCTTTTCTCTGGTCCTCACCCTTTTGCCTGCTTCTCGGTGCTTTTCAATGCCGATGAACCCCTCCCAAAGGCCCTCAAGTGGCCCAAACAGCCCTACTCCAGGTGCATGGCGTGGCATGTACCCCTCATGAGGTACCAAGAGCACCCACACCAATTGGGGCCCCAGGCAACCTTTCCATTGCAAGACTTCTGGGCCCCCGGTTGGGACATGACGAGACTTTTTTCCGGGACATTAACAAACTTTTGTATCGAAGATGGAAAAATTTTTCCTCCGGGCGCGTTGCGCCCGGTTTCTCTCTCCCCCCGTGTTGATCCGGGTGCCATTTTTTGGGGAAATTTTCCTTCCACGCTTCGCGCCTGGTTCTTGTCCCCCCCTCCCTCCCGTCCACCGGGTCATCTATTGGTACACTTGTCCCAACGCAGGAATCTGAGACCCTGGGACATTACGAGACCATTTGTGACATTACCGGTACTCCTTTCTGGGACATTGTTAGACATTTACTGTGCGCAGGCGGAAATATGTGCGGTAATCGCGTGTTCGAAAGCCGAACTTGGCCCGAAGAACTTGGGGGGAACTTAGAGCACTGGTTGAATGTGCGTAAGGCGTTCGGCAATCCGATCAATGCGATATTCCTTTCTGTTGTCTTGTTTTTTTGTCTCTCTCTCGGTCGAAGCTAGACCGAGACTGGTTGTCTCTATGCGAGGAAGAAGCACCGGAATATGGAGTATAATTGAGCTAGCACGACCTTCCTCTCCCTATCTCAATGCGAAATGCCGCATCACATGCGCATCAAATGCGATTGCTTTCCGTGGCGAACCGCTCTTCGGAAGAAAGGTTTCTCGGGGGAGGGCGCGAAGGAACCCTCCTCGGATTGTTTATGCCATGTTGAATCAAACATTGCGGCGACGCGCAGAGTTTGGAAAACTTGCATTTGCCCATGACCATTACCATGACCATGCATTTCATTTTTCCGGTCCAGGGCCCTTATCGGAACGTCTTTTGTGGATCTACGATCGTCCGCTATTGGTTTTTTGTATGCATCTTGATTGTCAAGGATGGCGAGCCGATCGCTTCCTTTAACAAGCAATGAATCGCAAAACGACAAGAGAAGACAAATAGAATACACGTCAAAGGAAATGTGTTCGATCTCTAGGTTAGGTGATATGTTATCACAGGTTGTGGGTTGACGACGATGCATGCCACGGCCACGGGACGCCCGAGGCGATAAATAACGGTGCATCTCAGGGGTGGTCCGCTATGTGTTAATCATCAACATTGCTCAACATTGTAGACCAATGTTATAAGCGCTCAAATAAGCAATGTCCAAGCTCCACCGTGCCTGTGGCTGCGCTTGGTGCCGTGAGAAATATTCAAGGTCTTCTCGTTTCGGTACTACAAGGAACACACTCGTCAGTGGGCAATCAAAGCGAGCAAAGAGAAATGGTTAAGTTGAGATAGTGTAAAACCTACTCACATACGCAATGTCCATAAGTGACACCGAGCGACATATGGAAAAATATAGCGACCATGAACAATGCGCAACACAAGTTTGCTATAGCATTTGTCAAGGTAGGCTTTTAAAGGTGATGCCACCGTGCCTAGGATTTGTGTCACTATGCAATTGGACCATTTCTTGGATAGAAGCCAAACGATCAAACTTACATTGAACGTGTACTTCCGTGGGGGCATGTTGTTTTCGTACACATCTAGCGATGGCATAACCCATACACTCCCTTTCAGGTAAAAAAACGGTTTGAAACGAAAATGATATCGAAAGTACTTTCATGTCAAAGAGCACAAGAAAATACACAACACATAGTACATTTGCGTAGAGCCCTCACACGCATCGCAAGCGCCTCCCACCGCTTGAGACCGTGAGCACCCCCCATTTGTGGACCCACTCGGCGTTGCTTCCTACTTATCGATGTGAAAACGTAGCGATATTTTCAAAACTCTCCTCGACAAAAGAATGTTGACGTCGAGATGTTGGTTCGGGGAGAACGGGCGGTCTGCGAAGCCGATGGTGAAGATTGCAAGTTTGGCGCATTGGGCGCCGCACTTTCTTTTCATTGGTTATATTGCGAAGGACGAACTCGCCAAACAAGTTCCCCACGAAAGCTACAATTCCACTCCGAAGTAGTTTATCGTAAGTGATTTCACTGCTCGTCCCCCACAAACCGCCTTAGCCAATCCTGAGCTTCCCCTTGGCGCCTTTTGCGCTTCGACCACGTCCTCGCCTCCTCTCTCCGTTAGCTTCCACACACGATGTACAACAGTGAAGGAGGTAGCTCGAGCCCGGGTGGTGCAAAAGGCAAAGGGTTTGGCAAGGGCAAGGGAGGCGGTAAAGGCAAGGGCAAAGGCGAGGGCAAGGGTAAGGGCAAAGGTGAAGGCAAGGGGAAGGGGAAGGGGAAGGGGAAGGGCAAAGGGGATGGAAAGGGTAGGGGCAAAGGTTGGGATAGCTCGCAGGACCATCAAGGGGAGTGGAAGGAGCGTCCTAGGAACGAGGACCCGGACTACGAGCGGCCGGAGATGTCGGAAGCGGACCTCTACCATAACACGCCGCATACCTTTTTCTTTGAGAACCTCGATGTGCAGCAGACGATGTCCGGGACCGACTGTGAGGCCTACGAGCAACGGCTGCCGGAAACGTTTGAGGGGCTGAAGTTGGATCCCACTTTGTTGGGGAATATTAAGAAATGCGGCTACAAGTCCGTGTGGGCTCGGGATAGGTTGGGAAGGGCTCAATGGAGTATGTTGTCGCCAGTTTTCAACGACCGCCGCAGCAAAGCTGCTGAGCCTTTGTAGTGAATAGTGAACATAGTGAAGTAGGGGCAGTCTACCCGTTGTGGGCGGCTTTGCCATTCAGGAACGACCTCAAGTGAAGGTCAACCATGCGATGGGAGCGGTGGGCGCGGCATTATCAGGTTAAACAAGGTGAGTGTTTCGGGGGCGCTTGCCCTACATGCACACCCCCGTTTGCGGTTGCTTTTGAACCGCGTAGGACATGCCCCCACCGTGGGTTGTCTCAAGCCGCCACACCACATAAACCCCCCCCATACCTTCGTCGCACTGCACCAACCACTTCAACACCCTCTCCGGGGGTGGGACGGGCGGGCGGGCGTGTGGGGCGGGGTCTGGGAGGGCTGCACTCCAACCCAATGCTACGTAGATCCGTGAATCTGCACCCCGCACGTCAGACCTCCGTACGTTCACCTCAAGGCCTTTGAAGAGGCACCCGTGTTCCTTCCTCTCGTTCTTGTTCGTCATGGTTTAGAGCCGTGCTGACATATTCCAGCCCATTTGCCGTTTGCATCCTTGGGTTGTATTGCGCTCCGGATACTTCATCTTCGCGAGGGCCCAGAAAAACTTCCTACGCTCTGCGGAGCTCCCTTGCCGTCGATGCAAACTGCACCTTGTCTTTGCAGGAAGTGCACACCAGCTCAGCGCTTAGCCCTGCCGGTGCTGCTGGACAGCCGCGATCTTGTACTGTGCGCGCAGACTGGGTCAGGCAAGACCGCGGGGTTTCTCATCCCGATGATTCAGTCAATCCTCAACGGGCAGCAATACAGAACGGGTCACCCGCTGGGCATTGTGTTGGCGCCAACGCGGGAGTTGTGCTGCCAGACGTATGACGAGGCACGAAAGTTTGTGGCCAACACTGGGCTGCATGTGTGCTATGCTTACGGGGGTACCAAGAGCTGGAGTCAGGTGTTGGCGTGTGTGTATGTTGGGGTGGGTGAGGGCGATGGGGCTGCGTGTGGGTCACAGAACGTCAAAACAGACGACAAATGGGCCACAAACACTCGGCTTGGCGTCCTGCATGGGACAGGATCGCCGTTGGGCAAAGTCCTGTGTGGTTTGTCGTTCCCAGGAATGTGCCCCCTGGCCACCCTGCAGCAACCACCAGCTGTGCACCAGAAGGCAACAACGCTCTGCAAATCCAGTTTTCAGGCCCCTGGGGTGTGCAATGGGATATGAGCGGCCCGAGTGGCAGATGGTGGTGGCTCCCCAGCAGCTTTTGGGTCGCCAGATCCTTCTGCCATGGCTACCTCTGCGAACTTGACCATGAGGAATCTGTTGCTGCTTGCCTTTACCTGCGTACCCTACCCCCTCGGCGCCCCTCAATGCACACTGGAGGAAAATCAAATGGGTTGCTCTTGGAGCAACTCTCACTCCCTTTTGTCCGACTCTCCTCCCTCCCTTCTCACCCATGAGCCGCTCCTGTTTGCCATTTGTGCAGGCGGAGAAGATTCAAAAGGGCTGCGACATCATTGTTTCGACGCCGGGTCGGCTCAAGGACTTCATGCAACAAGGTATCGTGGATCTCAGCGGCGTCCTGCACGCGGTATTGGATGAGGCAGACGAGATGCTGACGCGAGGATTCCAGGTTTGTTTCGTATGCGACACGGGAGTTCGCGGCCCCGACACTTAAAATGCTGGAGACGCTGCACGGTGCTGTGATATAGCTAAAGGGGGAGCTGCAGGCAGGCCTTCCGCCTCGCCGAGCCCTGTAAGTTTCCGTGGATCTCTGCCGTTTTCGGGCGTGGCTATCAATCTCCTTCCGCTTTTCGCCGCTTTTTTTGCCACACGCACCATACCACAACATGTCACAAAGCTGATCGCTCTTAACGTACACCACCCTTACCATGAACACCGCATTCACTAAGTTTCTACCTTCCTACACGCACCACCCTGAGCACGGCCCCAACCCATATCACATCTGCGAAGGCAGTAAAGCTGCTTCAATTTCCGGTACTTCAACATCAATTGCCATTCCAAAACGCCATCACGAATTAAAGCCTACAACCTGGAAAAAAAAAACAAATCACAGGTTCATGAGGTTCATGATTGGGTACTTGGTGCTTACTGACACCTACGGCTTCCTGTCGCGCTGCCTAGCCGGACCAAGCATTTCTGCCCTTTCCATATGGCCTGTGCGTGCTGCTGCTGCTGCTGCGTGCATCGCTGGCTAGTCCGTCGGTTCCGTTGCGGCATGCTGTTGGTGTGTTGTGCGAGTGTGTCTTTTCTCCATGTTGGTGTTGCATGGTCCATGGTGCCTATTGCCATGGGCATTATTTTCTCCACTTGCTAGTTGAACTGTTCCATTGGGACAAGTTTTCCGAATATGGGAATGTTGTTCCCGGTCCAAAGTGCAACCTCCGCTTGCATTGCTTGGAATGCAATGAGCAGGGTGTGCAGCCTGCCAATCTTGTTGACCACCTCAGCATTGTGCATTGTGTGGCTACAACAGATTGCAAGTAGCGGTTGCATATGGAGGGTGATTTTTAGTTATGGATTTTGGATTGGCAACCATGCCCCAATCTTTCGCTTATGGTCCTACAAACGTGGCTCTCCTTCGTTTGCCATGGTGTTTGTACCACCGACTTTGCTAATAGCCGTCAGGCTACCTCCTGGAATTAGGCCCATCCCTAGAAAGTGTCCCAGTGTCCTCAGTCACCACTTTTGGTTGCAGGCCCCGTCCCTTGAGACCATACTGGGTTCCCCCCATTTCCCCCCATTTTCCCGTATCTAGCCGGATCTGGGGGTGGGCTCCCACGGCAAGGACGCGACGGCCCGATCAGGGGTGGGCACCCACGGCAGAAGGAGGGTGCGACAGCCCTCCGACGAAGGCCAACCCGGTACAGGCCCCGGGACACCTCAACCTCAACCTCCACCCCCATTTTCCCCATTCTCCCCCATTTTCCCACCGTTTTCAAACCATTTCCCCCCATTTTTCATTTTCCCATTTTCATTCGGACAGCGGGGGATTCTGGATTCAGATACATCGGAGGCTTGTATTTGGCCTATCAACGAAGCGTGTTCTCCACCTATTTGCGTAGCGTGTTCTTGTGCCTGTTTAGCTCCTTTATGTGTGGGGTTCTTCATCTTTTTGTGTCCTACGACGTCTGCCACGATTGTTGTTGGGGCCTGACACAAGTTCCTCCTGGTACGTAACAAGGCACTTTGCTATTGGCCTGGGGCATGGCACTCTCGTTTTTTCCCCTTTCCATCTTCGACCTTGCTGTTGTCGGCTGTTTGTTTTGTTGGCAGCAGGGTTCTAAGGTCTGCGGACCCGTTTTTCTGGTGTGATTTCTGCGTTATTTGTTGTTTTTCTTCCTTTATTTAGTTGACTGCAGTGGGGCATGTGTCATATCCATCCCCTTCATCTGGAGACCGTCCTAAGAAAGAGTTACAACCCACAGGGCGATTATAGAACCATCAAATTAAGAAGCTAAATTAAATTCATTTCACCAATCAAAATTTCATATTACAACCCGAGCCTTTACCTCAGCATCCCCCTGTCATCCTCACAAGCAAGTTTCACAGATGATAAACAAGAACTCAAACTGGCGAAACAACCAGCAGCTGAATATGTATGTATCTGAGTCCAAATTTGTCAAAATACATGTACCCAGATGCCAACAGTACCCGGGTCCCTCAAGACTGTCCATTCGTCGTGCAGGAGGACATGTATGAGATCTTTGACACGATGCCTCCGAAGGAGCAGCGGACAACCGGGTTCTTCTCTGCAACCTTCGGTGAGGACGTTCAGGTCGTGGCCGCGGACTTCATGCAGGCGGATGACAGCAGGACCCGCTACGGCTACGTCTTTGCCCGCATTGCCCCGGTGCTGATCGTGCCACGCGGGATCAAGCAGGTTCTGAAGTGCGGTTGTTAGGGCGCAGACCGTCTCGCAGGGCCCCAAAGTCCCAGCCCCTGCCCCGCCGCATTTCCACTTACCACTCTGCACTCGTCTCGTGTATGGTTCAGAACGGCTCCCTTGCAATGCCTCACGTGCGTATGCTCCCTCCTCCAAAAGTGTCGAGCGATACCAGCGATACCAGATGCGCGCACGGCTACGAGATGTCAGATCAGTGAGATTCTGTGAGTAAAACTGTGCAAAGCATGCGCGCCGGCCCATTCTCAACAAACCAACCATGTCAACTGAGCGGCCGTCGGCAAAGCCCCATCCCCCCCCCCCTTCCCTCACTGGACACCGCTTCGCCGCTTGCACTACACGGCCACAGACCGGCCTTCAGAACCCCCCCCACCCCACCCCCCATCCACACACTGCCCCCAGGAACTGACCTCGACCAACAAGCAGCTCATACAAAGAGATGGCACTGGACACCGCTTGTGCTGCACACAAGCTCGCTACCACAATCACCCTCTTACGCGGCCGATCCTCCATCCCCTCCGTGTACGCACAACCCTGCCCCCGTTCACGCAGGTTTTGGAAGACACCGGCAACCGTAACCACCAGCAAACGATGGAGATGCTCCAGTCGTACCTGGACCACGATAGCGGGGCGTTGTTCCTGGTGTTTGTGAAGACCAAGAACGATGGCGTGGCCCTCGAGGACGAGCTGTGGAAGAAAGGGTACAAAGTGGCGGCCCTGCACGGCGACAAGTCGCAGCAGGCGCGTGAGGCCGCACTGGCGAAGTTCAAGGCATGTCTGCATCGCAGTGCACATGCCACTGGCGACACCACGGGCAAAATGCCTGGTAAAGCATCGGCCCCCTGCCCCCAGCCTCAAAGATGTCAACACGGTGTACGTCAACTCTATGCGATGCCCAACCCATTTAGCCTAGTCCGAGGGAGACGTCCCGCGTAGAGAGCGCCCTTTATCAACAACACAGGCGCTGGTTCCGCAACCCTCAGTGCTGTTGCTTTTGTTTGTGCATGAGGCGGGGGTGCATTTGATTGTGGCGGATGGCATTTGTTGTCGACAGAAAGGAGGGAGGCATGCATCTGGTCATCAAAACAAGGGGAGGGAAACATGTGGAGACGAAGGGAGGGGTGCATGCGTATGTTTGTAAAGAGGGAGGCATCATTGTCGATCACTAGAGGGACCCTCTAGTGGTTTTGAGTGCTGCAGCCCTTGCAGGTGGGCAGCTAAGAGAACATGGCCACCTCCCAGCCTTGCACGCCCTCCTCATTCACACCAACTGATCCCGCCACTGCACCTGCGCCACCTTTTTTTTGTTTTAATGATAGGCACGCGAAATTCACATCTTGGTCGCCACCGATGTGGCATCCCGCGGACTGGACATCTGCAAGTGTGACTACGTGATCAACTGGGGGTTGCCTCAGAACGCAGACACGTACATTCACCGCATTGGGCGCACCGGGCGCTGCGGGTTGGAAGGCCACGCCGTGACGCTGTACGACGGCACGAATATCCACTCGCTTGGGCAGGTCATTGAAGTGATGGAGAAGAACCAGCAGCACGTGCCAGATTGGGCATACCGTGTGGCCGACCAGAGTGGCAAAGGGAAGGGCAAGGGCAAGGGCAAGGGCAAGGGCAAGGGCAAGGGGAAGGGCGGCGCGAAAGGGAAAGGTGAGGGCGGCGGTGGGAAAGGGTACGGCCGTTCTGGGGCGTACGGCGCGGGTAAGGGTGATGGGAAAGGCGGCGGCAAGGGGAAGGGCTGGGGCAAAGGCGGAGATGAAGGAAAGGGGAAGGGGAAGGCCAGCGACCACGAGAATGCCAATGGCTGGTAGTAGCCAGCTTTGTGCAAAGGGCCCACGCTGCCAGGCGTCAGGGGGACCGGCGCGCCAGGCCCACGACTGATGTCCTGGCCGTGGCGCTGCCCCTTTCCTCGATGGACACCCACGCCATACGTCCGGTGGTCGCCTGGCAGTCTCTTGTCAGGCGATTGAGTGCCGCTTGGTGGACACCGGGTCCGCTCGGCAATGCAAAGTGGGTTTGGTTGCGGTTAATTTGGTTTGTGTCCATGTGTGTCTGGGTGTCTGCGAGCGCGCGCGGGTTTGATTGCGCTTGCGTAGAGTTGTATTTGCCTGCGTTGTGGATGTGTGCGTGTGTTATTTCTGTTCTATTCTATTTTTTTGCGCTTGCGTGCGTCTTTGCGTACGTGTGTGTGTCCATAAGGGTGTGCACAACCTTGACAGCCGTGCGCAGCAACACGAGACGAGGTTGCTGCTGTGGTTGTGCGGACCTTTCGTTCCCCAACTTTTGGCCCCGCTGTGGGCTTCCCCCGATTGTGCCCCGGTGGCCATCGTCTGCCCAGTTGTGTGCCAGAGCGAACAGTGCACACGGGGTCGGTGTGCGTGCTTCGTGCGCCTGCTGGCGCCGGTGCCCGGACTGGTGCTGGTGCGGCGCCGGTGTTCGTGCCGCTGCTGGTGCTGGTGCTAGGGCTCGTCACGTTGCGTTGCAGGAAGACCGTAAAGTACTCCCATTCCCCCAACGAAAGGGGCTGCGGTCATGTCACAAGAGAATTATGTGGTACAAAGCCACCCCGTGAGAGTTACAGTGCGTACGAGAGCAGTAAAACCCGCACTTCATCACCAGCGCATGGATCGCAATCAATATGCCGTGCGGCGTATCGCTGAAGCACAGTGTCGCCCTGTTTTGTTGTTTTGGGTGTCGTCAGGGCGCTGTCGAGAGCTGTTGCGAGGACCTTCAGCACTTCCTGCCTCACCGGTCACGGACAGTGGCGACTTCGAAGGCATTCGTGCCGTTATGTCTGTACCGCAGCCACAGCTGCTGCTCGGCAAGGGCCCACTGCCCGCTTGCTGAGGTCATGGAGGCTGTGGCTCTTTGGGTCAAGCCCTTTGTGCCGGAGCCTCGGGGTTTGCTGCGCCTCAATCACCCGTACCCCACGCCATTCGACGTGGCGTACGTGCACAACCATCCCAACACCAGAATTGATGCTTGAGATGCTCGCGCCTCGTGCCAATAGCGTGGGCTTCGTCTCTCTTTCCCTCTGTGTTGCGTTCCCACATCGCACTGCGTGCCCTGCCTCTTCGACGATCTGTCCGTCACCCCGTCCCCTCCGCCTTCGGTGCGGAGGGAAGTGGGTGTGCACGGTGTGACGCAATGACAGGGATGGAATGGGTTCGTGAAGGGACAGTCGACGACGACAAGAAAGGAACTGCCCGTTCCCTGTACATCCTCGTGTGCACTCTCTGCGCGCCATGCATGGGGCGCTGTGTGCGCAGAATGCCGTCACCTTGTATTCGGAGCACCAACCCGCCGCGCCCGCCTGCTGTCGCACCGCATGCATGTTGCACGAGGGTCATGTTGATGGAGGGGCGTACAATTGTCCCGGAGCACGGGATATTTCGGGCCGCGCACTCATGTGGTGGGCCTGCCTGCGCTTTGAGTGCTGTCAAGTCGACGACCCTCGAGGTCTGCAAGGGTGACTGCCATTCTGGCAGATGTTGATTCATGGGCTCCGGCGACGACCGCCCCATGCCCACATCTCATGCAGGTACCATTGTCCAAACGTGGCGCACAGGGCACGCACAGGGCACGCACAGGGCACGCAGCTTTTCAACGTGGGTGTTTGGCCGTGTGAGTGGAGCTGTTTCGCTGTGCACGTTGACCGGGCTCTGCTTCTTCACGGAGGGATGGGAACGGTGGGGCCACGCCAGGGGCCCTTCTCTCCGGAGGCAGCACCGACCAGCAGGGCTTCTCCAAATTCCATTGGCAATTTCCCCCAGTGGCATGCCTCCAGAGTCGCCATTAGTCTCCAGGGCAAAGGTCCGGAAGCCTCCAGTAGAATATTGGGGTACCCCCCCCCCCCCCTTTCAAGCGCATGCCTGGTGAGACAGGTTCAGAAACGCGGCTCATTCCACAGGGCCACGCAACAGAAAATGCAGCCGGCAGCAAATCACCTTGAAGAGAGGTTGCTAGATCAAGCGCAGCTGTGAACGCCACATACCCCCATTTTTGTGGGGTATTCGCGTAGCATACCCAATGTATGAGATTGGATGCTGAGCCCCTTGTAAAGTCACCGTTGTGGGCGATACAATTGTTTCCCAATGAATTTTTTGATTTCGATTCTACCCCTCAGCCCCCCAGCCCCCCCGTCCCCCGGGTCTGGGTGGGATGGGGGAGGTGGGGGCAAACCTTGGTTCGCCCATTGCGGCCAGCGGCCACTGTGTCGATCCAGACCCGGGTCCCCTTGAACTTGTTTCTTCTACGTGCCCCTCAACCAATGGCGGGGTCCTGGGTCCGATGTCCGGGTATCCGGGATTGGCCCCCCTATGGGGGCCCTTCGGTCTGCTCTTTGAGGTGCCTTGCCGAAGGTAATAGGCTTTGTTTTCGGAGCTCAAAGTCCCCAAACTTTCAGCCGATGGATTTTGTGCAGCAAAGGCCTTGCTCAACGCAGCAGCCCACCATAGTCCCACCAAAAGTGATGTCTTTTTGCCGGTGCTCAGCAGTGACCCTCACGTCATGGGGACCACAATGGCCCCGTCAAGTCCTCTCCATCCCACATACCCAATATCTGCCATCAGCCTCTACAAGTTTCTGAAAGCTGTACCCCTCATTATGCAGCCGTTCACAATCTTCGTGACTCCCCCGCAACTGCGTCCAACTCACTACAACTTTCAACAATGCTGCGCACCTTGTAGTACCCTCTGCAACCCTGCAACAGTCCTGGACAACACTCCACATCCCTCACAAAAGGAAAATGTCTCGGTGCCGGAGTTGGAGACCACGACTCGATCCTTCTCCTCTTTCCTCTGCAATTTAGATGAACCTCTTCTGGATCCATGCACTGATCGGATCCAGGAGCTTGATCTGGAACTGGAAGAGGAGGCAGACTCAAATCAAGGTTGGGATTGATAGGTAGATCCGTATCCACATTGATATGGATGTGGATGTGGACCCTCCGTCTTGCCGTACAAACTGTTTACAAATATAACTTGCGTACAATTTGGAATGGCTAAACAGTTCAGCAAATCGATCTCCATGATGGCCAAGAAGGATGATCGCAGCATGGCATTCCAATCCGATGCCAACAGACGCATACACACACGCCAGTCGTTTGTTTCATGATTATTCAATGCTGATGCACATTGAGTCCCGTTCCCAATGGACTAACCAGCACAGTTAAGTACATCGTCCAGCTGGGCACGTGACGGCCCAGTCCCACAAGCCTTCAGATCCCCCCCAGGGTTCAAACAGAAGAAGTGCAATTGCCGGCTGAGAGGGGGTTTGCTTGGCCTTGTCTTCTGGTCTGCTTGAAGGTACGCAGCCACTGCTCTAAATAGTTGTATCGACCGCAATGTTGTTGAGTCGCACGTGACATCGGGGGTTGGTTCTGCAATTTTGGGTGCTTGTGTCGTCTTCTGTGCAATCCAAGGGTGGCCGCTTCATTGACCGTCGAGCTACGGAGCGGTCATGGGGCAAAAGAAGGTCAATTTTGAGACGCAGCTGGGGAATTGGGGTGGGGAGGATACATGTGGATCACACTACACTGGGTGCCGCAGGCCACTGTTTGGACCCCTATCCCTACGAAGCTGGCCGACGTGTTTTGTTCCGAATTCGAGTTTGCCCGTTTCCCGTACGCTTGCGCCTTAACACAGCACCGAACAACCGGCAACTGATGTCGGCTACCAAGTGCTCGCCAACTACCGTCCGCAAAACGGCCATTGATCGCAATTCTGCCACCTGAACTTTTAGGCCATTCTCACCGAGAACATTGCCCCACCCCCAAAAAAGGATCAAAGTCGTTCCCAGCAGTTGCGAACACAGCAGTAGGGGACCAGGTGGTCTGGGGGCAGGGCACAGTAGCAATCTCCCCCGTTACAGGGCGCCCGGAAGATTCCTTTCAGGTAGGCTACCTCCACCCAGATATGCATTTCAGGCGGCAGGAGGCCGCAAGCAGGGGTTTCAAAAGTACATGCCAAAGCGGTTCTGGTGGTTGGAACAGCAGTTGGTGGCGCAAGGCCTGGCGGTTACAATGTTTGGTCGGCCGTTGGGGGCGGATACAACCGGTCGGGGCGGAATACAATGTCACTCCGCGGAGCGGGGGTCTCCTCGCTTCAAGCGCATGTCTGCCTCCACCTGAATCTTCTTGCCGTATGGTGGCCTTACAGTGCCCAATGGCCGACACTGCGACCAGTGTTTCGGATGTCGACGTTGAAGCCGCCCTGCTCTCGATCAGCGCGGAGGGGGCCGTACAGCACGACGGGGCATTGGTCACGGGTACCCGGATCGCGGCCCCGGCAATGATCGCTATCGTGCTCATGTCCGTCGCCCTGCTGTTCCTAATCGGACCCACCGCACCTTCCATCGCCACAAGCGCCAACCACAATCCGGCGGTCGGTCGTCGGTTGCCAGTGCACTTTGAAGGGGCGGTGATGGACCGGCGCGCAGCCATGGCAGGGGTCGTGGCGGCCACTGCAGGCGTTGCCGCCCCACGCATGGCTCGGGCGGTGGATGGCAGCAGCGCTGCCGGCGTTGGAGCCGCCGTTGTCGCAGTCGATTTCAGGCCGTTCTACGGGGCAGCCAAACCGCCGGCCAGTTACGGCGGCCTTGGAGGCTGTGCCAAGGAAGCGGCTGTGTACAGCTACGCAATCAACAAGGGCGAGTGGGCCGAAGTGCCGGTGGGGCCCATCGATAATCGCTTTCTTGGGATCGATTCCCGGTTCACTGCCTCCGGCGGCCGCCGGGCATTCTGCGTCACCCGCGCCCGGACCGGCGAGGCCGGGAAGGCGTTCCCGCCGGGTATCGACCCCAAGTCTATCATCAACAGCGTGTCCGGGGCCGAGCCGCCCAGCCGCCCGGGCCACCTCCGAGGGGATCTGGCGGATGCGCTGCAGGACGGGGCCCTTGCCTACGACGCAGTGACGGTCAACGGCGTGCCCTTCTACGACTTCGAGGTCTCTGAGGCCGCTACACATTGGCTCGTGCGGGTGGGGGTCAGCAACGGCCGCCTCTTCGCCTTCTTCGTGACCGCACCCGAGGAGGCGTTCCAGGCTGACAAAGAGGGCATGGTGAAGACCCTGAAATCGTTCACGGTATACGACCGGATCTCCTCCCCAGCCCCCTCCTCGGGCGGGGCTTGATCGCGTCCCCTTTCCCGGGCTGTGCACTGAGGAATGCGCTTGCGGGCGACCGCGACCGGTGGCGGATCGACGGCGTTTGGTGGGCTGACCGGCCGTCAGACTGCGGTGAAAGGGCGCGAAAGCCAAATGGAGCACGGGCACTGGCAGAGTCCAACAAGAAAACCGGAGACTGCTCAGGGCCTCGCAAGCCACTGGCTGGACGGAATTCGGACCAGCCCTGCGTTCCGTTCGCTTGTGACCCCGCGTCCCTCGGACCCGAGGAATTCTGCTGCAAGCTCCTGGCGGATGGCCTCTGAAGCATCACGTGTGGTGTGGTCCGCGTCCGAAAGGGCACGTGCGGCGGCGGCCTTGCCGAGGACGGCCGACAAGCGCAGCCTGTCTCTCTGCAGGGCCATGCAAGTTGATGACGCGACCTGCCACATGCATCGGGCGGTTTGGGAGGAATCCAGGGACGGATCGCACGCGAGGGTTTGCAACGCCCCCGGGAGCACAGCGTTCGCAAACTCAGGGAAGGAGAATGCCGGGACACGGTCGCGGAGCCGGGAGGGCCCGCTCGGGGGCCGACAGTGCTGTCTCCCCCGTTGTGCGGCAGCAGTGCGCGCCCCGCTGTATCGCCCGCCCTCGGACCAGAGCCCCCGGCCCCAGCCAAGACGCGTGCCCGGGGGGCAGAGGGGTCGGTTGAGTGAATCTGTTGCCGTTGCTTCCGCTGGAGAACATTGCATCGTTGCACCAGGGCGTCCCCCGATGGACATCCGTCTCATTCGCCCAGAGACTGAGCCCGACGCTCCCAGTTTTCTTCTTGGTCCCTCCCGGACCGTCCCCCGTGTCGCTGGTTGCTTGCCGGCCGGTCCATCGCGGGCCTCCTCCCCGCGTTCACCCGCACTTCACGTGCGATCTGCTTAATATCGTGCAGAGGATGCCGTCGGTAACCCTGCCATCGACTCTCCAAGCGCCGTTGGCTACCGCCCAACCGCCGTCGGTTACCGCCGAATACGACGAACCCATTTTCTTCCTTTTTTTTGTTTCTTTTTTGAATCAGGGGGCGCCCTTTTCAACGATGCTTCCTGGATTTTTTTTAAGGTGCGCATCGTCTAAGGTGATTGGACGATTGGGTAAGAACACGAATGTCCCTGTGTCGTGCAGTGGGGGAGGGTCATGTGAGCCGTCGAATGGCGGGTTGCGAAGTGGGGTGGACTGGATGGAGACTGGCACTCTTGTCAGCAGCGTGTTCTGTTGGGAGTCAGCCTTATTTGTCATCTTATGTTGTCACATGTGTTGTGCTGAAGAACGCCTGTTTTGGAACGCTGGGCAAGGAACTGACGGCGGTTGGCGCCCCCAGACGGCTGTTGGCAGGAGACCCACGGCGGTTGGCAGTTCTGTGACGGTTCTCGGCGGCCAATCGACATGGAAAGGGGTGAAATGACTGTCGGCGGTAAATTGTTGAAATCGGGGGCCACAGAGGGCCTGGATTATGGGGGGCACTGTCCACCTGAAATGTTCGATAGTTTCTCTCGCTCAACAGGGCGCCGAACGACTATTTTTCGGACGCGACAACTGCAAGCACCCGTCTCTCCCCCCCGCCCAATTGATCGACCTGCACCCGCTGGAACAGATTCAGTCAGGGTGAGGCGTTTGTAAGAGTAATTCTGAGAACCTTGCCCTACCCATGAACCCATTTCCCTCAAAAGAGTACGGCGGGACATGTGGCATTTGCATTGAGGACCGCCCTTCAGGACCGTCATGGTTCCTGCGGCGCTCTGTGTGACGCATTGCATGGTCGCGCCTTTGTGCCGATGACAGCAAAGCCCTTGGCGCCGTCACGTATGTTTCACGGAGCAGAATTTTCAAACACTCAACTGGACTGAGGAGGCCACGCAGAGCTCCAAGAGACCCCCGACGGTCCACATCGCGCCACCGACCGTGGCATGTCTCTGTTCTGGGCTACTCTACCGGTTTGCGGTGCTGATTGAACTGGAGCACACCTCCGAACAGAACCTAAATTAGCCTCCCCGCCCCCCCCCCAAAACATGCCATGGTGCTGGCAGGCATCGCCAGGGCATTCAAATTCGAACGCTGCAGAAGAATATGTGGGTGCACCGTTGGCCGGGGATGAACTGTTCATCGACCTGTGCGGAGTTGACGAAAAGGCCAAGTGCTGAGCCGGGATTTGTGCTGAGTGCCGAAGAAGGCACATGCACTCCACACGGTTGGTACACCCTGCCATGGCCCCTCATCTGATCCTGTGTGGTGCTGGCAGGAGTCATCGTCCACAACAAGGAACAGCTGTCTTACCAGTGTACCCTCCCCCCTTTGCGAGAATAACGCCCTTGTCAGAGCCGCAGTACGTGTTGTTTCCGTCAAATTTTGGAACTTTAGTGTTGTCCTCGCAGGGTGGGGGGTAGTTCCTCACAGAGAGTTGCCCCGTTTTTAGACCTTTTAAAAAAACACTCATTCATTCTTCAAAAGGGTTCAAGATCAGTCTGCCCCATAGTCTCCGCCTAACCCCAGAGCGCCACTAGTGCCATGGACACGCAAGTGTAAGACAGCATCAGCCATCCCAGCAGTGCACTGAATTTTTTTTTATGCAATTTGTTATCTGTGGGTCCAAGATGCATTTCTTAATTCATTATTTCTGTCACAATACAGATTTTTTCTTCTTCATTCGCATGGTTGCACTGATTGTTGCACACAATTTTTTATGCAGACCCTGAAAAATCTGTGTGTATTTCCTGCATAGTTCCGAAAAATCTGCGTGTATTTCTAGTTTGATTCCTGAAAATCCTGACATAGTCCCTGCATAGTTCGGAACTACACCAAGACAGCTGACAGGGAGGTTCTAACTAAGACCAGGTGGTTAGACAGCCGGGGCAGCTGAGCTCCATAAGCTGTGAAGTGCCCTCTATTGTACTCTGAGCGACCTGAATGATGAACACAAACTTTTTGCCACCTTTGGGCGTCCTGTCAGTGAAACACCCTGTCCATTCAAAATGACCTTGTCTGACAGCATTCAAGGACCACGTAGCAGAGCTCCAAAATTGGTGATTTGGACCATGACAACCCCATGCAACCCGTGAGTCAAAAAATGCACTGAATCTGCATGGTGGATGGCGAAAAGCGTAAGGCACTTTCTTGTTGGTGCCTACAATGTGCATGAGACAAAGTGGACACTGTGCAATGTGTAGTTTCTGTATCCTGACCACATCCACAGTTGAGGCCACCATTTTGTTGTTTCGAGCTGCCGAAATTACCCACAACGCGAAGTGGCAACGCAGGGGGCGTGTCACCGAAAATCATGGAGGACCAGCAGAAGCAGCAGCTGAAGCGTGAGAGGGTCAGCCTGGAGAATGAGATCGACCAGAAGCTGCTGGCGCTCTGTAAGATCGACCTGTCCAAAGATATCGAGAGCGGACTGCATGCGGTGGAGGGGGATATCGAGGCGCTGCTGCAGGCGTTGCAGAAGGTGTGTGCTGGGGGTTCGGGGTTCGTCCAACTGCTTTTCTGTTAACCTGCCCCACATGCTCGAGTGCAAAATGGTTGAGGCACTCTCGTATGCGAAGGAAATGATTTGCGCATCTGAAGCCCATGTTGGCCGACGCGCTGAAGAAAAATTTGCCCCCCCCCACAACTCCACTCCATACCATTCACCAGAAGCCCACGGTCCGTGTGCTCATCCAATATGTGTTTACGGTGCTGTTCCTCAAACACTGCACGGGTATAAGTAATCAAAGATGGGGGGTTGTTGGCTGTTGACTCCCCGAGGTCGGACCTGCCAACAGCTTGTGGATAGTTTTGTGCCCCCCCTCCCACCACAAAAGCACCCATGCATTGAAAAAACAGGTCTCAGGAAAGCAAAGCAGGTGCTCTGCGAACCCCCGCCCCCCAATACATATGACATTTCCCCTTAGTTGAGTGCATCTCAGTGTATGTACGTGTTTGTACATATTGTTTTGTATTTTGGGGGGCCATCAGGCCCGCTTGCCCGCCCTGCTGGGTCCACCAACCTGCAATTTTGAACTACTGTTATCTTGGCTTCTGGGCATCAGAGAACCTCTATACAATTTAGAGATTTTTATTTGTTGGATTTGTGCTTGATGGCTTATGTTTGTCGTGAAACCTTCGGGCTCTACTCTACTTGAGCCATCTTTTGCATTGACAAATCCAGAGCCTGAGCCCCCAAGTCACCAGTGGGTGCCAAGCAGGGAGGTGCCCTCCACAATCTGCGCAATTTTGGGCCAAAAACAGCCAGTTTTCGTCCAAAACAGCCCTGAAACCTGTTCAAGACAGCCAAACAAAGGAAAAATGACATAGGCCGTAACCAGCTTGGTTTTCCCTCTTGTCAAAGAGCCCTTTGGTGGCCTCTAACATCATGATATGCCCGAAAAATGGCCCAGCATGGCCAAACTGCAAACAGCCCCGAACCGAGAATGGGCCGCATTTAGGGCTTCATGGCCAACTCCGAGGCCACCCAGTCCATCCACACACACACTCTTTTTATGGTTTCCACCCCCTCAGAATTCGCCAAATTGACGCCTAGACCTCTGTGTTGGTTCATTTGGCTCCATCAAGCAGCAAGCTTCAGTCCGAAACAGTTGGGGCCAAAATGGGTCCACTGGGTCAACCAGGGGCAAACGAAGTGACCCTTTCCAAAAATGAACCTAGACCACTTGGGATGCCAAAACAAGTGGCTTGAGCCTAGTTTCAGCCTGTGTGAGTTTGCTGTAGCCCGCAAAAGGTGCCATAAAGCCTTGAAAATCGGCCGTTTTGGGACCAAAAATTGGTCAATAATGGGCTGCCTATGCACATGCATGTTCAAGGGTTCACGGGCTGCATTGAGACTGCACTGTCTGTGCCGCAGGTCAACAACGAAATGATGTCGCTGGACTGTACAACTGTGGAGCGGCAGCAGAACGAGCACCACCGGGAGATCATGCAGGGGTACTTCCAGGACTTCAAAACCACCAAGGCCAAGATGAAGCACAGGTCTGCCCGGCGTTGTGGGGCAGTCTTCACAGGAGCAGACTGCCGGATCTCTTGGTGCACGATGGCGTAGCCATCGCTTGAGAGCGAGGGGCAGCATCAGAAGTGGCCCACAAGTGGGCAAGGTGGCTACATAACCCCTGCCGCCTGGGGGGTCCCCACCGCTTCAGAGCGGGGGGCAGCATCAGGAGTGGCCCACAAGTGGGCAAGGTGGCTACATAACCCCTGCCGCCTGGGGGGTCCCGACCGCTTCACCCTGTCCACTGTCCCTGGAACCAGGCGCTCTTGGGGGGCTGGGCCACACTGGCTAGATCTTTTCCAACCTCAAACACTAAATCAGGCATACTCCTTTGTTGTCTGCGCCATTTTCTCACGGATTTCTCAGCGACGCCCAAGCCATGCGGCAGTATTATATTTCATCGCCAGTCCCTGGGACGGGGCTCTCTTGGGGGGCCCGGAGGGTTTCGCCCCTCCTGGCTGGGCTATGATCGCTAGATCTTTGGCCACCTCAACCACAAAACCAGCCGTATCCATTTTCCCCAGGCTTCCTCGCTCTCGCCGCGCCGCGGCAGTATTGATTTTCATCGCCAGTGCCAACCGGCAGTCTTACTCAGCCTTTGTGGCACCCCCCCTCCCGAGGGACAGTTGCCAAGTGACGGTCCTCCACCTCAGGTTTGAGAAGGAGGCGCTGCTCAAGAACTGCCAGAAGGACATTGAGGAGTTCAAGACTGGGGCCGCGGCGCTGGGCAAAGAGCGCGATGCGATCGGGAAGGTCGGGGACATGGCCAATCAGATTCTGGCGATAGGCGAGAGCAGCCGCGAGCGGCTGCAGGCACAGCGCTCCACTTTCGGGTCGATTATGGACAAGTCTGGGACGTTGATCAAGAAATTGCCAGTGGTCAACGACATTATCCAAAAGATTCACAAGAAGAAGAGCCGAGATATGATCATATTGAGCGGAGTCATTGGGCTGTGCCTGTTCCTGTGTTGGCTGTACTGGAAGTGAGCCGCCCACCTTGTGGACATCACGCTGCCGGCGACCTCATCCAAAGGCGAAGGTGTCGCATTGCCAAGGTGCAGATACCGCCCCCTTCGGAGCACACGCCAGGGGCTTCAGTTGCTGTGGATATGATAGTGCTGCATTTGCACACTGCCACCTAGGGCAGTACGCCCCGTGACGAATTTTTGAGCTCCATTCATGTCCCCGCAGGCGGTCGCAGTGTTATCCCGCAGCCACTGCAACGTATGCTTGGGCGGCTTATAGCGTTGCTGGCCAGAAGTGGTCGATGATGTAGACTCGTGTGTTGCACAACCAGCCAAATCCTTGAAGTATCGTTCCTGTTGTAGTGTATTGAAGTATCCGAGAGTACAGGCGGTCTGCTCCATCGGGAGGGGATTCGCACCGTGTAGCGCTCCTGGTTCCAAGCGGTGCTCAGCGGCATCCGGATCGAACTTGCGAATCGTCTGGCCAACCTCGCGAAGCTCGGTGCCGGCAGTTTGCAGTTTCCAGGCGAATAGCAGCGCAGCCCTTGCCCCCGCCGTCCCGTGTGCAGTCGGGCTTTCCGCGACCATGTGCCATGGTCCTCGAGGGGGTGGACCTGCGGGATACCACCGGGTCGGGTGCACTCCCGGGCAAGACATGTCCTTTGCTTTCCGGTCCCTTTGTTCCAAGCCGGCCATCAGGCCAGGGCAGCGGAGCCCTGCAGCGCGTCAACAACAGGGGGTCACGTGGTTCAGTTCAAGAGGTCCCGAGATCGAACCCCAGGTGCGGCATACGTGACAACGGCAAGGGTTCCTAGGCGACGGGGTGTTCTCGGTGGTCCTGCGGACTGGAAGCGCCCAAACGATGGTTCGCTGGTGCCTGTAGATCGCCCGGGCGGGCTTCCTCAACCTCACCAACGGGGATTCGAATTCGTTCGCCTGAGATGTACCGTTGAGGTTGACGGTAAAGGCAAAGCCCAGGTCAATAGCGTCGCTGCGGATTTCCTCAGCATGTGTAAGCCCTTGAGTTTTTTCTCCTCCTCCGCAAGCCGGGCTCCGTCATCCCAGCGCCAGCCCAAGACAAGCAGAGCAATCACGCGCGCACACCGTGTACCACATGGTTGGGTTTGGCTCGCCGCGCCATCCGAAACCATAGTCCGCCTCCCCAACAGTGTGACACCAAAACCAGTGCGTTGTACCTTCTCGTTTCCAACGGTAACAAGTACCATCTGCGGGTTAATGTGACGTTCAAGGCAAAGGGGGATTGCTCATTTGGATGCCTCTGGGGGGGGGGGGGGGTTGCCATATAGGTTGAGCAACTGTGCCGGTTGGCAGTTGCGGGTGTACGCCCCATTTGAGTTTTTGGAATTAAATTATTGCATTGCCTGTCCCCACTCAACTGGGGGAGAAGGATTTTTTGGGAGGTGAAAGGGTGATACTTGTTCCTCTGCTCACAAGTGCTACTTCTGCCCCTCGATGCCCCTGCCATGCCGGCGCCACAGGGGGGGGGTTTAAGGCCTCCCCCGGTCGCCAACTTCCCGCGGTGTGCGCTGCCATCCCTGTGCAACTGGACCGGGAGAGACGAACCTGATGGCCCGGTCACAAGGCCTGCCGGGCCGCTGGCAGCCCCCTGACCCCGCAGGGGCGCTTGTGGGCGGGGGACACCGCCGTGCGTGTGTGTGTCCTGGGAAGGAAGAACCCTCCTTTTGCAGGGTACCATTGGGTCCTGCTCCCCATGTTTATGTGGATGAGGGCGGCAGCAAGGTGGGGTTATGGCTGCAGTCAGGGTCTGGGGGGGGGCGGACATGATGGCACAACTCCGCGCTACAGCGTTGGTTGTTTGTCGGGATTGTGTGTGTCTGGCGCTCGGGGGCTGGTTGGGAGGCTCAGGAGCCCTACGCCGAGCCTATCGTGGAGTAGTGGGCCAGGGCTCGCAGCCTCCCAGTCACAAGGACGTGCTGCCGAGCCGCCCTGTGACTGCATTCCGCGGGGGCAGCTGCGGCGCGCGGTGCGGCCGGGGAGGACCCGCACTCCCTGACTGTCAGTGGGCACAGGTGGTGCTGCCATCCCGGCTGGGTCCATCCCACGGCCTGGGGATACGCCTTGGGCAGTGGGAGGGGTCTTAGGGTGTGCAGAGCGCTTCCCTTCACTGGGGACCTACCGCGGAAAGCAGCTGGGTTACGGCGCTACAGCCCTGTTTGCCAAGGGGGCCGCGAGGGCGCAACACCTGGATCGTCCCTCCTGGGGGCCGGAGTGGGGGGGGATGGGGTTCCAGAAAGGCCGGTACGGTACTATGCAGTACAACGGGTGTCCAGTGCCATGTCTTTTTTCTTGATCAAGGCCATTTTCTAAGGGGAGGGAGGGCGACTGTGTGTGTGTGTGTGTGTTACAATAGGGCACAGAACGTGCACTGATAAGGACACAGGCACTTGGCAGGGGAGATAATGGAATGGTCTGGTTGGTACCCAGTCACGCACCACCGTTTTCTGTGCACAACCTGTGTTGTGTGCCGTAACAAGGCCTCGGATGACGGGGTCAGCATTGCATTGTCACTGTTGCATGCTTTGGAAGGGTGGTGACCAGTATGAGGGTTCTTGAGGACGGATCAATCAGGGGTGCAGAGAGTTGTAAGATCCCCCCTTGTCCAGCAATGGGGAAGAATTTGACGCGACTTGTGCACGGCTATCCAGTGTGTATCGCAAACTTGTGTGTCGCCACTGCGTGTACCAAAAAAAAAAGTCGAGGCCATGTCTATTCTGCCAGTAAAGCCTGCTTTTGTCAATGCTGTTCCGCGTTCCCTATGCAAGTTGGAACATTTGGAGTATGTGTCATGTGTGTATTCCAACAAAAATTACCTTGAACAGAGATTGTTAGATCAACTGTAGGCGCGGGTGCCACATACCCCCCCCCTTTTTCTAGGGGCTATTCATGTAGCATACCCCAATGTATGAAATCCGAGGAAAAACCCCTTATAGAATTATCGTTCTGGGAGACAAATTTATCCCCAATGAATTTTTCAATTTTGACCCCGGACCCACCGCACTTGGGTGCCACTTTTTGGGTGGGTGGGTGGGTGGTTGGGGGACAAAACTTGGTTGGCCTATGGGCCTATATACACTGTGTGTCGGCACAAGGCAACTTTTTTTTTCTATGTGGACCCCCTCACCAATGATAGGGGTCCTAGGACCTATCTCGAGGTTTCTAGGATCAGATGAGGGCTTAGCCCCATGGGTTGGCTGAAAAAAACACAATTTCCGTGTGACCTCCGAGACCCCTTGGTCACAATGGGAGTACATATAAACTTATGGGGAGCCATGTAGCACAAACTAGACCGTCTTAGTGGAGCTTATTGGCCCCCAAAGGTGCTGTTTCAGGCCGTGGTGGGCAAAAGTTGGTTGGCCTATAGCTGCCACTGTGTGTTGATCCGGATCTAGGTCCTAGAGAACCATTTTCCCCGATATTTGGTGGTGCCCTTAGCGCAGTGTGCGCGGAGTGCAACTATTTGGGTGTCTGAAAAACCCATATTTTGTGATACTAGGGGCATCATCGTTGTTTGATGACATATATTTTGTTGCTTCCTCTGCATTGGGGATATGGCATATTTGAAAGCCCACCCAATTTCACCCATTTTCACCTATCTTCACCCCTTTTCACACACTTTTTTTTGCTGGACAACGGTCCCTGCTAGCAAACAGGCCAGCCAATATTTGTCTCGGTCAGTTGCATTGGACAAAACCTGTCTACAAGCCGCGAAAGGTGTCCCTCTCAACCTCGCGGCCCTTTGTGCCGTCCTCTTCAATTTGAAGTATGCGAGTTGTCAGCAACGTTGTTTGGATTTATTGTTTGTCCCCTGGGGCACGGTTGATGTTCTCATTTGGGATTGCGAAGCACCTAAAAGATCCAAGGGGCAATATATGAATTACGAGGTGGGCTCCATGGATGGTGCATACACTGGAGAACTGTGATGATGAGGATGTTGTGTGTGACAATGGGGATTCATGTGCGCTTTGTTGCACCAAGTCTAACCTTGCATCTGTGTGATATAATTGTCAGTTGATGTATTGTGTTGATTGCATTCACAGATTGTATTGACACACACACACATGTGACAAGTCACTATTGCTTATTTCCCCCTGTCCTTTCCTAGCAACCTTGCGTATGCTTTGGATTCTGCGACTGTGTCACGCTGTGCACACAAGTTGCTACATCTGAGATTGTACTTAGCAGATGAGCTAGGGTAGTTGGGATGGCCTAATTTTGAGGTTGTTTGGAAGGGGTCGGTCTAGGGGCTCTTCAAGGGGGGGTCTAGTCTAAAAGTGCAAGGATTCCCCCATTGACCCACAATGACGGGTCCCAGATTGGCTGAAAAATTGCAATTTTTAGGTTACCTCCGACAACCCCAGGGACCCTTGGGCCATTGATGGGTGATCATTTGGTGACAATAGGAGTCCGTATAAACCCATGGGGGGCCATTTAGCACCTACTAGGCCCTCCTAGTGGTGCTTATTGGCCCCCAAAAGCAGCGCTTTGGGCCTGTTTGCACTGTGGTGGGCAAAGCTTGTTTGGGCATCCCATCATTTGGCAACCGTCCCCTGGTTCCAGCCCCCTCTCCCCCCTTGTCAATCTTCACCTGTCATGCATACTTTCTGTAAGTACAGAATTCGCTAATTTTGCCCAGTGCCAAGTGTTTGTGGCCGCTTTGCTTGCTTTGCCGTTGTGGCTGAGACCCCCCACCCCAACCAACGCCCAAACTGGTTTGGTGTGAATGCTGTACTGGGCTGAGTGATACTGCGGGGAGATTGAAAGGCGCAAGGGTCTGCAAGAAGAAGGGTTTTCATGGCAGGATCTGCGGCAGGATTGACCTCGGGACCAGATCTTAGCATGGATGCGGGGCACATGGTGGAGATCTCTCATGATTTTTCCCACTGCCATTTTGTACTGATATCAATGCGTGGTTTTCTCATGCTCCTATGGTATGCGATTTCCGGATGACCCCTCAGGGCCCTGTTTAGGGGCTTTTCTCGACTGTTGGGCAGGTGGGTTTGGATGGCGGATGGGAGGTTGCTGGCATTGTTGCAAAGTATTGCCAGCCACACCGCTTTTGATCACCTTGTGGCTACCTGAATGATGTGACCTTGCAGGATAACGGTTCTCAAAGTGGAGAGATGGTGTAGTTACACAACCCCTCCTGTATCGGGCCCCAAAGTAGGAAGATGACAAATGTCTATGTATCCACCCCATTGCTATCGGGCTGAAATATGAAGGTAAACAAAATGCACGGACAGCACCCGTCATTGGAGGAAGTATTCCACTTTGTGTTACAAATGATGGCCGTAAATAATGGCCGTAAATAATGGCCGTAAATAATGGCCATAAATGATGGCAGTAAATGATGGCTATAAGTGATGGCCGTAAATGATGGCCGTGAATGATGTCAATAAATGATGGCCGTAAATCACGGGCGTAAACGATGTCCAAAATGTGGGGTGTCCATTGCAGGGCTATCAATTCTCTGAACCACAGAGAGGGTAATCCACAATTTCATAAGGAGAAGCAGGAGCTGAATCACGCCACACTGCCCCTGTGGGTCTTGTTGCCCCACACGAAGGACCACAGCAACTGTACTTTCTGGTAGGCTGGAGCCTATTGTATTCAGCCCTGTGTGGTCTGAGGCCGCACACAATGCTCGAGGCCCAGGAGTGATCCTGTTCTCGTGTGCCCATGAATTACAGGTCCAACGCATGCCTTGTTTCTCGCCTGTACTTGGGGGATTGAAACCCTTGAAAGGTTTCCAAACTTATGAAATTGATGCTCAGTGCAGAGACTCTGAATAGGCTTGGTGAAAGGAGGTGAATATAGGCGATATACAATTCACCATGCATAATTAAGCTGTTTAGACCTTTCTCAACGGGCTACTGCACACTTACGTGGCATGTCCTCCTTTTTTTTTGGAGGGCGGCTGGTCAGCTGTGGCTTAGAATATGGTATGTGGGAGGGGCCGGTCCCGTCCCCCCCCCGATCAACTCCCGCCCCCTCCCTTTCCAAGTTGCTCAGACAGGGGTTAATTTTGGTACTTTTTGGGGCGTAGGCCAAAGTTTTCTTCTGCGCCCATGCAACATGGGAAGGTAGTCGTCAGCACACAACGGTGCTGTCCCCCATGTTCAGGGCCATGTGTGCTTGCAGACCTAAAGCAGGTACCAATGCCAGTGACCTCTCAGCCGAAACACTTGCATTCAAGCACCGGTTTGTCGGCCCCTCCCAACCCCATGAACCTCCGCTTTGTGCTTTCAGTTCATGGAGTCTGTTGCGGACACGCCACAGAGGGGGCAGGGGTTTGGCAGAGCCTGCATACACATTGCAGCATCAATCAGTCCCAATGGGATCATGAGGGACTGGAATGATGACATTGACTATTTGGTCCAACTGGGCACCTTGGTACACACTGACGCGCGCACGCACGTGTGTGTGTATGTGTGTGTGTGTGTGTGTGTGTTTGTGTATTGGGGGGGGAGGGACAGGGTCGGGCCCTCCCTCCCCTGGACCCTCTCCACTGTTCCCCCCCCTTTTCCCAGCCATCCCTGACACCGCATGACCTTGAGTTGCAAGGTTTGATGTGTTTGAAAGGAGGGAAATGTCAAATGGTATTTTACTTTTTGTAGTTGTCAGAGGTCATCCTTGCAAAAGCTGGTTTCCTCCTGCGATGCAGGGCGGTGTGGTGTGGTGCGGTGTGGTGCAAGATGATTGTTCCATTTGCTGCCGTGTACCTCCCCACAGCCTGTCCTATATGATCTGTATTCAACCATGGCGCTCAAGTTGATCTCACCTCTCAAGTGCATTGCTTGAGACATTGCTACACTATGATGGTGCTGCAATGTGTACTAACTACGATTTTTGCATTTCTTGCTTGCTGTGACGAAAACCCATTTTATCACAGTTGGTGCACGTGAGGTGTGGTGTGACGTGGTGTGGTGCGACGCGGTGCGATGGCGTTCTGTGTGGTGTGGTGTGGTGTGGTGTCGTGTAATGTGGTGTGGTGTGGTGTGGTCTGGTGTGCCAAAGGTGCTGTTACCAAGAGGCAATGGCTAGGGTGGCTTGCACACGGGAAAATGCAAAACGGGTGGGCCCTAGTCCTTGACCCTGAAGTCTGACTGTGAGCCCTCTGCACCTGCGGTCGAGGGCCAGGGCCCCTCTTTGGGCCGCGTCAGTTCAAAGCTTCCCTGGGGACGCCATGTCGCTCCGCCTGCTGGTGCAGTTAAAGTTCTTGCAAGGCCCACGCCATCGTTCCTCAGGGCTCTGAGCAGGCTTTGATGAGGTCGGCGGGAGCCGTGGAGTGGGCCAGCCTTCAGGGACTCATTCAGCACCTGCCGAGCGAACTACGTCCCCATGTCGTGCGGTCTGGCCATCTCCATGTGCCCCCTGTGTAGCCATGTGCCGCCCATTGCTCGAGCACCATGGAGTCCCACAGCTGCCGCTGCAGTGGCGGCGCCCTTGGCCCTTGGGACTGCACAGTGTGGTGTGGTGTGGTGTGGTGTGGTATGGTGTTGTGTGGTGCCCCGATGTCGTGTTGCTTTCTTAGGGACAGCATGCAACTTCCACTTGATGTCTGGAAACACGTCTCCGATTTCGTCCCTTACCCTCATCTGTGTTTTGTGAACCGCACATTCTGGGAGCTTCTGAAACTGCAGTACATCACATTAGACCTAGAAAGTGAGAGCGCCGAAGTGGACTACACTGACCCCATCCAATATCTGCGAAGCGTCGCGCCGACGGTGGGTGGGTTGTCCCTGCGAGTGCACAAGAGCTCAGGACAGAAGCCCCCACCTGATACGGCAAAAGATTTCCCGGCGCTAATGGCACTCATCAAAGAGCTTCCACTCCGCGTTCTGAGATTTGCTGACGACCACCGGGTCCCTCCGCTTGGGGAGGACGGCGCACAAGCGCTTGCGGCAGTGAAGAGCCTGCCCTTCATACACACGCTCTCCTTGAAGCTCGTCAACAGTCAACTACAAGCCGCTGGCGTCCGGACGCTTGCTGCGCTGAAGGAGGCAGCATCCCTTCGCAGGCTCACTCTTCAGTTGGCAGACAACAACTTTGGAGACGATGGAGCGCAGGCGCTCGCAGCTCTCAGGGACGCCCCCTCGCTGTGTACGCTCCATCTGAACATCTGGGGTAATCGAGTGGGGCTTCCAGGGGCCCAGGCACTTGCTGCTGGGCTGAGTGGGGCCCCTCTCCTACACACACTGACACTGAACATGTCCATGAACTCGCTGAGTGGCGCCGCCGCGAAGGAGATCGCCGCATTGCGCCGGGCCCCTTCGCTGCAGACCCTTCACCTGGAACTGCGTTGGAACAGCATCGGGGACACAGGGGCTCAGGCCCTCGGGGAGCTGAGGCGCTCGCCCTCCCTCCGGACCCTGGCCCTCGACCTGCGGCAGAACGACGTGGGAGACAAGGGCGCCCGGGGGCTTGCTGCGCTGAAGGACACGCCGTCGCTGCAGGCCCTTGATCTCCGGCTCACGGACAACCGCATTACAGAGGTCGGGGCCCAGGCCCTGGCCAATCTCAAGACGGCGCCATTGCTCTCCGCCCTGAAGCTCTGCCTGAACTACGGCAACGGCATCGGGCCAAGGGGCGCCGAGGCCCTTGCTGCTTTGGCGGAAGCGCCTTCGCTCCAGATCCTGGAGCTCGGCCTCGAGAACAACAGGATTGGGCCCGGTGGGGCCCAGGCCCTCGCGGCTCTTAAGACGGCTCCCCTCCTACACACGCTGAAGCTTGAGCTGATGGGCAATGACATCGGCACAAGCGGTGCGCAAGCCCTTGCCACCCTGCGCCAGGCCCCAGCACTCCACACCTTGGCCCTCCACCTCCACGGCGAAGAGGTTGGACGGCTGGGCGCACATGCGCTTGCTGCGTTGAAGGAAGTCCCTTCCATCCGTAAACTGGATGTCATTCACCCGCCACCGGGCGCCCGTTTGTTGTAAACTTGGTGTGAATGGCGCAGGGTGCTCCAAAACGGTGTCATGTGTCGTGTTGCGCGCCCGGGTCATCGTGTTGCACACACCCCGGCCACTTGCACGCCCCGATTTTCAGTGGCAGCTCCCACTGCACTACAGTGTGACAGAGTCCCGACCTACCGAGCGTGCCGGTTGCCTGCGAGGGACCGTGACGGCAGATTGCGGTGCGTCTCGTGACACAGTGTCCGAGCCTCCTGCTCCTCCGGGTATTGCACACGGGCCTGGGACACAACACACCCATCCACATTCCGTCACCTTTTTGTTTTGCGCACAAAAATCATAGTTTTCCATGGGTTTGCTTCCCATCCCCCCATCAAAATCCCTCTCTTATCTTGCTGCCTGCTGCTGGCTCGTGCTGCACTGGAGTCGCTATGCGCGCCCCCCCGCCCCCCCGTTGCACGCTCAAGCCCATTCCTCCAGTGGTGTAGTGTAGTCGTTGTTTGCATTCTTCGTGTGCACGGCGTCGACCGCGGCGGATCGTGTGCACACAGCCCCGCCGTCCGCCAGCATTATTGCTTGAAACCTTTGGTCTTCGAGCAGGGCGCATGTACCGAGATGCCCAACCCTGCCCCCCCCCCCCCCCACTGCAAGCGAAAACCCGACTTCCCCTGCGTATTTCCAAAAAGAAAAAGATAGGTCCAAGAAACAATTGGAAAATGGTCCGAAATGGCCCAAAATCTGCGCACTTTGGCTACAAACAGCCCCGAAACCAAGAACGGCTCATGTCGTGGCTCAAAATCCGATTCCCAGGGCACCTAGTTCAACCGAAGGGGTGCGTAGGTGGAACGGGGCGCTGCTCTCGCAGGCACAGGGTGGTATCTTCAACGAGGCGTTTTGTGCCGCGGCTGCGCTGGAGGATGGCCGATGAGCGCCGACAAATGGCGAGCACCCCATGGGCTTGACCCCATGGCACCAGACCGCAGTCGTGCACTCAGCAAAGCCCCTGGTCCCAGCCTTTGTGCGCCATCCGGGGGTCGTCCGTAGGGGAATGCACGGGTCTGTGACGTCTGCGACGTGTTTCCCCTCCCGGACTCTGTTGAGCCCTCGGACGCCTGGGGCCATGGTCAGCAGAATGGGACCCGCTACTTCTCTTTGATACTGCGACGTCAAATCGATTTGCAAACCGCTTCGGACAACAGACAGGGTACACAAGCAAGTGCAGGCAAAGCCTGATCGACCAGCAAGGACACCCGGCACGGCCAGGCTGTAAAATGTTCCAACGCCGTCACAATGGCGCCTCCTCCCAATCCGTTAATCCTGACCTCCACTTTATGGTCGAGTTACCAGGTCCCTATGATCTTTGAGCCCCCAGGCCCTGGGCCTGGAGTTGGCTTCAGCCTCTCGTTGGCGGATGAGCCTGTCTAAGACTCAGCATGTGCTCACCTATACTTTATATGGTTTTCATAGTACCGACCTTCTTGTCACGAGGCTGACTTTGCGGCACACGAAATCCTGACAATTGCCCTATTGTCTTCCCTACATCCAGAGGTGTTACGGAGGCCCCATGTATATACTGTACAGAAGGGAAACTGGGTTGGTAGTCACTGGGAGTGGTGAGTTATCCTGGAAAAGAGCGCAAGGGGTTTGTAGTTAAACTGGACGTTCACCAGGAGGTCTATTTTGGAACCATGGTTTTTGCGGTTCCAATTCTAAGAGAATATGTTTTGTAGCTTTGTGCAGGCTGCAGGAGCGGTCAATTGGGTGTCAAAGTGTAGGTGTAAAAATTAAAGGACACTGATGCCGTTCCTGCACCTGTGACGTCTCAGTTTGGGCAGTGGATGGAGAAGGCATGGGCTTCCCTTACGAATGATGAATTGCGCTCAGCCATGCAAAAAGCCATTGAAGTTGTCGAGCTCTTCAAGATGAGGTTGGCAAGGGGTTGTGTTTGGTGCCTGTCAATCAAAATGCAAGCAGCTGAGTGGTACCTGAGTTGTGCAGATGAGGACAAATGCTGTGTATTGTTATATTTTGTTTTGAGGGGTGGCGTCAGATGATGTCTGCAATGTGTGTTCCGTGGTTTGTGTCGCATCCAAACACGCGCTTGTCCGAATACCCCGTGTTTCCGCACTTTTGCTGAATCTGGCCCGTGTTAGGACAAGGGGGGGGGGGGGTACCACACCAGACTCATGCAACTCCAAATGGCTACCACTCCAAACATTCCCTGAATCATGGCCCCTCTGCCACATTTTGATTTGCGATTCAAGCCTCAAGCTTGTTGTAGAATCTTCTGTACCGCCCAGACCTTGGAATTGCACTCTATGTTATGTTTTAAGGGGCCGGACGCAGACAGTGTTCTTGTGTGGGCCCATGTCTGGTGTATTGACCGCTTGCCTCTCGCCTTCGTTTCTGCGCACTCTCGTTGCTGTTGGCACGCAAATCGTGGAAGAAACCCGACCGTCCATCTTGAATAGACGATCAATAGATCCCTTGCAGGCTCTCAAGCAGCACTTTAGAGACCTCCCAACTGTAGACTGCTCGTTGGAGCAGCTTTGTTTTTTCTAGATACTGTTCCCCGGCCATTGTGAGGCACAATCTTATGTCTTCCCAAGCATTACCTCTGACCACCCTTTGGACAAGCACGGCGTTGGGGGAACACTTGACGCGGCCCCCGCGCGGTGCGACTATCAGTGTCTTTCGTTGAGGCTCGTCTGCATGGTTGTGTGCGTTTGTGGAGGGGTTTGCCAGGCCGGTTCCGGGGCCACCTAACAGGTGCGGGCGGCGTGCGCCTTTGTCCGAGCGCCGTGACCCCTTCTATCTGTTCTTTTTCTTGACCGCAGAACCCCAGATGACCTGGGCTTGAGCGCATTGCAGTGACAAAGATGGGCCATCACGCATGTGAAGATTTGCCCGGAACGACACCCGCAACGGCACGGCCTTGTCGAAGCAAGTCTGACCTTCGTGGTAACCCGTGCTTGTGCAAGGGCGGGGCAGGGGTACATTGCCAGGTTTCGCTCAGGGCCACACCTGATACTGGTCAGTTGAAGGCGCAAGAGGGATATCCACACTGATCAAACAGGTTCTGAGGTGGTTCTTTTTGTCGGCTGACCCGTGCCCTTCGCGGCTGAGCACTTCACAAAGGCTGGGGGTCAAGGTCCCACAAAATACAATCCAACGGTCATCCTGCACAGCACAGTGGCACAGAGACAAGACCAGACCGGAGGCCATCTGGTGTGGAGGTGACCACCTTGCCTGAAACAGTTTTGTGTGCCCCAAAGAAAAAATTTCCCCCTTTTGCCTTCTTGGCTTCATCGTCCCAATATGCCTGACGTTCAAAGTGTTGCACGCCCTGGGGCCAGTTGCCCCAGGGTGAGAGGATTCTGTGCAGGTGGGCACTGGCACGAGATTACATGCTGTGAATGATGAAAGTATTCGCCCAACAAATTGGCAAAGGTTCCATGCTTTCTTTTGGGCCCTGTCAGGGAGGTAGCTTGCCCTTCCTTACCCTGCCACAGCATACTTACCTAGCCCCTTGAGTACAGCTTTTCAGCTCAACCGTGCTGCCTGCAGCAAACTTCACCCCTCACTTTCTTTGTTGTTTGTCCAGCGCCTCAGCAGTGGCCGGCCCTTTGGTGGGTCACAGTTTGTTTGGTCTTGGATTAGATCCCCTCTCTGCTTCTATGCGTGTCTGCGGATTGCCTCCCACCGAGCTTTTGATACATCAACACAAGCAACGCCCCCCCCCCCCCCGCGCCCTAGAATCACGGATGATGAGTTGTCGGATGAGGAGCGTGAACCAGAATATACCTCACCGAAACGCCCAAGGTTGTCGAGGTAGTTGTTTGCTAACCGACGCCAACGGAGGGGGGATGAGCTGACCAGACAGCCCAAGGATCATTCAATAGCTGCTGAGAGCAGCGAACTCAAGGCAACATTGGGTACTGTTCTGATGAGCGATGATCGTATTCCCCGGGGGTATACAGAAGCTAAGTATCCGGCGCTTCATTCCCACCCTGCCCGTGCCTAGCCCAGGGCAAGAAGGAGACACCTCTGTTGCTGTCTGACTGAAGGACGAATGGCTGGAAGTGCCTGTTGGCGGGGGCATCCAGTCAATCACTACTGACCGTTGATCCCCCTTGCCCAGTACGAGACCTCTTGGCCCGTACTTCGGCTCTGTGTGTTCATTTTGCTTTTGAGCCTTTTGTCCTGATGTCAGTTTTCTGCAAGATACTCGCCCTTGTGCTGGTGTCAAAGAAGTGCAACTTGGTACACTTGAGTAGCAAGCTACAGTGATTGTACCCCTCCCAGCGGGCGGCAAGGCAGGTTGTGGGTCAAGAGTATTGCACTCTCCTCGCATACCTGTGCTGGCATACCTGTGCCCTGCGCTAGGTACGGTGCCCTCCCTCTCTTCAGCGGTGGGCAAAGGCTTTTCCGGAGTCCAAATGCGTAATCTGATGGGACAAGCTCGTGGTCCCCACAGTGTCCCGTCATGTGTGCTTTTTGATTGTGCATCGTGCTCTGACGCGGATGCGATCCTGCTGCTGGCCTCTGGGTGCAGGGGACAAACGTTGTTCCTCAGAATATATCCTCGTAAGCCTAGACATATTGCATCATGTGTTTGAGACGAATGTTTTGGTTTTTTTTTCGATGATTATGCAATACCAAACGAGATATGCAATGCTGCATTGCAGGTCACTAGTATGCCTGCGAGGAGGGTCATTTGGTTTCTTTCGCATTCCGTCCTTGCTGCATATTTTCTCACTTGTGTCACACAACATGCCTGTACTTATTGAAACTGGGAAGCCTACTGGCGTGGCAGTCTCCCACTGCATAGCCTGGTTTCAGACTCAGCAAATCCTCATTACGTGTCAGATCCGCTACCACAGTCATTTGTGGGATCATGTAGCACTGAACAGCTCTGAACCTTGATTCCGAGGGGTTACCTCGAGTACTGTGAAGTGAGCAGGCTACGCCAGCTCATCTTGCCAAAAAAAACATGCCTGTACATATTGAAAGCCTGTGGTAAGTGCTTGACTGCATTGTTCTTGTCTTTCCGGAGAGTCTGCGCCAATACAAGTTGTTGAGCTTCTCCGACTGCCTCTGATATTGCTCCCTCCCAATTTCACTCGCTCGCAACTCCCCCTGTTTGCAATTATCCCTACAATCCCCACTATCAGACAAGTGCCCAGTTTCGGGGCCCCTGATACGTGATGGCTCAGTCCTGCGAATGATTAACACAGAGCACAGTGTTGCAGCGGCAATTGCATTTTACTCTCGTCCCCTGTGCACACCTTGGTGTCATGACATGGGCGTCAGAAAGCAGCAATGCCTCTGCCCTCTACAGGGGCTTCACCATGAACCACGCCCAAAGTAGGCTCGTTTCCACCCCCAAAACCAGAAGTAGCTTTATGGGACTTGGGCGCAGATAGTGAGTAGGTCCCCACGGTCGCATGGCTCATGGCACCATGGGGGGGGGGCTGAAGCTGAACACCGGTGCCTGCCCCTCCTATAAACAACAAGCACACCAATGGGTGCACCACGTTCAACGGGGCAAGGCGCACCAGAGCAGGTTAGAAAGGCTTGTTGGGGGCTGCAGGTTGCATCAGAGGAAAGGGCTGAAGTGACCGGACCCCATTTTCTAAAGCTGAAGCAGCCCTGGACATCACCAAGTGCTCCGCTCCAAAAAAAAAATCCGAGAAAGCGAAAAGGGTATTTTTTGGAATCATCGTGACGAGGGGGAGGGCCGTATGGGGGAGGATGAAGAGGGGGGGGGCTGGCAAGCAGATTGAAAAATGTCAGTTCGCTTTTGTCGCCAATTTTGGTCCGCCACCCCCCACAAGAGTTTCAACGCCTTTGGCAACAGATTTCATTGCAATTGGTTGATGGCCCAGTCACCTGAGCAACCCTCCCCACTTTTAGGGGCTTCAACGTCAAGCATCCCCACCACCTGCAGTTGGAAGCACTACTTCCTGTGTCTGGTTGACATCTTCAGGTCATCTTATGGATGCGGTCATTTGCAGCTGAACCATGAAAGAAAGTAGAAAATCTGAACAATGTTTCCCAATTTCCCCATTTCCTGATTTGCTGAGTTTCCTGGGGACCCTAAGACGGCCAACTGGGGGGCATTGCCGTTCGAGGGGCACCAAAAGAGCAGAAGGACGTGGAAAATGCGACACTTCGCAAACTGCGAGTGTTTGCCTGTGCCCATGTATCATGTGGACACAAGAGACTGATATGGATACGACGAATGCAAAACGGATGATGCAGTGTGCCCCACCATGTTGGTGGGGGTCCCAATGAGCAGGGGGGGGGGGGTTGAGGTCCGCAATTTTCTGCAATTTTCCGCAATTTCGCAATTTTCCGCAATTTTCTGCAATTTATCACAATTTCCCGCAATTTTTCCGCAATTTTTCTGCTTTGCCCTTCTTACGTGCTTGTAGGTGACCCTTGCTGTCAATGCTGCCACGCTTGAATTAAGATGACTGAACGGCTCCTTCCTGTGCCACAGGGCCATGCTGCAACGTGTGTCTGACAACTGCCATTTTGCCACCAGCAATATGGCATCACCATCTAAGACACTCCCCCTTGAGGCAGAGTCTGAGGAGGTTGTTGCGTCTGGTCCCTTGAAGAGGAAACGTGGGGCTGGTTGTGGGGGTGCAGGGGCAAGGTACTGCAGCATGTCCCCGTGGCAAAGGAAGGAACAGTTCCCCGATGAGCCATTTGAGGTTCGAGTTTCCGACAAGAACGAGGAGTACTTGTTCTGTACCTGTTGTGGGAAACCTGTTTCTCATCACGTGCCCCTTCAGCTTTCCACGAGAGGGTGCTGTTTTTGATTACACAGCCCACTTCTGGTGGTAATGTGGAACACTTTTTCTCACAGTGTGGGACGGTTTCGAAGCGGCAACACAAATTGGATGACAACATCCGCTGCCTTCGGTTCATGCTTCAATTCCATGGTGATATTGAGGGGCGCCTCCTGTAATTGTGCAGCCCATGGACCTTTTGTATAACTGAAAGGAAAAATCTGAGCCACCTATCCAAAACTGTTGCACCTTGAGGGTTACAGAGGGGTGCTTACGGTGTCGCAATTTTCCCGCAATTTTCTGCAGTTTCCCCGCAATTTCCCGCAATTTTCCCGCAATTTTTCAACCCCCCCCCCCCGACCGCCCCCCCCCCCCCGTGCACCCTGTCGGCCCAAATCTAAGCCACCATAAAGCGAGGGTGCAGGCCGTGGGCTGGCCCCCGTTGGGGACCAGGAAACAGGGGGCAGACTTTTTGCTGCCCCCCCCCCCCCTAGGGGAAAAACCAAACGCACACACCCTCTGCCCCAAATCCTCGCCTTTTGCTCTGCAGAGACAGACAGGGTCAGAGGTCCCGAAGGAGCGTGGGGCAACTCTGGCGCCAAGAGGTAGCACAGGTCTTGCCCTCCTTCGCTCCCTCGCCTCTGACCCACCGCCGCCACCCCCCCCCCCCCCCTCCTAGCCGTGAGACCCCCCCGGCCCCACCCCCAACAGGAGGGGTTAAGGACGTCGGCGCCCTCTGGGCCTGCACATGGTGGTGGCTGTGGAGGGCTCGCAGCGAGACCGCTATGAGTAACCTTGTAGTAGCATGCTTGAGGAACCTCCAGGTGTGCAGTTGCAGCCCCTACCTCAACGCGTGGGATTGTCCCAAGGCGCGCCGAGCGCTTCCCTGCCCATGGAACCTGCCGGGGATGTCCCGGATGCGACACTATAGCCCCTGTAGACAGGGGGGCCGCGAGGGCACACCACCTGAATGGCCCCTCCAAAGGTGGGGGGGGGGGGGCAAGGGTCAGCCGTGGCTGTCTGGCCTCCAAGGGCCACCCACGACTGCATTGGGGTGCACAGGGCTGTGCAGGCGCGGGTGGTCGCATTGCCACGGTGGCACGCACAGGCCGTGGGACGCTGGCCCCTGACGTCATGCAACAGCACCCGTGCCGTGCGGCAATCAAGGAGTGTGGGGCCTCCCCAGTCGGACTTCAAGCCCCACTTGCCCCCGTGCCCCGGCAGTCGTGGAGCGGCCAGGCAGTATGTCTCCATGACCTAGAGGCTGCGTTGCCCTCGCCCGTATCTCCCCTGGTGGGCTCAATGTCAGGCTCCCCCAGCCTCCCCACCAGGGCCTGGAGCACCGGGCTTACACACTCCCCACGGCTCCCCTCCAACTGTCATGTCCAACTCACAGCGCGTACACGTGCACCAGCACGCGCTGACTGTAGGCTGGGTCACGTGCAGTTCACTGTGTGACCCGACGTGCCTACAGTACGCCCCCGTCCCTTGAGCGCGCCCGCCCGCACACACGTGCACCATGACAGCATCTCCCGCTCACTTGCGCTGCGGTGTGGTCCATGGGGGCTGTCCTAGGGGGACGGTAGCGCGCCGGGCATCTTTTTTGACCCATGCCCCACCGGCCTTGACCTTTTAGGGGGTGCACTAAGCGCAGTGCGCGCGCAATGCAACTATTTGGACGTCTAGCCGTCCTAGAACCCCATACTTTGTTATACTATGGGCATTATTGTTGTTTGACAACGGGTATTTTGATGCTTCTTTCACATTCGGGATATGGTATATTTGGATTCTCACCCAGTTTCACCAATTTTCTTCCATTTTTGCTCGTTTCCACCACATCCACTCCTTACTAGGTTGATTTCTCCCCACCATGGGGACCCCAAGAAAGCAGGGGTAATGTAGCCATATTGATTTCTCCCCACCATGGGGACCCCGAGAAGGCAGGGGTGATGTAGCGAATACTGAGTTTGCGCTTCGTTCTTGTGACATGAGGCAAAAACGCCGTCCAAACCGCTTGCGGCTTGGGGACTCATTACCATAGCAAAATCTATGGGAAAGGTAAAGGCAAAGTACCGTTTGTTAAGTACAATACAAATGACATTTGGAGTTGTTGAATTCACAGCGATTGTCTAAGTATGCAACGTGCTTTGTAGGGAAGGTGCGCAGTCCATCATGGTCTATTTGGGGGGCCTTCTCCATTAGAGGGTAAATCTCGGGCTGAAGTCGGGATAGTTAATAGAAAGGTAGCGCGCCGGGCACGCGCCGGGCAAACATTCCCCCCTAGTCCGCTCGGCCTTGGAACTGGACAGCCAGGCCTTGGGACCAGTGCCGTGCAGGGAAGGAAGCGCTGGCCTGCATTCCCCGCCTGTGTGAGGCCCTGTCCCAAGCCAACCCAAACCCCCCCGTGCAATGAGGCGCAGGGAGGGACGGCCCCGCGCAGGGGGCTATTATCCCCAGAACCAATCCCCCTAGAATACTCACATGTTGGAAAATAAATGGCCGACAAAGGAACACTTTTGCCCAAAGCAGTGCACCTTTGCAATACACGGTCATAAACCAAAAAAACCAATAGCGTCATAAAATCAGTGATACAGGTGTTTATGCCGCTAATCTGCCCAATGGACAATGTTCTCACGGCAAGTATGAGGATCAATGCATTCCTCAAGATGATATTGTATCGGAGAGAAATCAAATGTCTGTGTGACCCCTGCAACAGAGCAACATGCCCTGAAGTACAAAAAGGGCCCAAAAGGTGCCCCACGCGCGCCCCACGCAGCATGACCCCCTCTAAGCAGTTGGTGGGTAATTCCAGCATGGCACCCTTACAGACAGGGTACTGGTGCCCACATGGTTGTGCACATGATGCAACACAATGTGTTAATGTATCCAGTGCCTCACTGTAGTTGTATGGGTGATTTGAAGGGGGGGTTGTTTGTGGAATGACAGTTGGGCAAATAGGAAGGCCTTCCAATAAAATGAGTGGTCTTTCCTGGGTTCTGACAACGTGCAAAAAAGACGCGGTGCTGTGTTGAACAGACTGGTTTCAACTTCAGTTGTGCGTTGCAGAAGGAAATCAGTCATGCGCGTATGAGCATTGCCCTGGAGTTGCTCCGTCGCATACAAAACCTGTTGGGATAAGTATCAGATGGTGTGCCCAATGTAAGAGAGGGGATACGGCAAAGCAATGCCCCATCCATTAGAAACTGCAGCTTGATGCGGCGAATGTGTGGAAATCACCAAGAGCACAGGGCTGGTTGGGACTGGGGAGGCTTTGTGGATGGATGAGGCTATTGGCCAGGGGCAATGCGGTCTCAAGGACTCCTCGAAAGCCAGGGGACGGGCTCCTCAGGGTCACCAGCCACCGGGATGAGCTGCTCAGGAGTAGGAGCAAGCTCCTCAAGAGCTTTGGCACAGAGCACCACCTGCAGTCTCAGAAAGCGACGTAGTTAGCAAGTCCGTTGGGTTGGCAACTCCGGTTCTTCAACACCATGAGGTGTCGGAATATGTAGCGTGCTGTCCGTGGAATGTGGCCCTCTTGTCTGTTGTGCAGTGCTCAGGGGGCAGGGCTAGGGCGGGCAGAACCTTGAGATAGAACCTGGAACCCATTGGTTATGGGGTCCATACAGAAGAAGTGGAGTTGTTTATGTTGCATTGTGCAGCGACCACAGAATGTGCTACGTAATCCACATCACTCGCACGCCATCCGCCACACAGGGCTGTGGTGTGATTTATATGCTGTTCTGCTCATGATCCTCATCGGCAGAGCAGACTCATGATCCTCATGGGCAGAGCAGATTTCTCACGGAGAGTTCTCACGTCTTTTGCCACAGGGTGGGCCTAGGTCTCGATCGACGCATAGTGGCAGCTACAGGCCAACGAAAATTTGACCTCCCACCCACCCTCCGAAAAAGCGATCCAGGGGTGGAGGGGTAAAAAAATTCATTGGAGGATAGCTTTGTCTCCAAAGGTGATGACTCTACAACGAGTTAGACATCAGATTTCATACATAGGGGTATGCTTCACGAATAGCCCCAAAGGGAGGGGGGGTGAGACCTAATCGAAAAACAGACATGCAAACCAGAGGTAATGCACTCCACAGTAAGGCATAGGTGCATCTTTATTCTTCCTGCCAAAACCTGGTTAAACCTCAAGACACACCTTCCTCCTCCTATTTGTCCTCGGCGACGGACGATGAGGTGTACAAAGAATGAACAACTACAGGGACAGTGGGGCCGATAACCTGCACCTGGGCTTTGAAGTCGACCTGCCGGAAATTTGGGTAGGCTAGGCCATCATCAGGCTAGTAGTGAGGTTCCTTCAGACCCACCAGACATGCATCACTATTGAAAAGGGGGCTCCATGGGCCTCTTGCCATTGGAGCCCGCCTGTCTGGGAGGGGGGGGTCTGGAAAAGCTTGTTTCCAATGCGGGGAGACTGATTTCTGCACTGCCGGATAATCAGCAGCAGTTTTCTTCACCTTCTGGTCTGTGCTTTCTCCTATCCCGTATGCATTCACCACATCAGACATGTGCGCAGGACTGCGTGCCTCAAATTTAACATGTCTGTGCATCTGGAGGTGTTCGATTTTGATGGCACTCTATTCAAGAGCCCTGAGCCCTCCGCAGTCCATTGGGGACAGAAGTTAAATGGCCGCATTCGCAACACCCGCAGTCAAAAGGGTGTGCCCCGTGATTCAATCCATTTGCTAATGCGTGCCCTCCCTATTGAATTGAAGTGTATGGGCTAGGAGGGTGTTGCACGCACGGTGCGTACAATGTTGGTTGTGCCAAGAACCCAGACACCCAGTTGAGAGGTAATTGATTGCAGGTTGGAGGTGACAGTGGCGCACAATATGTGCATGGGGTGCATAGATCGTTATGCGTGAATTTTCTGAGTGAGCCACGTTTTGTACACCCCAATAGGCAACGCAAACATGGTATTTGAAGCTTTGTGATCCCTAATTTGCCTACTGCAGTTGTACCTCGCCTAGCAGTCCACATGACCCACCTTTGATTGCTTTCCCTTTTGCATGTCATACAGTAACACCATTTTCAGCAATGCCAATGGCATGGATGCTCAAGGGCTTGAGTGTGAGATACCTTTGGTCCAGCGGAAAGGAGGTAGCAGCCCAAGTCATTGCCCCGTCTCCGTGTGGGGAATTTGCAGCCATGCAGTACTCCGTTGAAGGCCACGTGGTGCGGCATCCAAATGCACCATCACAGTCTGTCCATATTCATGTGCAGACACCCCCCCCTTCACCCATGGTGGAGGATGCCCCAGAGCCACAGGGTGCCAGCACTGGACGCTGATGAGCTGTGGCATCAGAGAACCTGAACCTGAGCACTAAGAGGTGCACGTAGAGGTGGCCGCCAAGAAAGAAGAGAAACCATCCAGAGCCCACCAAAAAATAACAGCAACCATTCAGAGGCCACAAGGAAATAAGAGCAACCATTCAAAGCCCACGAGGAAGCAGTGACAAGAACATAGCAGGAAAAGGTATCGTATTTTCTGGGCCCCTGAAATTCGACTGTTCACTGAAGTTTTATTCCAACACCCTGCATGGTACGCGCACTGTGCGCAGACTCTTCCTTTGATATGACCTGGGCTGCGCCCATTGAGTAGATGGGGATTCCACAGTCTGATGGGGTCCAGGAATTCCAACTGCAGAAAAGTGCCCCGGGCATTTGCATAACCGGTACCCATCGAAGCATACACAAGAAGCATCCTCAACTCGTGGTCTGGTGCAGTCTTTTGGTTGGTACGTATGAGCTGTTCTCACGGTGATTGGTAAAACAGCCGCGCCAAGTGGCAAGTGACCAAACCGTCTCTCTTATTGTAGTTGCTGGGTTCCATCTCCTGCTCTCACCGTATGACTATTGTACCTTCACGCAGGGCTTGGATGGTACCAAGACATTTGTACTCTCAGTCCTCCGTTGGTGCCTGAGATTCCTGATCGTGATTGGTTCATTCCTCATGTGCTCGATGCTGCGAGGAACTCCTGCAGCCAAGCAGATCGGGTGGTTGTGCTGCTGACAGGCAGGTATGAACCTTTGTGCAGCGTCGCTCCTCGCTTCGGCGCTGATGATGCAGTCGTCCTGTTTCCTGTTTTATGCACATTTTTGGGTTGCGGTTGTGGTTGTGGTTGTGGTTGTGGTTATGACTGTCGTGGTTCGGGTTTCTGGTCGTGGTTGTGTTGACGTTGCCTTTCCCTCTGCATTTGTTTCTTGCAGTTGTCCTTATCTTCGGGTTTTCTGAGGCGCCTGTTTGTGTTTGTGTTGTCTTTTGAGCTCTGCCCGTCAGATGCCATCGATGGACGACTCTATGTCTGGTACGCAATTGAGGCGGCCCCTTTACGCACTAACCAGCAGGCCCTATCAATCACTCAGTAGGATCTGAGGTACGATCCAGTATGACTCACTCACACCTCATATCTGAACCAGTTGATACACCTACAATCGATGTGTGACTGAGTATGACTGAGTATGAGTTTGGCTGAGAATTGTGATGATATGGCATCGTTAGGTGGCCATGGGATGCAGAGATTTCCTTCTGTTGTGCCCCATTTCCTGTTGCGATACAGGTCCGCAGCCTTTCAGGACCGTATCAAGACTATCTGTCAAGGGGCAAATATCGCTTTTCATGCGTATTACACAAAGCCATTGGATGCCGACAGCACCTCACTGGATTTCAAACGCCATGTCATGAGGCATTTGGTTCAGCAGCATCATCCGTACAAGGTGTATGCTGTCACTGTTGAGTGCCTCTACATGGGGTCAAGACAACCCCACAACAATAGGCCGCCAACAAAAGGAAACGACCAGGTCATCAGCGCCCGCCAGGTCAGCCATGGCCACAAAGAGCCGGGTCCTGCTGAAATTTACACTACATGGAGCTGTTTCATATTGCATTTTGCGTGTGACAGCAGGTATTACTGACCGGCAAATGCCATAGGGCTGAGTCCCAGCGAAATTCACGGCCAGCGGAACTGGTCCTGCCGGACACCAGTGACAAGTCTGGAAAGGACTTCAAGGCTGGCAAGAGCCCCTTTGGCAGCAAATGCCCTGCATGCGTTCCACTTGGCGTCGCCTGGGCATTCGTACGTCCTGTACAGACTCAAGTCTCAACGTCTCAGTGGATCATGGGGCATGCAATGGAGGGTAGTATTTGTTTTCAAACAGGAATGCAAAGCGTCTTTTTTTGCCATATGTACGAGCACTTCACTCGTGCCACATTTGTTTTTTACCAGCGTCAATGGGTTCAATGACAGCCTTCAACAGCCCGTGACGACCGGTAAGAACCCTCAACAACCTCAGCAACACTCTGCGACCATTGGTACACGCCTTCAACGACCACCAACAATCCTTGACAATACCCCATGACCCTTGACAACCCGGACCAATCCTCAAAAAACCATGAAAACTTTTACTTAGCCCGGTTCCATGCATCGATTGTTGACCAGCAAATCAAAATGGCCAAAACGTACCGGCTGAGAAGAAAAAATTCCCAGCCGGTACATTTTCGGCAAAAATGTCCAAAATGTACCGCCTGAGAAGCAAAAACCCCCAGGTGGTACATTTTCGCCCAAAATGGCCAAAATGTACCCGCTGAGAGTAAAAAATTCCCAGCCGGTACATTTTCGCCCAAAATGGCCAAAATGTACCGGCTGACAATAAGATATTCCCATCGTTCGTGCTGCCTCTGCTATTCTTATTCTTATTTCTTCTTCTTGTTGTTGTTTCCGTTGTCGTTGTCCTCGTTGTTTGGTAATGTCACCGCAACTGTGCCCTGCACCCTTGTATTTACCCATCGCCCAGCCGCTGTAGGGAGTGCACAAGGGATGCGTCCTTTGCAGATAACGATGTGGGAAGATCGCTCCCATCACGTGTGCCAGTTTGAGCTGCTGCTGCAGGAAATGCAAGACGCCATCGTGATCGATAGTTGGAAGGTCCACAGCCCTCAAAAACCTCTCATCGTGCGACTTCTGACAGTAACACTCCTGATGGCTAGCCTAGCCTCGCATTTCAAAAGGTGAGTTTGAGTTCATTTGATCGATTTCTTCATTTTTTTGAAACAGTTCTCAAAACGACTGAAATTGACAGCAGGAGGCTTCGCGACAATCGATCAGTACAGGAAAGACCTCTCCCTCACAGCCAACATGCGGTACCCGTTTCCGCAGCACCTTTTTCTGCCTCTCTGTGAGGATGGATGGACCATATGTCTGATGTGCTGATGCCTCTCATCTTGTCCCACTCTAGGAGAGTTTCAAAAAAATGAAAAAGCATTTTGCCCAAAAAGGCATGCAAAGGGAGGGGGGAATACCTCCCTCCCTCCCTTGGTCTCAGCCTGAGATCTAGCAGGATTTGTCGAGGTTGTCAGCGTTGGTTGAGGGTTGTCAACAGTTAGGGCCATAGTTTGGGGTGTCAGCATTGTGGAGGTCAAGGGTTGCCTGGGGTTTCAGGTGTTGGTGACCGCGCAGGACGACTTTCAACAACCCTCAACAGCCCTGGGCAGCAATAAAAGCCCGTTACAACGCCTCACATCCTGAGCAGCGTTGTCAAGGGTTGCTGAGGGTCGGTGTGCAGCGTTGATGTTTGTTTGGGTGGTGTCACACGTTGCAGACTGCAGGGATTGCAGCTTCATGGAGGTTGGTTGAGGAAAGGGTTACTGACGATTGACGAGGGTTGGTGAGGTGTTTCATGGTTGGTTGAGGATTGGTCAGGGTTGTCAAGGGTCATGGAGCATTGTCAAGGGTTCTTGATTGTTGTTGACGTTTTTTGAGGGTGTGTGACATTGGACACAGAGGGTTGCTGAGGTTGTTGAGGTTTATCATGGGTCGTCAAGGGTTGTCACACCAACAGCAAAAACCCAGGACACCACAATACCGGAACACCACAGCACCACAACACCACAATATGAGCGCAGTACGACACCTCAGCCCCACAGTACAACAGTATCACAACCTCACAGGACCCCAGCACCACAACCGCACCGTTGCATCAGGTGCACCATGTGAAAGGGGGCCCTTATTACATTCCGGATGTTGCGAAGGAGCGCGCGGTGGTGCGTGCCCTTGACGCCAATAGTGGATACCTGCTGTCGGAGGCAGAGCTGCAGATGCGCCCTGTATCACTTGTGGTCTGGACACCCGGCGGCCGCCTGCTGGACAAGGGCCGGCTGGAGTGCTGGGCCAAAGCTAAGCTGGCCCCGGATGTTCACGTCGTTGAGGTGGTGATGAGCGGCTCCGACCTGTGTCTTGTGTTAGGGAGCCTGGCGGATGCATACAAGGTGTGTGATGCCGTCAGGGCTGGTCTCGAGTGGGGCGTGCGGGGCGGAGCTTGTGGAGCAGTTGGACGCCCTGCTGATGGTGTAATGAGGGTACGGCGGCGGGGAAATGGAGGAGACGGTGATGCTAGCCGCTAGCATTGCGGAGCGAGGTCGTTGTAGCAACATGTGGCAGGCAGAGGAGGAGCGGTCCATGTCTTTTATTGCATGGTGCCTAAAAAAAGATTTCCAGCGCCTTTGGCACCAAATTAGGGCCAAATGTGGTCCGGACCTCCTCACTTCTTCGTCTTGGCCACTCCCGCGAAGTGGGGGGGATGGGGTGGGGGTCAGGTTTTGAGCCTAAGCGCCCCCCATGAGCTGCGCTGCATAACACACCAAAAATGTAAATGTCGGTGGGTGGGAGGGGGAGGGGGAAGGGGAATACAATTTTCCAAACATTTTTTGAGGGTACAAGTTTGTAGTATTATTTTGCTCATCGGTATTGGAAGGGGGGGCTGTGGTAGCTGGGAATAGGTTTGCAGGGGGTAGAATAGGGGAGTGTCGCCTGTCACACGCACTCCGCGCCAAAGCGACAGGCGCCTGTGTGCACATGACAGACGTATGTGTGCACGCTGCCGCCTCTGGTGCTGTATTTGCTGCTGCGGCTGCGGGGAGCGCATGTCTGGCGCTGTGAGAGCGCGGGTGGAAATCGCGCGAGGCTGGAAAACGCTGCAGCAGAAATTTTATTGTTTTTCGTTATGTGTTGATGCTTCGTGGTGCATGGCAACACCTAGGCCCTTATGGTAGGTATAATTTTCAAAATGGTACTTGAACTAATTTTAGGGTACCTCCTTTTCCTTTCATTGACTTTGAGGGTGGATTTATAGGGGAGACCGTCACTTCCCTGTTTTGCTAGGCAACATCTATTACGGTGGTTTGTGTTGCCCATCTGTCACACACACATTCTTGCATAGCTTTCCCCTTACTTCGAATCATTCACCTGTGTGTATTCTGTGATATTCTCTCTTGAAAGGTAGTGTACAGGGTGTTGTGTCCCTTTTCCAGACCCAAGCTGTTTTCTCCCGGTGACCGTGATTGGTACCACTCACGCACACTTACTTGACCACTGTTGTGGGGCCTTCACCGAATGGGCCGCAATTCCGCCACATTCGGTACACACGCCCTAGTGGGGTCACTCAAGTGGATCATGAGAGTGCTCGACTCTCAAGGCTCAAGGCTGTGGTGGTTGCATCACCCAAGTCTCCTGAGTCGCTCGACATTACCCCCATGGCCTTGCAACCCCACACGCCTTGAAATACCCTTGCAACCCCCCCCCCCCCCCCACAAGGGGGAGACCGTCTTGCACTATGGGGGGATATTTCAAGGGGGGGAGGGAAAAAATGGTAATTTAGTTGATGGGCAAGAGCCATACAATGTGCTTGTGCTTAGGGTTCCTAGGCTTGAGGAGGGAGTGTTGTTTAGGGCGCCGGGCACGCGTTGGGCGAACATTCCCTCATTGTATAAGAGTTGTGCAGAGGTTGTATGGGAGAGGAGACGTTTGGTCATTTTGGGAGCATTCACCGTTTTTCAAGCCAGTAGATGGCATCCGGCCTCCAGCCAGCGGCCCCAAGTGTCACCCACATCAGTTAGTGGTCGTGTGGCAGACAGCGGCAAAAGCTAATCGCCAACAGCTAATAGCCGATCTTTAGCCTGCCATAGGCACCCATCACCCAGTGGCCAGCGCTGGCAGCTAGTCCGCAGCAAGCAGCAAACACCCATAGTCAACAAGCAGTAGCCAGAAGTCCTAGTCATCAAATCCGGGGTGGGTAGTAACCAACCACCAGCAGAAAGCAACCAATGCACTTGCACGGCCGGAAGTATTAGGCATGTGAAAGCATCCCAATGGCAGCTTGTAGGCGGCGGAAGAGGAGGGGTTCATCCCTCGTCATGGATACCCCTTCCCCCCTTTGCTGTTGTCCAAACTTCGCATTCACAATTTCTCCCAAATGCTGGAGAGTTGAAAGTTGAGATTTTGTGTGTTGTTTCATGGTGTTCAAATCCACGTCTCCATAAATTTGATCCAGTCAGATTTTCCCCTTCCAAATTGGCACAAAAAATTTGGACCGGGAGAGAAACACAGACAACGGACAAGTAGTTTTTGATGATATCAAAGTATACAGCAGATTCTTAAATCAACCCGAAGAAAGGTTGTTCGATGAAGCGCAAGCGCTGGCGTCGTATACCCCTCCCCCTTCGGGTCATTTGCGTAGCATACCTCAAGATATGATGTCAGTTGTCTAACCCTTTGTAAAATCATCATTTTGGGACTGAAAATGATCCCCGGTGAATTTTTTGATTTTGACCCCCCTACCCCCCCTTGGACCGGGGGACCCCTTCTTTGGGGATGTGTGTCAAATCTGCTTTGCGTGTTGCGGCTGTTGTGCGTGGATTTGACCCGGGTCCTGAACAACGTTTTCCTTGTATGTGGACCCCCTAACCCATGGCTAGGGTTCCGAGTCCAAACTCTGGGTACCCCCGGTTGGCCACTGCCAGTGAGGACTCAGCCGTTTTCGTGCTGGATGGGCTATTTAGTGGCACCTGAAAATTTTTCACACTTGGACTTTTTCCTTGGATGGGTTTGTGTGATCATTTGGTGACCATACAGGTACTCTAGCACCCATGGGGACCCACGTAGTGGCTACTAGGCACGTGTAGCAAGGGCCATCGGCCCATTGACCCCCCCCCCCCTCATTATTGCCGTTTGTCGGCAGTCCAGTGGCAACTGATGTGCACACAAACTGCATCAGCAATTTCCCGCCCTCTACAGCTCAGAAATGGAATTTTTCGATTTTTTTTCCGATATGTTGACCATTCACAATGATTGAACATCCTATGTAATGCATGTTTTAGACCCTCCTTGTGTGGTTTTCACCCTATTTGGGGTTTTTTTTGGGGGGGTCCCATGGGGGCTGAGGCACAGCTTGCTTATGCCTTTTTCCACCCTCGGCAGCTCAAGAATAGAAATTTACAAAACCGATTTTTTTTTGATATTTTGACCATTCACAATGATCAAATATCTTATGTAAAGCATGTTTTAGATCCTCTTCATGTGCTTTTCACTTTGTTTGGGTAATGAGAGGGAGGGGGCGGGGGGCTCCCAAGGGGGTTGGGCCACAACCTGCTCATGCTGCTCTCGCCTCTCTACACCTCAAAAATCCAAATTTCCGAACATTTTTTTGTATTTTACCATTCACAATCATCAAATATCCCATATGAAGCATGTTTTAGACCCTCTGTATGTGTTTTTCAGGCCTCTTGTTGTGCACCTACACGTGGTGAGGCTATTTCAGCCGAGCCGCAACCTCCATGTCCTTGCCCCGGGGGGCCCTCGCGAAGGGGGGGCTCCCCGTATAGTAAGCCGCTACCCCTGCGGCTATGACGATCCCTGCAGCGGGTGGGTCCCGCTTGGGGGGCAGCCGGTCCTACTTCAGCTAGGACGGTTGCTCTCCGTATACGCGGCCAAACGGGGCATCCCGGGCGACGGCTCCGTGGCCTTCTTTCTCCCGGGGGCGGACCCTCTAGGCCTTCGGCGCCTCTGCACAGCCGACTTCGACTAAATCGACAACATTGATGACTCCGACATCAATGACTCCGACATCAAACACAACGCGGCAGTGGCACTGTCGCCTGCGCTAGCTTCTGATCGGGGGCGTCAGGGTGCCTTGCACACGAGGGGACGCCCGCCGGCCACACCGACTGCATTAGCGATACCGGCGGCCACGAGCCGCCCTCAATGCCGCGCAGCAGCGGCCTTACGCCGCAACGCTGCCAGGTTAGGGTTAGGTTAGGGTTGGCGGCCGCACTGGCCGCTTCGGCGGCCGCACTGGCTGCTGGTTTCTTGGGCAGCCGTCACGGGACTCTTGGGACGCCGGGGGCTGGAGGGGATGCGCCCCCCAGGGCGGCATATGGCATGGACATTGTGGGGAGCACGGTGCACGTCCCCTTGGGGTGCCCGGGGGCCAACCTGCCCCCCCACCCGGAGGCTGTCTACACGGCCATAGCCCAGGTGGGCGCCCTGGGGGGGGCACAACGTCCCTAGGCACTATGGGGGCTTCAGCTCCTCCGTCACCAGCACTCTCAGGGCACCTGGGGCTGGTGGGGATGCAACCCTCAGCGCCCAGAGCGCCATACGTGAAGTCCCTGGCAGCCACCGGGCTGTAGGTGGTGCCGCTGGTGGTGCTCTCGGGGCACCTGGGCTGGCGGGGATACATCCCTCAGCGCCCAGAGTGCCGTGCCTGCACTTTCTCGAAGCCGCCGGGCTGCAGGTGGCGCCGCTGCCGGCGCTCTCAGGGCACCTGGGGCTGGAGGGGATGCATCCCGCAGCGCCCAGGATGCCGGTCCTGGACGTTTTGGCAGCCACCACCACCAGGATGCAGATGGCGCCGACAGTGGCGTTCTCAGGGCACCTGGGGCTGCGGGGAACACATCCCTCAGCGCCCAAAGTGCCGCTCCTGCACTCTTTGGCAACCACCAGGCTGCAGATGGTGCTGCTGGTGGCACTCTTGGGGCAATTGGGGCTAGAGGGGGCGCATCCCCCAGCAGCAAGGGCATCCCGCCCCGATTCCTCCCACCGTGGGGGAGAGGGGAACACCAGATCCGGCAAGGAAAAGACCGGGGAAACTAGGTCTAGGAGGGGGCGTGTTGGTCAGAACCTCCTCCACCCCCTCCCCCCTGTCAACCCAGGTGGTTGGGTCAGGGCCGGAGGGTTAGCTCGCCCAATGCTAGTGTGCGCCGGTTGCAGGCGGACAACTGGCGGCTCGCTAGCTACCAGGGCATCAAGCCCCAGCAGCACATCACAGGGCTCGTCGGCCCACTTGTCCACCAGGGGCCTCCAGAAGCCGAGGGGGTCGTCATGCGGCAGCTGCCCCACGGCCCCACGCACCGTCACCCCGTGCCCCCCGAGGTTCCCAGGCTGCAAGGGGTTTGTACAGCCCCTAAGAGCGCCACCAGCGGCGCCATCTGCAACCTTGTGGCTGCCAAAGAGTGCAGGCTCGGCACTCTGGGCACTGCCTCCCCCCCTCCCTCTGCTAGGGGAAGTGCTGCAGGCGGAAGCTGAGGTCTGCTTTTTGATTGATCAACACCGCCATGCGTGGCTGGGGCTGTGCTCTGTAAATCTTCGCCAGTTTTGGGGGGAAAGGCGCCCACTCCCCCCCATAGGGCGCTCTGGGGCTGGTGGCGATCTGCCGGCCGCGGTGTAGCGCCTCGCCGCCCTGTCCGCTGCCACTGCCGGTGCTGCAGAAAGCTGCGCCCATTGGACGGGCACGGCAATGTATGCGGCATGGGGAGTGTAGAGCTGGGGAACACCCCCCCCCCCCAGTCGTAACTAGGGCGAAGGAAGTGGTGCAGGGCCTCGGCTTGTGGCTAGCCCCGGAGGGGCACGAGGTGGAGGGGGACCAGAGGGTGATAGGCTTACCCCAGGCAGTGTCCAAGGGCACGTTGTAGGGCCTCGGCTTGTGGCCGGTCCAGGCACACAGTGCTAGTACCAAGCTGCAACGGGATGGGCAGGGCAAGCATTTGCAAGGGAGCCAAAGGGGGTCCAGCAATTCATGTGGGGGGCGGGGAACCGCAATCACCCGCTCCCCCCATCAGGGCAGCGACAGCAACGTGCCCCCTGTGGAAATGTGGGGGCAACGCCGCCCATGGCGGCAGACACCGGGGAAGACCACAATTTCCCCTTTCCCCAGCCGGAGGAGATGGAGGTGGTGCGGGGCCTCGGCCTCTGGTCGGCCCCAGAGGGGCAAAGGGCGATGGGGGACCACAATCACCCCCTCCCCACGGCGAGTGCGCATAGTCCCCCACTACTACAAATGGGGGAGAAGAAGGTGGTGCAGGGCCTCGGCGTGTGGCCGGCCCCGGAGGGGCATGGAGTGATGGGGGGTCACGGGGTGACCGACTCACCCCAGGCAGGGTACAAGGGCGTGCTGCACGGCCTCGGCATGTGGCCGGCCTAGGGTGGAGGGGAGAAGCGGTGGGGGGTGACTAGCAGCAGCCCCCCACTGATGGGCGTGTCCTTTGGGGCGCTAGGTAACTGTGCCCGGGGGGGGGGGGGGGGGGGCGAAGTGCCGCGGCGGCGGCTGCATGGAAGGGCGAGTTCGGAAGTGACTTAGTCATGGCCGCCTCGTCCCTCCTGGCTGCCGTGCAGGCTCAGGCGGGGGGCTTGTAGGGGAGCCCACGGGCACTTGAACTCGACTCGGTCCACCTCCCCGCCCCTCGATCTCTGTGCATATTCTAGTGGTCGCTAAAAGACGAATGCCCTCTTTATGTGTTTTCCACCCTATTTGGGTGTTTGGACGGGGGCAGGGGGCTAGGGCACAACCTGCTTATGCAGTTTTCCAATCCCGGTAGCTCAAGAATGGAAATTTCCAACACTATTTTCTTTTTGATATTTTGACCATTTACAATGATCAAATATCCTATTTTAAGCATGTCTTAGACCCTCTTTGTATGTTTTCCAGGCCTCTTGTTGTGCACCTACCTGTGGTGAGGCTATTTTGAGCCGAGCTACAACCACCATGTCTTCCCCCCACGGGGCCCCTCGTGTAGGAGGAGCTCCCTGAGTTGAACTCCGCTACCTGTGCGGCCACGACGACCCCTTTGGTGGCTGGGTCCTGCCAAGGGGGCGGCCAGTCTTGCTCCAACTGGGACGGCTGCTCTCCGAGTATGCGGCCGAGCGGGGCATCCTGGGCGACGGCTCTGTGGCCTTTGCTTGCCTCGGGGCAGACCCTTTGGGCCTTTGGCGTCTCCGCGCCGCCGACTTCGACTACTTCAATGACTCCGACATCAAAATTAACGCGGCAATGGCACTGCCGCCGGCACCAGCTTCCAATTGGGAGCATTAGGAAGCCCTACATGACGTAGGGGACGCCCGCTGGCGCTCCTTGCCCCCCCGCGACGGCGGCCATTCCGGCGGCATTGGCGATGCATGCAGCAGCGGCCTCACGCCGCAACGCCGCTAGGGTAGCAGCCGCACTGGCTGCCGGGTTCTCGGGTAGCCATCAAGGGACACTTGGGGCGCCGGGGACGGGAGGGGACACCTCCCCCAGTGCCCTGGCCCCACAGGCTCTGCTCACCGTGACAATGCGGCAGCGGAGAAGGCCGCGGGGAGGGGCAATGCCCCCCCCCCCCCCGTGGGCTGGACATTCCTGGCTTTTGGGACAGCCGTCGGGCTGCGAATGGCGCCGTCGCTTGCGCTTTCGGGTTCCCTAGGGCTGGAGGGGACGCCTCCGCCGGCCCCCAGGGCCCCATCCTTGATCTGTCGGGCAGCTGTCAGGCTGCGAGTGGTGCTGCTGCTGGCACCGTTGGGGCGTCTGGGGTTGGAGGAGGTGCATCCCCCAGCCCCAAGGGCACCGGCTGTGACACTCTGTGCAGCTGTCCGGCTGTGTGCGGTGCCGCTGTGCGTGCGCCCGGAGCACCTGGGGTTGGAGGGGACGCATCCCCCAGCCCTCAAGGGGCCATCTCCGACTTTTGGGGCCGCCATCAGGCTTCGTGTGGTGCCGCTATTGGCACCATTGGGGCGCCTAGGGCTGGAAGGGTTGCACCCCCCCGCCCCCAAGGCGCCAACTGGGACACTCTGTGCAGCCGTTTGGCTGTGTGCGGCGCTGCTGTGCTTGCGCCTGGGGCACCTCAGGCCTGGAGGGGACGCATCCCCCAGCCCCCAGGGGGCCATGTCCGACTTCTGGGGCAGCCATCAGGCTGCGTGCAAAGCCGATCCTGGCACCGTTGGGGCGCCTGGGCTGGAAGGGACGCATCCCCCAGCCCCAAGGGCGCCGTCTCTGTGGGTGCTGAGCGGCCAGCAGCCCGCAGACGCCCCTCGGGGCGGCCGGCGGCCGACCTGCTCCCCCGCCTAGAGGGCGTCTATACGCCCGTAGCCCAATGCATAACCATGCGGGGCGCCGCGGGGGGGGCACGACGCCCCTGGGTGCACCACGGGCAGCCCCGCCTGAGGTCCCACAGGACTGTAGAGTGGCCGGGGGTCTGGGAGACTTCCCGGTATTTTCGCTACCGGATTTGCTTGTCCCCCCTTCCCTTCCCTTGCAAGGGTTGGAGGGGCAAGCCATGGAGACCATTGCGCTGGCGGAGGACGAAGTCTGTCAGTGCATCCAGCAGTGCCGGGCGGCATGGCTCGAGCTGGAGGTGCAGCAGCTAAGCCGCCTACAGGCGGCCTCGCGAGCCGGATCCATTACCCCCCCACCCCCTCCCTCGAGCCCAGGGCAGGGGTCCACAGAGGACAACCGCATGCCGAGGGATGGGGTCTATGGGTGTGGCGCCACTCCACTGACCGAGCTCCGGAGGGAGGTGGGGACCGCAGAGGGCCCGGCCCGGCTGATATACCCCAAGCGACCAGACCCCCCCCCCCCCCGACCAGGTGGGTAGGGAACGGGCGACGAAGTGCCGCCGCTGATGATGCTAACCAAGGGCTCATCGCGGGGCCCAATGCAGGAGCGGGCCCCCCAGAGGGGGCCATCAGGAATGGGGGACTTCAAGTGGGGGGAGGGGGACCGCTTGCACCCCGTCCCCGAAGAAGCGTTGGCGGGGACCGTGTGGTGGGGGGAGAGGGACCACAATCACCCCGCCCCCGAGGATGCATCAGGGGTAGCAATGAGGAAGCAGGGCGTGCGGGGGACAACCCCAGAGTTCGTGGGAGCGGCACAGGGCCTCGGCTTGCGGCTGGCCCAGGGTGTGCGCATAGGCCTGCCAAGGGCGGCGCCGCAGGGAATGGGTGGGGGCGACGGTAGATTTCGGCCCAAGGTGGACCTCAGTGGCTTGTTCAAGCCGCGGGAGGGGGGGTTACCCCACCCCAGCTCGCCGTGCGGGAGGGCGTGGGCGAGGAGGCCTTCAAGTGGGGGGAGGGGGGCCACAACCACCCCATGCCCAGCCAGGGAGAGTCGGTGGGAGCAGCACATGGCCTCGGCCTGCGGCCGGCCGCAGGGACGCGTGCAAGCGCTCAGCAGGGCGGCTTTTTAACCCCCCACCAGGGCAGGGCTACCGATAAGCTAGCAGGGCTGGGCAGTGAGGGCTGGAGGGCGCCAGTTCAAGCGCACGGAAGGGCGAGCCTGGAAGCGACTTAGTCCCAGCTAGCTCGTCCCTCCTGGCAGCCGTGCAGGCACGACCGGGGGGTTTGTAGGGGAGGCCACGGGCGCCTGAACTGGACTCGGCCCACCTCCGACCTCTGTACATATACCAGCGGACGCTAAAAGACGAATGCCCTCTTTGTGTGTTTTTCACCCTATTTGGTTGTTTGGACGAAGGCAGGGGGCTTCTGAATGATGGCGTGATGAAATGACTTATGGATTGACTGTGCTCCTTCCCTCTTCGAGGTGCCTTGCCGATAGGCAATAGAATTTTCAACGCATTGAATTTCGGCAGTATGCTGCATTTTGAAATTTTATACTCAGAGGCAGTTTCCATGCACAGTGGGCATATAACACGCATGTTACAATTTTGTTGAAGGTGTAGTGTAAGGAACACCTACCCCACTATAGGGTCTAGTACGGTCTTGATGATGTTCCCAACGAGTATGAACCACAGTGCCTCTTCCTGGCTGCTAGTCCCAGCACTACTATCTGAATGGTGCGCTTGCGGCCACAAACCTATGCTTCAACCAAACGACTGACCTCTTGCTCTGCGTGATGTGGATTGGCATATGTCTTCCGCATATGTGCCTTACTCCCGCTGTAGCGCACTGCCCCGGCCCTCTTTAGGCATATGCCCGGCTCGATACGAAGGTGATACCAGACATTGCCAAAGACCTGTTGCTGCACTGCAGCTTCCGCAACAACTGGGTCCGCACGCTGCTATGCCGCAAGCGCGTGCCCATACTGGGCCTTATCCTGGGTCTGGGCTGCTGTGTTTTGCGGCAGTCTGCTGCTGGGGGACATCCCCACTGAAACCGCCGGATGCGCGCCACTCCCCCATGCCATGAGGCTGGTCAACGGCATTGGTTTCTGGTGATTGGGTTTGCATCGGTGTTTCTGCGTATTGCTCTTGTATTTTTGTATGATTTATCAATGATTTTTGTAGATACTGCAGCGCGTCCTGCCATGATCCAGGCGCTGGAAAAGCCCATTTTGGATGGAGGTCCGAGCCCCCAGCATTCGGGGAAGGTTGGTTTGAAAAAGGGGCTCCCATGACAGGCACATATAGGGGGATTGTGGTGAAGTTGTGTTCTCGCTTGAAAATGGGTGACAAACCTGCCGAAATAGAATCCACATCAGTAGGTGCTGTGAGACCAACCCGGCTCTGAAAAAGCGGAACTTTGCGGGTATTTTTCTTCGGATCTGGCGTTATTTGTTCCTTCTTGTGGTGGTGTGTGGGGGGGTGCGGGACTCTTTTTTCATTTTTTGTGGATTGGTGCCTTTGAAATAGGGGGCCTAATTTCTCACATATGGCCTGAGGGTCGGGTGAAAATCCACATTCAGATGGTTTGGGAACAGAACCGGATTTTATTTTGACTTCTTCGATTTTGGGGCGGCATGTTGTTTCGGGGTCCAACTCTTTTTGCTGAGGTTAGGCAGGTGTGCTGAGTCTCAGCATTTTTCTTCAGACACGTGTCTCACCACCTCAGCGACCCTGTTACCCACTCCTCTTTTACAGCAATACAGCATACCAAAAAAGCTAATTGTGCATGCCACGCTCGCATTTCAATTCTGCTGTCCCAAACAACAGCAAGGATGTTTGTTTGCTCCCAATGTACTGAAGACTATGCGCAGACCGGATCCTGTACTTCACAACAGAAGTAAATCGCTCACAGTACACGTCTTGAAAAAGAAAGAAATATTGATGTTGTGATGCACACCAGACTGCGTGTATAAGAATTAACCTGCAAGGGGGGGCGGGGCGTCCAGGTGGGTGGGTCTTCAGCTGGGTGGGTGGGTCTAAGCCTCTGGACCCCCCCCCCCGCCCCCTCGTGTACTTCTTAGGGTTTCCTCTGTTGGGGTCTTTCCTTGTGTACAGAAACCTGGTCAAGTTGTGTGCAGTTGCTGGTTTTCTCTGTGTCGTTATGCAGGCTCCATGCAGAAATCTCTTTGCGCACCCATTGATGGCATCGCACACAATGAAAAATTGTCCCATATCCCTTCCATTGCCCTTGCCCCGGCTTTGCTGCTGCTAGTTTTTTGTTTTCAATTTTCATGGTTTTCTGCAGTTTTCCCTTTTTGTTATTTTTCTGCTTTTTCTTTTGTTTTTTGGTGTTTTCTGGGGTCTTTTGGTGTGGCTGGGGTTGCTGGCGTGAAGGGTGTGCTGAGTGTTGTCGTTGGTGCTTTGTCTTTCCCAGGGGTGGCGGTCATGTTGTGGCTGGGCTGTGTTGCTGTTTGTGTTGCGGCTTGTTGTTATGGTTGTTGCCGGTGTTGGCTCGCTGGGTCCCTCCCACGGCCCTTTGCTTTCTCCCATTGCTTATGCTTGTCACTCTTCAGCCCTTTTAACCTTTTAGCCCCATCAGAGGAACCAACCGATGACCCACAACCGCATGCATATTGATGATTTGCCTGTTGGTATGTATGTCACCTTTTGGGGCAGGGATGCTGAACCCGGGCAGCGCCTTGGCATCAATTTTTTTTATTTACAAAAAATGCACCCAATTACAAAAGTCTGCTTGGGTTCGAAGCCGGGTGTGGGTCCAAAGTTGTGTGGGTGGGTCTCATCCAAAAATACTGGATACCTTGACATGGAGTGGAGGCATTGGTGGGCTGCTGATCGCGAACAGGCTGGAAAAGGATCACAGACCTCATGGATGTATTAGCTTCGACCACCCATTTTTCGTAGACCAACCCCCCCCCCCCCCATTCGGCGGCCGAATTTGGCCGGTTTTGCCGCATTGGTCTGCCGAATTGTTGGGTTTCTGAATCTCGCCGATTTGTTTTGCCGAATCACTAGGTTTCTGGGACTTTGCCGCCTCGTTTTGCCGACATGTTGGGGTTTCTGGGTTCTGGGTCACCTGAGTTGGAGGCGTCACTTACTTTGGGACACTGCATAATACGTTTTCTTTGTACATTGGTTATTCAGATTGGCACCATGAAGTGTTTTTACTGTCCACAAAAAGACGTGTCTTTGGTCCCCTTTGATTCGTTGTCCTCTGCTGATCAAAGTTTTCTTCGGGACAAGTATCCTGATGCCGGTGGGGGGGGCAGTTTGCGAATTTTGTGTTCGCTCTGCACGGCCCAGTGCGTTCTTCAGCCGCCGTTCTTCGTTGTTGTTCATTTTTGTTGTCATTTTTCTGGGTGACCCCGGCCAGAAACGGGCCCGGGTTTCAAAAATATTGTTATACCAATTAACACCTCTTGGATATTCAGAAAGTGCACAGCTTTCCCGTGCACATGAAAAAAAGCGCCGAACTGAAACGGTTGGACCAAGTTACCCCCCGGACACTTCCAAAAACCTGTTTTGGACTCTGGGTCCAGGTCATCAAATTCTATTGCCTTCGGCAAGTCCACCTCGCAGAGAATCTATCCCAAGCAACACACACCCAAAGTAGGGTATAAATAGGGTATAAACTACATAAATATGGGCTAAAACATGCTTTACATATCTTGGATGGTCATATTGTGTGGTCATAATATCATAAAAACAAGATTCAAAAAATTCTATTGCCTTCCCTAACCTTAAGAGATGAGCCGTGGATGGGCATCTTGCTTGAAAATCAAATGGCCTAAACACATAGAAATTCTATTGCCTTCGGCAAGTCCACCTCGCAGAGAATCTACCGCGAGCAACACACACCCCAAATAGGGTGGAAACTACATAAATACCGGCTAAAACATGCTTTACATACCTTGGATGATCATTTTAGGTAATCACGGTATCAAAAAAACAAGTTTCAAAAACTTCGATTTTTGAGCTGCCCAGGGTTGAAAAACTGCATAAGCAGGTTGTGTACCAATCCCTTGGGAGACCCCCCCCCCCCTGGACCTAATACCCAAATGGGGTGAAAAACACGTAAATACGGCCTAAAACATGCTTTACATACCTTGGATGGTCATTTTAGGTGATCACAATATCACAAAAACAAGTTTCAAAAACTTCGATTTTTGAGCTGTCCGGGGTGAAAAACTGCATAAGCAGGTTGTGTACCAATCCCCTAGGAACCCCCCTCGGACCTGATTCCCAAATAGGGTGAAAAACATGTAAATACGGCCTAAAACATGCTTTACATACCTTGGATGGTCATATTGTGTGGTCACAATATCAAAAAAACAAGTTTCGGAAACTTCGATTTTTGAGCTGTCCGGGGTGAAAAACTGCATAAGCAGGTTGTGTACCAATCCCTTGGGAGACCCCCCCCCCTGGACCTAATACCCAAATGGGGTGAAAAACACGTAAATACGGCCTAAAACATGCTTTACATACCTTGGATGGTCATTTTAGGTGATCACAATATCAAAAAAACAAGTTTCGGAAACTTCGATGTTTGAGCTGTCCGGGGTGAAAAACTGCATAAGCAGGTTGTGTCCCGGCCCATTCAGGAGGCCATTATTGTTGGAAACAGTCATTTCGCGTCTTTGGGACGGGTTGTGAACGGCCCTAAGCAAAGCTAGAGACTGCAAAAAACGTCCTTCCGTATCCTAGTAGGCATATACTGTCACAACATCCCCACTCACATCCCTCAGAGTGGGTACCACGGGGTCACCGAGGTCGCCAAAACCGCCAACATAGCAAAAATGGCTGGAAAGTGCATAAACTGCATAAGCGCTCGTCCCACTCCGCCCCATACAAACCCTATGGAGTCGGGACCCGGAAACACTTTTTCGGCTCAAAATCGAAAAAAACCAAAAGATTCATGATTTTCGACCCAAAAAAAGGGGGGGTCATTTTTTGACCCCCCCCCACCCCCCCCCCCCTCCTTGAAAACCTCAAAAAAGTGGGTTTCAAGTGGAGGGGGTCTAGGGGGGTCCGGACCAAAAACTCATTGGGGGATGCGTTTATTGGACAAAATAATGATTTTACAAGGGGTTAAACTAACAATTCAACCCCTTGGGGTAGGGTACGCGAATAGGCCCAAAAAGGCCAAAATGGGGGGGTATGTGGCATTTTCCCCTATATACGCCTGCCTGGCTTTGATCTAACAACCTCTGCGAGGTGATTCTATTGCCTTCGGCAAGTCCACCTCGCAGAGAATCTACACCGAGCAACACGTACCCAAAATAGGGTGGAAACTACATAAATACGGCCTAAAACATGCTTTACATACCTTGGATGGTCATTTTAGGTGATCACGGTATCAAAAAAACAAGTTTCGAAAACTTCGATTTTTGAGCTCTCCACGGTGAAAAAGTGCACAAGCAGGTTGTGTACCAATCCCCTAGGAGACCCCCCCCCCCCGACCCAATACCCAAATAAGGTTACAAACACGTAAATACAGCCTAAAACATGCTTTACATTGCTTGGATGGTCATTTTGGGTGATGACAATATCAAAAAAACAAGTTTGGAAAACTTCGATTTTTGAGCTGTCCGGGGTGAAAAACTGCATCAGCAGGTTGTGTACCAATCCCTTGGGAGACCCCCCCCCCCTAACCCAATACCCAAATAGGGTGAAAAACATGTAAATACGGCCTAAAACATGCTTTACATACCTTGGATGGTCATTTTAGGTGGTCACAATATCAAACAAAGAAGTTTCGAAAACTTCGATTTTTGAGCTGCCCGGGTTGAAAAACTGCATAAGCAGGTTGTGTACCAAACCCTTGGGAGCCCCCCCCCCCCCCCGGACCTGATTCCCAAATCGGGTGAAAAACACGTAAATACGGCCTAAAACATGCTTTACATACCTTGGATGGTCATATTGTGTGGTCACAATATCAAAAAAAGAAGTTTCGGAAACTTCGATTTTTGAGCTGCCCGGGGTAAAAAACTGCATAAGCAGGTTGTGTACCAATCCCTTGGGAGCCCCCCCCCCCCCCCCCCCGGACCTAACACCCAAATAGAGTGAAAAACACGTAAATACGGCCTAAAACATGCTTTGCATAGCTTGAAATGTCATTTTGGGTGGTCACAATATCAAAAAAACAAGTTTCGAAAACTTCGATTTTTGAGCTGCCTGGGGTGAAAAACTGCATAAGCAGGTTGTGTACCAATCCCTTGGGAGACCCCCCCCCCCCCGGACCTAACACCCAAATAGGGTGAAAAACACGTAAATACGGCCTAAAACATGCTTTGCATAGCTTGAAATGTCATTTTGGGTGGTCACAATATCAAAAAAACAAGTTTCGAAAACTTCGATTTTTGAGCTGCCTGGGGTGAAAAACTGCATAAGCAGGTTGTGTACTGGCCCATTCACTAAGCCATTATTGGTGGAAACAGTCATTTCGCGTCTTTGGCACGGGTTGTGGACGGCCCTAAGCAAGGCTAGAGACTGCAAAAAACGTCCTTCCGTATCCTAGTAGGCATATACTGTCACAACATCCCCACTTGCACCCCTCAGAGCAGGTACCACAGGGTCACCGAGGTCGACGAACATAGCAAAAATGGCTGAAAAGTGCATAAACTGCATAAGCGCTCGTCCCACTCCGCCCCATACAAACCCCATAGAGTCGGGAGCCGGAAACACTTTTCGGCTCAAAATCGAAAAAAACCAAAAGATTCATGATTTTCGACCCAAAAAAAGGGGGGGTCATTTTTTGACCCCCCCCCCCCTCCCTCAAAACCTGAAAAAAGTGGGTTTCAAGTGGGGGGGGTCTGGGGGGGTCCGGACCAAAAACTCATTGGGGGATGCGTTTATTGGACAAAATAATGATTTTACAAGGGGTCAAACTAACAATTCAACCCCTTGGGGTAGGGTACGCGAATAGCCCCAAAAAGGCCAAAATGGGGGGGTATGTGGCATTTTCCCCATATATACGCCTGCCTGGCTTTGATCTAACAACCTCTGCGAGGTGATTTTGACTTGTTTTAATATGAGCATGCAAAAAATTTGGTCCCATTGCAACTATGGTTGTAAGATGATGGTAAATTACTCAAAGCAAAACAGAGGGGTTTTGTGGCGGTCTTTCCGACGTACCCTGGAGGCCCCGCCTTGCCGTCGTTCCCGACTTGCGGGGGCCGTATGGCCGGACTTTTGATTTGGCTTCGATATGGAAAGCCCCGGAGTGTCCTCGCCAGTAGCCCTACCCATCTCCGGAAGCGGCAGGCAAGTAAGTAGCTGGTGGGTGTATTTGGTTGCGGCGTTGTTGTATAGTGGATTACAAGCACACGACTAACAGGACGTGACATGATCCAACATCCCCAAAGCGTCGGTATTGCTTGTATGTAGACCGTGTTGCGGAGGTCAAGAAATCGACTACCAGGATTAGACATGATCCAAAATCCCCACAGCGCCGAATCTTGGTTGATGGTGGAGCTGGTCGTTAAAAGCCGATTAACAGGACTAGACATTGTCCAAAATCCCCACAGCATCGGGTTTTGGTTGTTGATGGAGGTGGTGCGCGATAGTGCCATAGTGCCACATATAGACACGCAAACAAACACACACACACATACCCACCCACCAAGCTCTTTTGATTTGCCCGCCGCTTGCTAGCCAATGTTGCTAGCTTTACAGGATAATTTTGGTGATGGATATGCAAAAAGAGTTTTAAAGGTAGACTTGCAAAAGCAAATTGCTGAGTGGGGCACCACTAGCGTAGCAAGGCTAGCGGCTCCGCTTGAGGAGTAGATGGATCGGACACAATGCTCAATGTGGGTGGCAGCTCCCCGCGCCAGGGGCCCCTTGTCCGCGGGCTGACGTTTGCAGTTAACATTTGCCCAGGGTAACAAATTGAATAAGCGTGATGTGTACCAATCCCTTAGGAAACCCCCCCCCCCCGGCCCCCCGCGACCTAGTACCCAAAAATGGTGAAAAAGACGTAAAGACGGCCTAAAACATGCTTTACATAGCTTGGATGGTCATTTTGGGTGATGATAATACCAAAAGAACCAGTTTCAAAAACCTCGATTTTTGGGCTGTCCAGGGAGAAAGGCGGCATAAGCAGGTTGTGTACCAATCCCTTTGGAGGACCCCCCGCCACCCAATACCCAAATAGGGGACAAAACACCCAAATACGGCCTAAAACATGCTTTACATAGCTTGGATGGTCATTTTAGGTGATGACAATACCAAAAAAACCAGTTTCAAAAACTTCGATTTTTGGGCTGTCCGGGGAGAAAACCTGCATAAGCAGGTTGTGTACCATTCTTTTGGGAGACCCCCCCCCCCCCCCCCACCCAATACCCAAATAGGGGACAAAACACCCAAATACGGCCTAAAACATGCTTTACATAGCTTGGATGGTCATTTTGATTGATCAGAATATCAAAAAAATAAGTTTCGAAAACTTCGATTTTTGAGCTGTCCAAGGTGAAAAACTGCATAAGCAGGTTGTGTACCAATCCCTTGGGAGCCCCCCCCCCACCCCTCCCCCCCGGACCTAATACCCAAATAGGGTGAAAAACATGTAAATACGGCCTAAAACATGCTTTGCATAGCTTGGATGGTCCTTTTAGGTGGTCACAATATCAAACAAACAAGTTTCGAAAACTTCGATTTTTGAGCTGCCCGGGTTGAAAAACTGCATAAGCAGGTTGTGTACCAATCCCTTGGGAGACCCCCCCCCCCCCGGACCTGATTCCCAAATCGGGTGAAAAACACGTAAATACGGCCTAAAACATGCTTTACATACCTTGGATGGTCCTTTTAGGTGGTCACAATATCAAACAAACAAGTTTCGAAAACTTCGATTTTTGAGCTGCCCGGGTTGAAAAACTGCATAAGCAGGTTGTGTACCAATCCCTTGGGAGCCCCCCCCCCCCCCGGACCTGATTCCCAAATCGGGTGAAAAACACGTAAATACGGCCTAAAACATGCTTTACATACCTTGGATGGTCATATTGTGTGGTCACAATATCAAAAAAACAAGTTTCGAAAACTTCGATGTTTGAGCTGTCCGGGGTGAAAAACTGCATAAGCAGGTTGTGTACCAATCCCTTGGGAGACCCCCCCCCCCCTGGACCTAATACCCAAATCGGGTGAAAAACACGTAAATACGGCCTAAAACATGCTTTACATACCTTGGATGGTCATATTGTGTGGTCACAATATCAAAAAAACAAGTTTCGGAAACTTCGATTTTTGAGCTGTCCGGGGTGAAAAACTGCATGAGCAGGTTGTGTCCCGGCCCATTCACGAGGCCATTATTGTTGGAAACAGTCATTTCGCGTCTTTGGCACGGGTTGTGAACGGCCCTAAGCAAAGCTAGAGACTGCAAAAAACGTCCTTCCGTATCCTAGTAGGCATATACTGTCACAACATCCCCACTCACATCCCTCAGAGTGGGTACCACGGGGTCACCGAGGTCGGCAAAACCGCCAACATAGCAAAAATGGCTGGAAAGTGCATAAACTGCATGAGCGCTCGTCCCACTCCGCCCCATACAAACCCTATGGAGTCGGGACCCGGAAACACTTTTTCGGCTCAAAATCGAAAAAAACCAAAAGATTCATGATTTGCGACCCAAAAAAAGGGGGGGTCATTTTTTGACCCCCCCCCCCACCCCCCCACCCCCCCCCACCCCCCCACCCCCCCCCCCTCCTTGAAAACCTCAAAAAAGTGGGTTTCAAGTGGGGGGGGTCTAGGGGGGTCCGGACCAAAAACTCATTGGGGGATGCGTTTATTGGACAAAATAATGATTTTACAAGGGGTTAAACTAACAATTCAACCCCTTGGGGTAGGGTACGCGAATAGCCCCAAAAAGGCCAAAATGGGGGGGTATGTGGCATTTTCCCCATATATACGCCTGCCTGGCTTTGATCTAACAACCTCTGCGAGGTGATTTACCCCATCGGGGTTTGAACCAGGGTACCACTATTGTTTGTTTTTTTCTGACCCAACACTATAACCATTCAACCAATCATTTTTGCTCCGCAGATGCCATTTTTTGTCTTATACAAGCAGCAGGATAAATTTTTTTTTTCAGCTAATAAGGGTTTCCACATGTCTCTGGCAACACAGCAACCAAAGGGACAGTGTGTTTGGGGGACCAGGGCCATAATCCTGGTGACTGGGAAGCATTTCGCCGAAAAATAGGCCCGCCGAATTGTTCTGCCGAACTGTTGGGATTTCTTCGCCGAATTGGGGGGGTGGGCTATCGCTGGGCTACCTGCTGCCCTGTGATACCGGGCACTTTGATGATCAAGAAGTGGGCGTGGGGGCACTCTTCACCAACTGGGGAACTAGGGGTGGAGCCCATATCCACAAGAGAGCCTGTGCACCTTCACACACAATGTGTTCAAACGCACAATGCTAACAGTTGGATGTGGTGGAGTGGGTGCTACCTGCTTTGGTACATCACTTCCCAAATACACCAATGTGCTCAGTTGACCTCAAATCATTATATGCCAGCTTTTGTGCCCTCGGTACACCTTCCAAGTTGGGGCCTAGTTTGTTGCATCATGTTGTTGACTTGCCCTCAGGGCTTTGCGTTGTGACCTGTTTTCTGCTGTTCTTGCCCTTTCTGCACCTTCTGTCACTGTTCTTTTGCCCTTGCCCACCGCTTTTTCTTTCAGAGATACCCCGTATCTGCCACAACCCGGGTTTTTGGTCACCGCCCACACTGTCCATGGGACATTGCATAGATAGCTCATACTGTCCTAGAAGCACTGCATTGACCCCACACCCAAGCCATGGGGTGCTATTGTGGCCATTCACACTGTCCAATGACATATTACATTGACCACACATGCTGTCCATGGGGTTTCATTGGCCACTCACATTGTCCATGAAGCATTACTTTAATTGTGCACACTGGCCATACTGCATTACATTGACCGCTCACATTCTCCATGAAGCGCTCACATTCTCCATGAAGCGTTTGATGGGCTGCTCACACTGGCCATGAAATATTACATCGCCCGCTTGAGCCCTCCATGCAACATTGTTTTGACCGCTAAAACCATCCATGCAACATTACCTTGACTGCTCACATTGGCCGTTGAGCATGACATTGACCACTCCCACTAGCCACAAAGCATTAAATTGACCACTCACACTGGCCCTGGTGGATTGCATTGACCACTCTACTTCTCAACGAAGCATTAGATTGGTTTGTTCGCCACGGCCCAACATGAAGCGCGGAACCATGCTGTGACAGTATGCAATGGCAAGGCATCCACATCCCGTTGCAACCTCCCATTTTCCCATTTCATTGCCCATCCGGTGTGGGCACAAAAGGTATGAAAGGAATTTATGGGTGCGGCATCCGCCGACCTCTTGCGGTATCGTTGCCTCCCCTTCAACCGCTTCAAGAGGGTCTAGCTTATCAACACCGTGCTTGTGTTGCGATGGACATACCCCTATCTCCTCACCTAGTGACGCCATGTTTTGCATCATTGACACCATGTGCCCCTCCTTCGTGCTGGCCCCCCAAGGGATGGAGCACAACTCCGACAACATACACTGGTCCCACAACAACGTGCTTTTTGATGTCATGTCCCCCCCAATCCTAGTGGTGTGGGGCCGCACCAAATCTACTGGTCATACCGCTTCTAGTTCGTTACCCTCATGCAGACCACCTTGAAGGACCACCGCCCGCCATGATCCATGATGTCGGGGACATATTGTCCCACGCTGCCCCGTTTGTGCAATTATGTATCGGCATATTTACCCAGCTAGTATCCCGCAGTGCTCTGCATGTGCCCATGCCAGATAGGCTTGCAAGAGGGCCTAACCGATATGAGGAGGAACTCGGACGACAATGCACTACTCTAGAAACATGTTGTGGCCGTCGGACTAGGTCATCACGTGCTTGCTATTTTGCTTGCTTTTGAGTGCGCATGGTGCGGCACAAAGTGGGCACAAAGTGTGCATAGCAAGGTACAAAACATACACAAAGCGCACACAACACAACAGAAGGCGTACACACACCTTTACTTGGGCTTGTTGGCATGGCATGGTCAAGATTGGAGGCTGTTCTCCTTGGAATATATACCCCACATCATATTGTTGGGTGTGCAATGAAAAATGGGGGGCGGGGGGGACATGCACAGGGGAATGCTGCGGAGGGGTGGGACCATTTTGACCGAGCATACGCCTAGGCCGGCATAGCATTTGCCTGTATAATACCTACGGCATAGTGGAGTCTTGCCAAGACAAATGCGTTGACATATGAGCCGGGATTCACCTACACCATTGGCCACTAGAGACCAGCACTATGACAGTATTTGGTATAGGAGGATGGGTAGGTGGCTACATTATATGGAAAAGATATACCAGGAGTGGCTGCATGAGGCGGACCTATCATATCATATCCTGGGTCTATGATACGCACTTATCCAAAAAGGCTTGCAGCGGCGTGAGCCTGCTCACCGCCACAGGCCAAACGGACATGTACCACTAGGAGAATAACAGGGCGAATCAGAGCATCAATGGACTCCCCCATGTACATCCCTGTAGCAAAGAAAACTTGTCATAGGTGAGAAGACGAGGGCCAAACAAAGTCGTGGTGACCCCAGGTCGCTTTGCAGGTATACTCAAGGTAGGAGTATAAGTTGACCCCTGTCCTTGACAGAGGAAGAAGCTATGCTATGTTCTAAGAGTGTACTTAGATCCCGAGATTGACTTGTACTGCTGCAGAACTATTGCAACACTATTGCAGCTTCGTCAAAAAAAAAAGGATTCACCTACACCATTGGGATGGCAATCGCACCAAGATTTGCTTGTACAAACGGGCCGGCGTTCGGCCGGCCAAGGAGCTTGGCATATCCTCAGCGATCCAGCCTAAGGGCTGGGCCCCCAAGTACCGTGGGATCTACTTGAACAAACGGGCCGGCGCCGGGGCCAGCATTTGCTTGTGCAAAGGGGCCACCATGCACGGCATATGGATGTTTCCTTGGACACTCTAGGAGCATGCGCTCCAATATTGGGTGGAATATACGTGGCACATTTCAAGCCTTGCCTACCTACCCTGCGAGCAGCATGGTTAGCCGAAGTGCATTGCCTTCCTTAGCTATCTAGCTACATGTGAGAGCGTCAACACAACACAAAGTGTAGACAGAGCGCACAAACACAACAATTGAGAAGGTATTGCTCGTAGTGCATTGCTCAATCCTTGCCTCATGCATAGGAGAGTTTTTTTTGTCCTGGCTGTTGAAGTAGTGCGCTTACAAACCAAAGGTTGGGGATTCAGAATGACCCTTGATAGCATGTTGCTAGGTGATGAACCCGTGAACCTCTTTGGGGATGCCATGTGCACGGGTGGGGCGCCGGGCCCGGGCCCTTGACGCCGACCCCCCCCCCCCCTCCCCCCCCCCATGCCTGGAAATTGGCTGGAAAGTGCCGGACCATTGGCACCAAAGCTGGCGTAAGCAATTTTGCTTGATATGGCAAAGGGTACAAAAATGTGTTTTCACCCCATGTGTCTACACTCAATATACTTGGAATTTTCAGGAGAATTCAATAATGGACAAAATTTGGCATTTTCTCAGTTAGTGCAAAATCCTTATCTCATCTCAGAGCATTGATGTTGAGTGATGGTGAGTGCCCTAGTTGGTGGCACTTTTGCAATTGCAGTGGAAGGTCCTGGGTTCAAATCCCCGTGGTGGTGAATGTGAGGCAGTGGAGGACAAGGATGGTTGAAGGTTTGACGTTGTTTTTTCCTTTTTTTCCCCATGTCTCATCATGAATCTGCTTTGCAAAGGCAAGGGTTCCGCAGGTATTTCCCTTTTTGTCCCTTTTTCTGGGGATCCCTGAGAACACAAGGGTAACGTAGCAATTCCGCCCACTTGTGGGCCCCCGAGAAGGCACGGGTGAGTTAGCGACTTCTGATTTTGCCCGCTTTTCCGGGGACCCCAGAGCATGCAGGGGTGACGTAGCTGGGTGTGCTATGCCCTCAAACAAAAGTACCACCTACCATGCCCCCCCCCCCCTCTCCCTGTTTCAATTTTTTCTTTACCACAACATACATACCTCAAAATGATCAGCGCGATAAGGCGGTCATTTTAAGCCATATATGTTGGGGTCCGGGAGCCCCCCCCCTTTGAGGCTGGCCCCCACACCCCCCTCCGACCCAGCCCCCCCCCTCCCCCCCCCTCCCTGAAAGTGGCTGAACTGTGGGAGGGAGTCGGCGTATGGCCCGCTGCCACGCCCCCCCCGTGGCCATGTGTACATGCACCTTGGGGTACCTTGGCCAACAATAGACCTCTTCTTTCACCGGATTTTTAGCCTACTTTCACCAGATCCGAATAAAAACCCGTTTTTTTTGATTTTGTGGAATGTTACCTCCAACCATGTCCCAAAATTTCTTTGAAATTGAGTCGGTTCCGGATCCGGCGAAAGATGTTTTCAGACTCGAATGTGCTGGCTTCTGCGGAAAATTGCTTACCCAATAAATGAAGTGCATGTCTTGAACCTAGAGTTTTGTCCTTCTTCTGGCATGTATACCCTCTTCGCATCTCTAGCACACACCCGGATTGTAGTGTCGGACAGTCGTTTCATGTGTTGTTGCTATTGTTTTAGGACCTCGCTCTTTGCAACAGGTAGGGCACTTAATTTTTGTAGTACAAAGGGGTACCAATGGTCCTCGAAATTTGTATGTTTGCTATGCATCTCCAGTCCACCACATCCGGCGAAACAGTTGGTTGGTGTCTTTCATATGTGTTTTACTCGCGAGGTTTAGTGAGGATGATTGAAATCATAACTTTCTGCCATGCATCTCGACATGTATGTTCATGAACAATCTTCAACTGATTTACTACCCTACTTCCCGGCAATCTTGTACTGCTTTTGAACCTAGGAACATAACACTTCCATTTTTATCACCATACATATTTTAGCCCGACCCGCCCAAAGTCTAATGTGTAAGGTATTTGAATATTTCCTCATCCCCATGGATACATCATAATTTGTAAAAGTACTCAACATCACCTTTTTTTGAAAAAGGCCTCCATCTCTTTTTTTTAAGCAACTTTTGACACATCATTCATGAAAATACCGTCCAGCGAAACAATCAGCGAAGCGAGAAAAATTGACCCTTAAACATGCATATGGCATCTCTTGAGCTTGGTTGTGCACATTGACACCCCTAGACCAAGAGCCCTTTGTATTGCCCAAGGCATCAGGGCGGATGAGATGGGATGCATCAGATAGGTGACCTTAAAGGGCTGCTCGCGGGTGCAGACATCAATGAGGAGTCAGACAAACAGCGCTCCAAGTAGGCCGACCGACTCATGCTCAACCTAAAGAAAGCCAAACAGGTGGCCTGGATCAGACCTAAATACGGCTCTTTTGTTACCGACTCAGTAGGAGTAGCCAAAGCCCGGAGCGACCATTGGAGTGGCATTTCCAAGGAGCGGGGCGGAACCCCGGCTCAATGTGCCGAATACATGCAATCCCTCCCGATCCTGACATCGCTGAAGGGGCTCGCCCCAGCACTTTTCAAGCCATTGTCCCTGGAGCTGGTGCAAGAGGCGCTCAAGACGCAAGTTTTAGGCGCCTCTCCAAGCATTGATGGATTTGCCTTAAACATATACCAAGAATTTCATGAATTCTTCTCTGTACGTATGCTGGAAATCCTGCAGCATGCACAGGAAGATGGAAATTTCCCGGAAGCCTGGAACAAAGGCCTGATCAAGTGCATCCCAAAATTAGCAGGGGCTTCCAAAGTTGACAAATTATGTCCCATTGTACTCCAGCAATTAAAAAAGAAGTTGTTCATGACTGCCCTTCTCATCTAGGTAGAAGACATCCTGCGCCAGATCACCCCCCCCCCCCCAACAAGTGGGATGCATCAAACACAGACAAATGCAACATCACATTTGGGGAGTCCGAGGAGAATGGGACACAGCAGAGTCCGTGATGCTTCTCACCATTGACTACCGCAACAAGTTCCCCACGCTCTCACATAATTTTATCAGAGCAGCTCTCACATTCTTTTCTTAACCGCCAACTGTTATGAACCTAGTCATCTCTTCACTTCGATCACTTCCTGGTGGGCAGTGCGGCCATCATGGAGCCGATTTTCTATCAGGAAGCAGGCATTGGTATGGATGACCCGTTTTCACCCCAGCTCTTCTCTTTTTGCGCAGCAATCATCATTTACCAACTTCGGCAGCTGCGTGTTAAAAGTGGCATGTACCTCTATGTAGATGATTTCCTCATCACGTTTGGTCAGGAGACCACCAAGCAGCAGCTAAAACAGGTGTTGCATGAGCTCCAGCGTTTTTCGGCAGTGCCCTACAACAAAACGTAGGCAAGTCAGTGTATGTCACAAAGGGTACCTTACAGCCGAAGGCTCTGGAGGTCATGCACGATTCGGGCCTACAACATGAAACAAAGGTCCGGTAACTTGGAGTGCAGATGGGGCACGTGTCCGTGAATGAAGCCTTTGTAGGTCCCCTGCAAGAAGCATACTGCAGAGCGCGAAATGTAGCCACCATCACGCTGTCCATACCGGCGAAAACCACACTTCTGAAAACGTGGATCCTCCCCACGTTATTGCTAACGCCCAGGGCTTACGTTGCTGATCGGTCTGTAGTCTCAGCCCTAAACACTGTTTACAACATTCTCTTCTGTTTTGATAATTGGGGAATCACAACCCATCAACTTTCGCAGCACAGGGACCGAGGAGGGTATTCGGTACCCTCGTGCCAAACGGGGCTCGCTGCCCAAGGGGGGACAGCTGCAGTGGCACCATTGACCCCCCCCACAATTATGCCGATGGATGTAATGCAGGCATTCGTTAAATTTGGCACTCATGATGGAATCCCCACCAACCACAATGTGCTCGCGGTGACACGATTGGGGCCCGGCCCGATGAAAGGAGCGGGTTACCTCGCACACAGTTATAAAGCATATTCCCTTGCGCGCAAGGGCACCAAAATCAAGCTGTCCCTTCCGTTAAAAGATCTGCCGTTGTGGCACTCCACAATCTTCTGTAACAAGCATCATAATACGTATTTTGCTCCCCACCTCATCAGACAGGGAGTACTGACGGTGGTGCATCTGTTTGACATCAACTTAGACTTACAACCACACTTGCACACATTCATCCCACGCTCGTGGCTTCCCATTTACTAGCAGGCATTAAGGCAGTATCAGGCATTGCCTATAAATGATGGGTCTCCACCAGCTGTATGGCCAGGCTGTTGGGCAAAGTCCCCCTGTCGGGCTTACATTCCGCCTTCAAAGAAGATACACCACCGTGCAAAGTCCGAAGATTGGAAGGCCTTTTGGCTTGCCAACCTACCCCCGAGCTTAAAAGACTTTGCATATCAGTGCATGCGGCACAAACTAAAAGTGCGGCACCGCCTTGAACCATGGCTAAAAACCTCTGCCTGCCCCACGTGTGGAGCGTGGGAGACTGAGTTCCACGCCTTGCACAACTATGCATTCTATGCGCGCACGCACATATTCATGGTGGAGTGCTTTGGGGAATGGAGAGTGAATGATAAAACAGGACGCTGGATGCACTTCCCATTGCAACACACACTCAACACCACACCAGGGCTCATCGTATGGGCAGCCCGCAAGGCACACTGGGCAGCGCGCTGCTCGGCTGCACCGAACAACAAAGCCACATTTGAACATTATGTCCACCGCTGACTCCAAGAGCTGAAAACGTTACTCACCTAGGAGCCACGAAAAAGTCAACGTCAACAAAGTTCTTCACCTCGCTCATGCACTTCATACAGGAGGGTACTTTTAGGGCAATGCAGATCACTTGGCGCACCCGTCGAGTGCATGACACACCATCAACCCCGCACAACAATCCAAAGCAGCAAAAACGCAATGAACGTAAAGCAACAGTGGCACAGCAAGTCATTGCCATCCAACAAGTTTACCTTGCTAAGGGATGGCACGTCTTTCATTTTGATGGCTCAGCCAAATGCTGCCCCAAGACCGGGTTTTGGCAGGTGCCACCAGGGGCGCTGGGAGTTCTCCTCCCCCCTGGACACGCTTGAAAAGCAAACCAACATCAAGGCGGAGTTGAAAGCGGCAGTCTCGGCAGTTGTGGAAGTCTCTCAAAAGACAGTAATTTTCGGGGACTCTACCTATGTGCTGGATTGCGTGGCCGGCAAGGCCTATACCCGGCGGCGACTGCAATGGTGCCTGCCCACAGGTCCCGTCCCCAACTCGGACCTATGGGAAGCCCTACTGCTCGCAATTGACATGGCGCAGCACGTAGTTTGGTGGGCCTGGTCCCCATCGCACCAGGGCATACCAGGCAATGAAAGGGCAGATGCCCTAGCCGAGAACGGGAGGCAAGACCACCCTCTCCTCAGGTATCCTTCCCCAGACAAACAAAAGATTGCTCACACACCGAGCCCGGCTGCCCCAGTCAAGGGGCGTGCACAATATTTGCTTGACTGCGATTCCGATATGGAAACAGCCGTGGCCATGACACTTTTCATCACACGTTCGTAGGCCAGCTCACACTCTGTGGTGAGTTCGCTGTTGGGTTCACCCCATCCCTATGAAACCCCCTCCCCCCTGGCGGTTTGGAGGGCGTTGGGACTGGAACCGATGTGTGACACATGCCTTTCCTCTGGGGATAACGAGGCCTTGTCGCCGACGTCCCAACCAATGTACTTGCGAGCATCAGCCCTTCCGGATCCTGAGCCCCAAGATTCGGTAAAACGATGCCTCTTTGTCGACTCAGATGAGTGCAGCACTGATGCCAGTGATACATGTAAAGCCACGAAGAAGAGAGCTAAGCTGAAGAGTCGACGGTCTTCGCCATAATTCCTGGGTAGGCCCCCACCACACCCAGTGAGACGCAATGCGGTCCCATGCGGTCCCTCTTGTTCCATTGCACTTAGACTGTTGCAAACACATTGCCTTGTGTCCTGTCACGGGAGTACACCCCAGCGTTATGACGCGGGGAGGATGGCACGCAAGCGTGGGAGCGGACAGCCAAGGACGCCCAGACCGCCTACACCACAAGAAACACGCCAGCGATTGAAAGTGCAAGCACTCAGATCACTGCAGGAGGTGGAAGATGAGGCCCTGGGGCTTCTCAACTTCACCCATGACGCCATCCAGTGGCGTTGAAACCAACAAGTGTGGATCAGGCTACAGATCCAGGGACCATCCCGCATGATGGTTGAAATCGTAACAACCCTCGGCACACCAAAAGCAAGGTCGCATCAGGAGCTGTTTTCGGTGATGGTCGCCTTGTGCTGGATGCTGAAACAGTGTGTTTGTGAAAATATGTGCATTAGTTGGACCCGGAAAAGAGAAGAATAGATGCACACCTTCAATTGGGAGGCCATGTTGATGGTACCCCTTGCGGCAGGGCGCCGGCCAGTGCGCACATCAGCCGGCAGATCCGGGGATTATTATCACATCTAGTTTGCAGGGATGCCTGAAGTGCTGAGGCACTTTCAGTAGACATTATTCCATGCAAGTGACCCGATTTCAGGGGATGCGACACGTTTTCTTTACACGTTGTTGCTGACACTCCCTTTAGTCCGGCAGTACCAGTGGAAAACAGCCACGTGTCTTGTCACGGGCGCAGCCTAGGGTGTCTTGTCGCCCAGGGCAGATGTACCTGTTTTGTCAGGGAGATGAGAGCATAATGAGGGATTAAGTAGTTTAGGGCCTGCCTTTACGGACCCTAACTGTTGTTTGACCTTTTAGGCTTAGCAAAGGTACAGGGGGACAAGTAGGGGGAGGCAGCAGGACAGAACAGATCACAGGCAGAGCAGGCCACCATAGAGGCAGCACTTATGCACCTGTGACTGTACACATTGAACTCCAAGAACCCCCTGAACTCTGCATTGGCTACGATCCCAGCTTTGAGGGGCTCAGGGGAGTGTTTGAAAACCTTGAACGAGACCAAGACCCGCCGGCAGAACTCTTTGAACAACTTCAAGGAGGACTGGGAGGACCGAGGGTGGAAGAGTGGTTACGGAGGTTGATACCAACCATCTTTATGCTATATCCTACCTTGCTTAAGCTTAATCATCCAGTGTCAAGCCGTCAGGCGCCTGTGGCGACCCGGGTGGATATTAGTGAGCAGGAGGTACTACGGATGTTGCAACACAGGGGGGGAACACTTGTTGCCTGGGTAGATCAGTTCAAGAAAGCCCGGTACTCCAAAAATCTGGCCACTCGACGCGACGTATCATTGTCAACAACGGCAATGGCACTTATACGCGTCGGTAGTTTTAGGGGACATTTTGCGGAGCACCCCATGCCCGACTCCCTATATAGTGATGTGGCTGAGCATGTTATGGACTTACAGGATGCATGGCTGTCCTTTACGGCAGCGACAAAACACCTTGTGCGTCAACACATGGGTTTTGAGGAGGTACGGTGCCCGTTGGACCTTCACCGCAAGGACGTTGAGGTTGCTCCATGGTACACCTTAGCTATTAGGGATGTGCCTACCTCCGCAACCTTTGGGTTTCACCAGGCCATTTATGGCGTACTTTAATTGGCTAAGAAACTGTTCGGCACCAGTCTTACCGATATTATGCGACATCTTGATATGCTGCAACTACTTGACAATGTTATACAACTGCTAGATGCAGCCACTCCCGCTGCGCCATTAGTATGACTCCGTTTGTCCTTTGTTCGGTATCTGGCATCCATATAAGTACTATGTTGATCACAGATACAGTGCTTTCCTTCCATTCATGGTGGCACTTGAATACGAAGGGTTCCTTCAAAACCCAGCGACAGGACAATTGCATTCATATCCTTCCCTTATTGTCAGGAGCGTCTTATTTTGGCTATTTATCTCTATACCGACTTGTTTTCCAATATGCCCCAGCCTTACTTCGTCTTGGTATTATGGTGTGCGATTGTTCGTGGTACCACCGTACACCCGGTACCGGTGACGCAGCCAGGCGGTGCCTGGTTTCTCTTTACTTGATTCAGAAGAAGACCCACAGCACAGAGACGGTGGTTACAAGTGAGCTTTGCACTTAGCACTACGAATGTGGTCCCCATACCACTCTTCCCTTCCTACATCTGCCTTTGTGGAGGAGAAGGGGGGGGGGGGGGCGGCGGCTGTTGTCCCGTTTGGCATGGGCAGTGCGCGAGGGCACCAGCATTGCAAGCGTTGATTACCACAACGTTTTTGTTACCTTACGCCACCAGCAGCCCGGTACTCGGAAGCCCCTAACAAGCCCCACATCACCCGCGAGTCAGTACGAGCTGTGAGCGTGCATCTTACACGGTTGCTAGCATGCATTCATGCTGGTACTGTGCCGTTTGTTAAAACGATGGCTACTCGGCCTCGGCTGGGTGCCCGGGCGGCCAATACCTTGCAAGCTACTATGCAGTGGCCGGAGGATCCTACCTTTTCACCCCGTTTCAACACCCGGGTTGTGGATGCAACCTTGCTGTATGGTGCATACCGTTCGCTGGACTTTTTTTTTTTAATGAGACAAAGGTAGAAAATCAACCTAGGTTTGATGCAGCGAGGGTGCATCTACCTCGCGACGTGGCTGAGATGCTCGTGCACCCTGTGTTCCGCGAGTTCACGCAACGGTTCATTTCTGTGCCAATTTCGGGTATACACGCCCACACCCTTTCCCCGTTGACGGGAATACTCTGGGGATCTAGACCCCCCGGACGCGCTGGCAGCGGGAGGGGGGGGTTGGTGCCCCGCCCCAAGTTGTACCCAGGCCTGTTGCGGCAGAGCCTGCACCACGGAAGCCTATGGGTCCTATTGTGGATGGTGATGATGCGACCAGCAGTGATGCATCATCATCCGATGTATCAAGCTTGACGCCTGCTGTTGTGGACAATGACAGCTCGGAAGGGGTTCACAGTGTGACTGTTATCGACTAGCCCCATTGTTTTACTGCCAGCAGTAGAAGACCACGACCGTGCTCGGTCCCCCATTGTAAATGCATGGCATGCATATACGGTGCCGGTGTGCGCTGCTTTTGTGTGTTATGTGCATGGAGTTTGCAGAGTGCTTTACTGCCAACAATAGAAGGTACTTTGGGTAACCGCGATGTACTGTACCCCAATGTCTGTTGTGTCGTGCGACGTCCCTTTCGTAGTTCCGCATGGAGTGGTTATGTGTTCCGCAGAAAGTGACTGCCTGATGTTCTACTGTTAGAAGTAAAATGTGGTACGAAGTAGCAAGTAGGCAACATAATTCGGCCTGTGAGATGTAGGTTTTCGTCTGGGTTATGAGTCTTGAGAACCGCGTTTCAGCGAAACGTTGCAAGCCTCTTGTGCGGCACAAGCAACAAGGAATGTGACATTTCTATTCTTGGAAGCAGCGCCTAGGGTTGTTGTGTGTGGATACACGCGATACATGGAAGCTTGAATCTGCAGGGTCTAGCCATGTATGGGTCAGGCCCAATGACTGCATGAAGCAATGCGCCAAAACAGCATTGGGCTGACGAAGAGGCCGAAGCAGCACTTAAAGAGGTCCGCAAATGGATTGCATGGCAGGGGTACGTACCGCTGAAGCAGCTCGTGTGGCGTGCAGCGCAATGCCGTGGACAATCACGTCCCTTGAGCAGCAGACGATTGGACAAGATCAGGGTAAGGCTGCGACTCAGAGGCCTGGTGGCAAAGGTGCAGGTGTACTTACTTGACTTGCAAGGTATTTGCGCCTGCAGTGCAAAAATGTCATTTGCCTTTTACTGCAAATACGGCCTCCCCACTGCTTGGATCCAAGTCCGCTACTGACGAAAAACCCAAACGGTGTGTTTCTGTCTAACCAGACATAAATACCACCGCTGCCGCCCCCTTTCCCCCCCTCAAGGGAAGTTCGAATTTTTTTGCCACCATCTATGACCTTTTTTCAAGGCCCCGTCACGGGAGCCAAGGAGGGGGGGGGGTCCGGGAAAGGGGCTCCAACGACCCCCCCCCCCGCCCAAGCCAATTTTCCCCACGGGGGCCGCCCCTGGTCAGGACCCGACCCCAAAGGGGGGGGGGGGGGACCCCCCCCCCCCTCTACGGACCCCAAAATTGTCGCACGGAACAAGGTGCTTTGTCGGCGCCGGAGGCGCCGGAGATTTTGTTTTAGGCATACGGCAGGGGGAATTTTTCTTGTTCCACCCTATGTGTCTATCCTCAAAATACTCAGAATTTTGTGGAGAATTCAAAAATGGCTGAAAAGCACAAAAAAGGTTATGTAGCCACCTTGCCCACTTTGTGGGCCACTTCTGATTTAGTCCCCCGCTTTGAAGCGGAGGGGCTCCCCGATACGGCAGGGGTGAGGTAGCCAATTTGCCCACTTTGTGGGCCACTTCTGATTTTCCCCCCCGCTCTGCAGCGGTGGGGCTCCCCGATACGGCAGGGGTGAGGTAGCCAATTTGCCCACTTTGTGGGCCACTTCTGATTTTGCCCCCCGTGTGAAATGTGGGGTGTTCCACTTGTTTGTTTGACCCAGACATGTTAACTGCAAACGTCAGCCCGCGGACAAGGGGCCCCTGGCGCGGGATGCTGCCACCCACAATGTGAAATGTGGGGTGTTCCACTTGTTTGTTTGACCCAGACATGTTAACTGCAAACGTCAGCCCGCGGACAAGGGGCCCCTGGCGCGGGATGCTGCCACCCACAATGTGAAATGTGGGGTGTTCCACTTGTTTGTTTGACCCAGACATGTTAACTGCAAACGTCAGCCCGCGGACAAGGGGCCCCTGGCGCGGGATGCTGCCACCCACAATGTGAAATGTGGGGTGTTCCACTTGTTTGTTTGACCCAGACATGTTAACTGCAAACGTCAGCCCGCGGACAAGGGGCCCCTGGCGCGGGATGCTGCCACCCACAATGTGAAATGTGGGGTGTTCCACTTGTTTGTTTGTTTCACAACCCCGTGGGTTAGGGACTCATGCGACGTTTTTCCGCGTTTTTTTAGGCAAGTGCTCCATGGGGCGTTTGCCCACTTTGTGGGCCACTTCTGATTTTGCGGTTCCCCATCTTTAAAAATGGCTACGTTGTGTCGTAGTTAAATATTGCCACTCGTTGGTGCCCCCTAGGGTGTGCGCAAAAGGCTAAGTTGCAACTGGGGCGGTTCCCCATCTCCAAAAATGGCTACGTTGTGTCGCAGTTTAGGATTACCACGCTTTGGTGCTCCCTAGGGTGTGCGCAAATGGCTAAGTTGCAGGGGCGGTTCCCCACCTCTAAAATTGCCTACGCTGTGATGAGGGTGCGGATAAAGGCGCATTTTGCTTGTGGTGTGGCAACACAGATGGCAAGTGCAGCACAAGTGTGCACGGCAAGAAAATTGACAGCAATTGCAGTCTTGCGTACCATCGGCTACGGCTACACAGCGCGGCAACCCCAACAGCGATGAACCCTAGCACCAACTTGCCAGTTCGCTGCAAGGTGCTTGATTGCCGAAAATGGCACTGCACCTACGCCATGCCACACCACATGGCACAAGCGCACCCTGGTGTGTCCCATGACTATGCCGGGTGCAGCGAAGAGGAGAAAACAAAGGTGTTGCAAGCCTTTGACAATTTCCGGGCCCCATTGCCACCGAAGGCGAAGCCTGCTGCGCCGCCGGCTCTGCCCACTGTTCTCCCTGCTCTTCTCTCTGGGCCAAACCAAGGTAGTAGTAGCAGTAGCAGTAGTAGTAGCAGCAGCTCGTCCACCAATGCCTCCTCCGGTACGAGTGCATCCTCCAGCAGTAGTGCCCCGTCAGGCACTAGTGATTATGTGCCATCGGAATCCATGTCTGATGGGCCGGCGGCCTGCCGGGTCACAAGAGCACAAGGAGCCCGGCCAAAGAAGCGTGCTCGCCCCAAGAGTACCGGCAAGAGGGCACGCGACGAGTGGGAGGATGATTCCGAAGCTTGAGGCCCCTCCCCTCCCTTCGCTTCTCTCTCTCTCTCTCTCTCTCTATATGTCTGTGGCTCCCTTCGCTTCTCTACATATATGTATGTGGTTTGTGACAAGGGGAAGGAAAGGCCTTTGGGCGAACTCAAGGCAACATTCAATACTACTCTGAAAGCGCTGCAGTGCAGCAAAACAATGACCATTCACAGTGCATCTTGTTAGCTTTGTGTGTTTGCGCGCTTGGACGGGGCCTGCCGGAAAAGGTGCTGGGTTTGGGTCAACCAAGGGGGGGGGGAGGGGTCCCCCCCCCCCCCTTCGGAGGGGGGTGGGGGTCCCCCCCCCCCCCCCCTACAGCCCCCCAAACTGTCGAACACCCCTCGGGGTCACACATTGGCTGGCGGCCGCCCCCGTGATTTTCCCCCACCCCTGGCAGAACTGTGCCAGCAAAGAGGAGGGAAGAGCCAGAAAAAGGTGACACTAAATGGAGACCAAATTTGGAGCATCATTCAAGATATGGGTTTGGAGTACCCCCCCCCCCCCCTGCAAAGTCCCCCCCCTTGCAAAGTCCCCCCCCCCCCGGGACACCGTCACTTCCATGTTTTTCTAGTTAACATGAATTGTGCTGGTTTGTGTTGCCCATCTGCTTTACGCATGGCCTTGCATTGCTTTCCCATTACTACAAATCAAGCACCTGTGATATTCTCTCTCCAAAGGCGTTGTATGGGTGTGTTGTGTTGCCACTTCAGACCCAAGATGTTTTCTCCCGGTGACCATGTACGGTACCACTCACGCACACTTGGTGCACATGTGTTGGCCACTGTTGTGGGGCCTTCGCCAAATGGGACGCAATTTTGCCACATTCGGTACATACGCCCTGGTGGGGTCACTCCGGTGGATCATGAGAGTGCTCAACTGTCAAGGCTAGCCCCCCAGCTAAGAGGAAAGCCAGCTGGTTTGGCTGTGCAAGCGGGCGCTAAAGCGGCTGCCAAACCAGCCCCGCGCGCCATTGCCTCCTCATCAACGCGAAAGTCGCTTCACACGTGTTCTCTTTGCTTGCGTCAGTGGAGGGTACCACAGTTTGCCTTGAGATACCCTTGCAATGCCCCCCCCCCCCCCCGGGACACCGTCACTTGGTGACCGTCTCCCCCCCCCACCCGGGAGACCGTCGCGCGCTACCCCGGGACTTTGCAAGGGGGGGGGGGGGTACAAGGACTATGAGACACCAGAAAAAACGGTAAGTTCTACTACTAGCAGTAGAAAGTTTCATGGTACCCGGTGCGTTGCATGAACACCGCGGCGATGTCACCCTCGATTTTGAACAACAAACGTGCATTAACATTCTTGTTGTCACAGCAAGAGCGGGCAGTGACGTAGTGGTGGGGAGTCGCAAACTTTGTTGGGATGATGTATGGCTATCCAGGGTGGTGCCGGCAATTGAAAAATTTGACGAGTCAAGGGTCCTGGGTCCAGCACCATTCAAAGAGCCCGCGGGGGACATGCAGTACTGGTACTACAAGGAGTTCATGGAGTGGTTGACGGATCTGTTGACGAAAAAGGTCACGGTGAGCACAGTGAACCGTAAATTGAAGGAGTTGCGCCAGCTGCAGGAAATCTACACCAATGTATACCACCCAAACCTCCCAATTCATGACCCGCAACGTATGTCATGCATGTTTTGTGGGCAATCTGCTGTCTTGTACACCGATGTTACTGCTTACAGTAGAACTGAGTTCCAAGTGTTCTTTTTGATCATTTCGATGTGACAGGCTTGGCCCATTCAAATGCAGGTGCCTTTTACTGCTGGCAGTTGAACAATGTGCCCAATTAGAACCCTGTTGTCTTATTTTGTTAGGCACCGAGAGCACAGTGAAGAGTATGATGGCTTTGGACAACCGGTTGTGGAGTTGGGGACTGCGTGGACGGGCAGCAACACTTTGGAGAGTGGAACGATTGCAGGTGAAGGCAAAGGATTTACTGAAGGCCAAGTTCTAGACTCAAGCAGCACACCAGGGGTTGAGGAAGAGTCTGCTGGCAGACATGATTGCACAAGGTACTGTAAGCACAGATGCCGCACAGGATGGAGTGGTCGAGGTGGTGGTGAACAACAAGATGCGGACGGTGCGATATTGCAAGGACAAGATGGGAACTGTGAGTGCCGCCCACCTGGTATACAGTGAGCTTGGGCCTAAGGAACCGATGGACACGATCCCTGTGGTGCTGTGAGGTAAGTTGGTGGCTGATGGGACCCCTGCATTGTGTATGGCCCGAACGCAAGGGAGCAGGCAACATCCCGTCAGGTGAGGCAGCCTGTACTTGCAACGTGGCAGAAGGCTGAGATTGCGGTGTACTGTACAGGGGAAACAGACATGGTTTCGAAGGCCAGCCGGACTAAGTTCACATGCAGTCTTCTGTACAGTGTGTTACTGCAACCTAAGAAATTCATCCTGCATCCTCCATACATGGTTGTGATTTACCCATGGTGCACCTTGATGTTCCGGTGGTGGTATGAATTCTGGTCCCATCAATGAATGTGCCATCAGATCTAGCACAGCCCATGCTGTTGGTGTTTCTTGCGTCCTGCCGCTCAGCACAACAAATTTTGAAGACAGTGTCAGCCCTTCTGGTGTACTCTGTGCAATGGATCATCCGCTTCCGGGATTGCATGGGCCTGCCACCCAAAAGCATGCAGAAGGTACTATCGGAGGAGGTGACCACCATACAAAACGCACTGCCGCCATACTTTGAAGGTGAGTTGTCGTTGTTTGCCAATGGGACCCTGGTGACCCCGGCTGCGGTAAAGGCCCTGGACAAGCGCTTTGAGGAGACAACGAAACAGGCAAAGAAAATAGACAAGCAGGTGATGAAGCAGGATGCCAAGCAGGAGGCCAAGCAAGTACGCTGAAGGCAGCAGGCAAGAGGACCAGCGCATCATCCCAACTGTCACGTCTGATGGAGAGCCCCTTTCCTCTGCCTGCTCCGGATGAGAACCCTCGGCACGACACAACAGGGCCAGTTGCTGCTGGTACTCCAAAGAGCAAGGTGTCATAGCCGAAGGCCAGGCCTGCAGCCAAGCCGTCTGCCAGTGCCATCTAGTCTGCTCCTATTCCAGAGGCCACAGCTGCAAGTGGAGAGGTTCAGCGAAAGACCCGCGGAGTGTGGAGGCCAAGGCCTCCCGTTAATACGCAACAGATAGTATAGACAGGCCCGGCAACACGCTCCAGCAGTACCACTTGTGCAGCCACCAAGATCCCTACTGCATGGGACATGCAAAAGTTTTCGAGAAGAGCGGGGGTAAGGGGAAGAAGAAGTAATCACAGAGTCTGATGCATGCTAGTGTTCTACTATTGGTAGTAACCCCCCCCCCCTTGGCCAATACCATGGCTTCTTGCCAACCCCCCCCCCCCCCCCTTGGATGCTGGTTACTGCCTGGCACTGCGATGCGTTGGTGCCCTGTGTGGGGGGCAAACTGCCCTGCTTTGCACTAAGCCCTTGCTACCTGTCAGTGTGCAGTTGTGTTCTACTGCTGGCAGTAATAGAAAAGTTGTGTGTGCTTGCCAGTCCTGTTACCCGGTTTGCAACACCCCTGCACACGCACTGCCCTTGATGTCCCGGACCTCCCAGGCTTATTTCCGACATTGTAACAATATCGCTCTGGTCAGTTCTACTGCTGGCAGTAGTAACCTCATACTGCTATCCTTCAGCATATGTGTTCACTTAAAAGCCCGCATCGTGCCGCCTGCCCCAGAGAGCTGTCCTGCTTACCAGTGGCATTGCATTGTATGTTTCTGTACACTTGGGATGTGTTGTATTCTCTTTGTTACTCAACTCAGGATGTCCATAGGTCTGTCGTGAAAAAAGATCTCGTATCTGGTTCGTGTGGTGCAGGTTCTACTACGGACGGTAAAAAAAAAGGGTGCCGTCTTACAAAAAACTAGTATGAGACTTGCAGCTATTTTTCCTTTTCATGAGGAGACACTATTGTGCATGCTTGCCTTCTACTGTTCCGTACCATGTCAACATACCAAGTTGTGTGTCTACGCCTCGTAACTGCGCCTTTTCCGATTACCATTTCCTCCCACATTCATGTTTTCCACCCTCTACAGGCGAGTTCTACTGCGAACAGTAGAACGAGTTGGGGTCTGAGATATAGTTGTAGCAGGGGTGCTGTGAAGCCTAAAATTCATTTTTGAGTCCGTGCACATTCCTGGGATTTTGTTACGAAAAAGGGGGTGTTCGTGGTGCCCCCAAACCACCCTTTAGTAAGTTACCGCGAAAAGGGTAACTTTGCACACCCAAGTACATCCTCTGGCGCAATGTGCCGGAATTTTTTCCTCTGCGGTATGGGGTTGCTCATGGCGGTGCGCAAGAATCAACCCCTGGTTCTCCGGCACTTTTTGGCTTGAAAACACTGTCCAACAGCCACCCTCTAGTTCCACGGCGAAACGTTGCTGGTTTCTGGACAGGGGGGGGGGGGGGGTAGGTGGCATGCACACAGCAGGGCTTGAAAGGGGTTAGGATTAGGGTCGCCGAGCTGGTGGAACCAGTCTTGGTTTTATAACCCTCTTTAGTGTCTAGGGTCGACGTAACAGGTTTGGCCAACAGGCAAGCAGCAAGCAGCAAGCAGCAAGCACGCGTGAAATGGGTAAAAATCACATCTCCGTCGTAGTGCTTTGGATTCGGCCAAAATTTTGGTGGATGCTACCCTTGGGTGTGAGGGACAACCACACAAAGTATAAGCCAGAAACTCAACAGTGGCGGCCGGGACCGGGCGTCGCAAGTGCCGGACCTCCATTTCAAAATCTGCCATTTAGGGCCAAAATCAGCGTTTTTTTTGTGCCCAAAACCGCCCTAGAACCTGTTGAAAACAGCCAAATGAAGGGAAATAGTGGCTACTCTACACATGCAGCTAGACTTCCTCGTGCTGAAGGGCGGTCTAGGGCCCTCTAACTCCACAATATGTCCGCGAACCGCCCCAAAAGAGCCCCCAGACTTTGTGCACATTGGCCGCCGACATCTCCCCAAACCAAAACCAGGCTTGAATATTGGGAGCGAGCTGGTGGGGGAAGGAATATCATCAAGGAGACTTCAACGACGAATGAGGTACGCACTGGAAAGTGCATGAGAGCGTCTCAAAAGGGGCTCAAAATGAGCTGTATTCATCCGTTTGGGCACCACAATTGGACTAGGATAATTTTTGGGAAACCATGGCTTTGAACCATTTTTGAACCCTTTGTGGTCCCAAAACAACCCATTTTCAAGGCCCTTTCGGCCTTGAGACGGGCCAAAATTGCCCAACATGGGCTCAAAATGGGGTCATTCCACTTGTTTGTGCACCCCAAATAGTCCAAAAGCATCTTTGGAAAAACACATTTTGATCCATTTTTGATTGATTTTTTGTACCAAAACAACCCATTTTCAAGGCATATTGTGGCTTTGGAGTGGCCAAATTGGCTTGCAATGGGCTCCAAAAGGGCTCATTTCACTTGTTTGTGCACCCCAAATGGTCTAGAATCATTTTTCGAAAAACACATTTTTTGATCCATTTTTGACCCATTTTTTCTCCCTAAACAACCCTTTTTCAAGGCATTTTGTGACGTTGGGGGCGCCAAAATGACTTGCAGTGGGCTCAAAATGGGCTCATTTCACTTGTTTAGGCGCCCCCAATGGTCTAGGATCATTTTTGGAGAAACACTTTTTTGACCAATTTTTGACCCATTTTTTGTCCCATAACAACCCATTGTCAAGGCATTTTGGTATTTTAGGAGGGCCAAAACGGGCCACCGCGAGCTCAAAACGCGCCCAAAACACTTGTTTTGGCATTCCATGTGGTCCAGGATCATTTTTGGAAAAAGCCATCTTTTTGCACCCAGTGGACCTTGTTGACCCATTTTGGCACCCACCTCTTTGGGCTACCTCTTGCAGCTTGCCGTAGCCCACTGGGCCTAGGTACGGGGGTCTAGGTGTCGGTTAGGGCAATTTTGAGGGGTGGAAACCACTAAAAGTGGGTGGTTGCGGGTTGATTAGGTGCGCTCGAAACCGCGTTTTGAGCCAAGTAGCCCAAGATATGGTCTGGTACAGGTTTGGCAAGCAAGCAAGCAAGCAAGCAAGCAAGCACGCGCGAAATGGGTGAAAATCACAGCTCCATCGTAGTGCTTTGGATTCGACCAAAATTTTGGTGGATGCTACCTATGGTTGTGAGGGACAACCACACAAAGTATAAGCCAGAAACTCAACAGTGGCGGCCGGGAACGGGCGTCGCAAGTGCCGGACCTCCATTTCAAAATCTGCCATTTAGGGCCAAAATCAGCTTTTTTTTTGTGCCCAAAACCGCCCTAGAACCTGTTGAAAACAGCCAAATGAAGGGAAATAGTGGCTACTCTACACATGCAGCTAGACTTCCTCGTGCTGAAGGGCGGTCTAGGGCCCTCTATGTCCACAATATGTCCGCGACCCGCCCCCAAACGGCCCCCAAAAGCCCCAGAATTTATGCACATTGGCCGCCAACATCTCCCCAAACCAAAAACAGACGATATCTTGGGCTACGTGGCTCAAAATGCGATTTCGAGCGCACCTAATCCACCCGCAACCACCCACTTTTAGTGGTTTCCACCCCTCAAAATTGCCCTAACCAATGCCTAAACCCCCGTACCAATGGGCTGCGGCAAGCTACAAGAGGTAGCCCAAAGAGGTGGGTGCCAAAATGGGTCAACAAGGTCCACCGGGTTCTAAAAAATGACTTTTTTCAAAAATGACCCCAGACCACATGGAATGCCAAAACAAGTGTTTTGGGCACGTTTTGAGCTCATGGTGGCCTGTTTTGGCTCCCTAAAATCCCAAAATGCCTTGAAAATGGGTTGTTATGGGACAAAAAATGGGTCAAAAATTGGTCAAAAATGTGTTAGGGTGGGCTGTTTTCAGACCAAAAATCAGTCAAAAATGGATCAGAAAATGTGTTTTTCCAAAGATACTTTTGGACTATTTGGGGTGCACAAACAAGTGGAATGAGCCCATTTTAAGGCCATGTTGAGCAATTTTGGCCCGTCTCAAGGCCGAAAGGGCCTTGAAAATGGGCTGTTTTGGGACCACAAATGGCTCAAAAATGGTTCAAAACCATGGTTGTCCAAAAATGATCCTAGTCCAGTTGTGGTGCCCAAACGGATGAATACAGCTCATTTTGAGCCCCTTTTGAGACGCTCTCATGCACTTTCCAATGCGTACCTCATTTGTTGTTGAAGTCTCCTAGACGATGTTCCTTCCCCCACCAGCTCGCTCCCAATATTCAATCCTGGTTAGGGTTAGATGGTGGAGGTCAGTGGTATGTAGACAGCAGGGCTGCATAGGGTTACCTGGTAATGGGATGTAAGTGCTGTGGACCCTTTGTGTGGTATCATCACATGGGCCGTACAAGGCGGCTGGAAGGGACTTTGACTCTTACCCTATTCGCAAAAGCATTCTGTCACGAATCTGCACATCGTGCGAGATCACTTTCACACACAAAGGCACTTTCACTAATGATGATCACTGTCAACACCATTTGTCATTTGCTGTCCAGTGAAAGTCAGTATGCCTCTTTTGCCACCCTTCAAGACCTCAATTCAGCTTCGTGATGAGGCAACAGAAGCGCTGTTTGTGATCAGTTTTGGTGCATTTTGCTGCCCCAAGGAGCATCATCAGCGGCACTTAGCATCGTTCGAGCAGCTCTGTGATGCCCACAACATTGATCTTGTGAATGTGAGTATACCATCTGTCCACTGCTTGCCCTCGACCAGCCAAGCCACTTGGCAGCAGCACAAATTGATGCTTGGGCATCTGATTGTGAAGGAGCTTGGGGCACTGAAAGAGTGGGCGCGCGTCTGCATTGTGGATGAAAGATTCCAGTGGGCACCCATGCAGTCGCCATTCACTCAGGTGCCTTCAGAGTCCATTGGGGTTGCATTTGGTGGCAAAGATCTGAAGATCAACCCTGCGTTGATGGTGGTGCTCTCTGAGGCGCATTATGGATCATTCCGAGGGGCATTGGAGGAGCTGTCGGACGGCAGCCTGTGGCTGCGCATGCAAGCGATGGAGGCCGGGCAAGACCGGTTCCTGCAGTACCTCATGCAGCAAGCGCAGGTCCAGAACGTCCCGGTCGTCTCGATCACTGTTGACCTTCCCCGTCAATGTTCCTGCTAAAGTGCCCAGACGCCATGGCAAATGCCGAGGTCCGTCTGGGCATTCGTCTGTGGCTAGTTGGCGCTCATTTTGCTGGGAAACCATTGCAGATGAGTATAGGTTTGTGGTCAAGTGCAATACATGACTTCGCGAAGTTTTCATAGAACAGTGCCCCACTGCGCTGTCGGCATTGAGCCGGGATGTTTCCTCTGCCCCCATTTTGTACCACGACTCTGTTTAGTGTGTAGATCTGTATCCGAAAAGGTGATATTCAGGAAAAGTGACCGAAATGATTGTGAAGGAAATACACAGTGACGAACAATTGACCCCGACAGACCGGCTTCATGCCACCTGCCATCTTCATCTAAACACCCGCCCCCCCCTGGAAATTTCCTCACTGGAAGGACCGAGACCTGTGTCGTTGCATTGCCACATTGATCCAGTGGGAGACGTTTGCTGTTTTTTTGCTGATCTGCTTTGGGGACCGTATCTGGTGCAGGGGGGTCGAGGTCTGGCAGGAGGAGTGGGGTCGGTTGACACCAGCAAAACAATGTGAATCATCCCCAGTCTGGGAGCATGTAGCCTGCATGCAGACTGTATGTCGCCTGTAGGTCGGATTTTATTCCGTCGCTTAATTTCAGCTTTGTACTTGCATGTACGCAGGCCTATCCGGCTTCCCATTACTCCGCTTACCCCTCCTTCCCCCGTGTCCAACGAATGCTGTGTCCAACGAACACTGTCCCATCAAATCTGTCCGTCTCGAAGGTGCCTGAGCCGGATTGGGCTGCCACTTCTGCCCGTGCCAAGAAGGGCCCTAAGCGTGTTAAACTTTTCCGCATGATGCGGGACCGCAACAAGGGCTTCTACTCTGACAAGTGCTAGTTGGAAGCCTCCATCGCATTCTGCTTTGAATGGGCTGGTTATCTTGTGCCTCAGGATGTGTTACAGCGTTTCACAATATTGTTGCCCGCACCGAACAGTGTGTCCAACACCCCTGTTCAGACCCTATTTTTGCAGGACCTAATTGTTTGTTGGACACCAGGGGGGGGGAGTCGCTACCACAGGCAGAACATGATTCTGATAGGTCTGCAGGTACCGTAGTAGTTGAGCCCACACCACTGATGCCGACAGATGACATTCCGCCCATGTTACTCAGATCAGTTGAGCATTCGAGTACACTTGAAAGCGCTGAAGGCACGGCGCGGAACCTATTCCCGTCTCTGGACCCTGAGCAGCCTTCGCTGTTGGGGGAGGACTCAAGTGTCTCTCTGGTGGAATCTCCCCGTGAGGACATGAATACAGACTATTTGCCCAACACCACTCAGTCTTTGGATGTTGTTAGTTGGGATGAATTTAGCACAGATGTCAGCTCTACCAGGGAAAGGAAATGATTTACACAAAAGGCACCCAACTCAGTATGAGTGGGATGGGAAGACTATATTCCATGAGAGTGCATTGCTGCAGGCCCACTGTCTCAGCTTCAAACCCCCTGAGGATTGTTTGCATGTGTGCCATGCACATTGTGGCGCCTAAGCAACGCCCTTGTCTATGCAACACCAGGCATTGGTTCAGTCAATTTCTGGTCAAATACCGTTGCTTGGACAAGGGTGTGTGTGGGCAGGTGCGTACTAACATAATGCACTGATTCCACTTTGACTCGTTTGCTGTTGATCTGAGCTTAGTCCGTGTTACAACACAAAGGTCACAGCAGCTATCCGCGTGTTATGCCTTATTACCATGTGCCTTCTGTGGGGGGTCATCGCAGAACTGGTCAGCTCTGGCAGTGTGCACAGCATTGCTCTGCGCGTCTAGCCTTTGCCGAACAAAAGGCAAACAACACCAAAGTCACAGCAGTTAAGGCCTGGTCGAATGGTACTGCTTGACTATGTTTGGGATATCAGCGCCAATATGGAACGTGTTCTTTTAACCGTACCCAAGGCGCCCCGTAATAAAGTAATAAACGTGGATTGGTCAAGTTGTGCCTGAGCATGTGGCTGCCCATGTCAGCCCCAGTGTTAATGTGGCATAATGAGCAGTTTAAGCCTGTTGTTTGAGAGTATGTGTATGCCCCTGTGTGAATGTGAATTGTTTGCCAAAGCGTCAATGCTGATTGAGACCGTGCACTCTATCGAAGGGCCATGTCAATGATTGCACTGGAAGGAACATCCCGGGAGAGCCGCCACGTTGGGATTGACACTGAGTTGCAACATCACTTCAAATCAGCAAGTTTGAGTACAACATGCACTCACCGGGGCATGTTGGACGTGACGTGCGTGGTTCAGCCCCCCCCCCCCCCAGCACCCCCAGCCCCCCAGCCTTTTCTTGACCTTTATGCCTGCGGCTTTGTTGATCAAGGTAAGGCTTGCGTTTACACCTAACCACTCCACCCACAGCAGAAAAAAAATGGTCAAGTGTACTTCTTGTACACCCAAAATTTACCTTGGTGCCATGTGTGCATGTTGGCTTTGCTTCTTTTGCTTCCCTGCCCCCCCTCCCCCCCCAAGCATGCACAAGACTTGTTACAGGAATGGTGTCGCCCAACGCTCAACAGATGTGATCGCCCCCCCCCCCCTCTGTGGGAACCGGCAGTCACCCACCCACACCCCTACTGGTATGGACCATCATGGCCTGGGCCAACAGCAATTGCGGGGGGGTACTAGGCTTGTGTGGGGCTTGCGTAAGGCTTGTGTAAGGCCAAAAATGTGGCGATGCTCCCGCACATAACCCCTGACTGTCCACGAATTCAATTCATTATTGACATACCCTGTAGCTTGCCTGGCGACCGCAGGGGCCCAGACAAGCACCCGTGTATGTACTGTATGTCATGATATACTGTATGGGGGTGGGGTACTGGTACCCCCCCCCCTTGTCCCAGCACATGCTTGTCCAAACATGGCGACCCTGTATTTCTGCACTTTTCAGCCTTTTCTGGAACCATCGTTTTTGCGTTCTCAATCCAATATTGAAAGTGGTTTGTAGCTTTGTGCAGGCTGCAGGAAGGGTATCGCTATTGGGTGTCAAAGTGTTGGTGTAGCTGTAATTCCATGTGCTCTTGTGTTCTGCGGTGTATGCCGGCCTGCTGGACACCCTTTTGTAGTCATGCAATCCCTTATGCCTACAGCATGTGTTCCGTGGTACGTGCCGCGCGGTAACACAGGCTTGTCCAAACTCGGCGACCCCATGTTTCTTCACTGTTGCCCCCTGAACCAGAACCAGGCAGCCAGGGCCGAGGGTTGGCCGATGCATGTGAAGGGTGGTGTTGTTGCAGGGCCATGCTTGTAGCCTTTTTGGCGTGGGTGTGGGGCGGTGTGTGTGCTGGTGTGGGGAAGGGCTTGTGTGCATGTGGCGTGTGCTGGGGTGAGGGCAGAATGGAGGTGCGGTGGCAGGGCATTAGGAGGGCACTGGGGACAGCTGTTAGGCGAACGGTGCTGCAGACAGCTGTGGGGCACGTGGAGGGCACTGGGGACCGGTCGCCAGCGCAACGCGGGCAACTCTTGCTGCTCTCTTGGCGGAGCCCACAGCTGCTTGCCGCCTTGTTTGCACTATTGGCCATTTGTTCGTCCACCAGCAGGTCCCCCTGCCGCCCCGCTTGTTGCAAGAACAACCTTGCGTCAGAACAACAGTAGTATTGTTTCGGCGAGATTTTGGAACTGCATGGAATTTGGTGGTTCCAATTTCTCTGTGTCCAAGAAGATCCAGTTTTATTCTGTGGTTTGGGGCTGGGGATGGTATTTTGGGGATGCCAGCTTCTGTCCTGCTACTTGTTGATCCTCCCTTGCACGTATCATGCCTCATTTTGCTTTTTGCTTCACTTTCAGAGAGTGACACATGAATGGTACGGTAGTGGTAGTATTATGATCTTGTGTCTTCTCGCCATGCACCCAAACAACGACCATGTCGCGACAGCAGGTGTTGTTTCCGTCCAAGTTTGGAATTTTACCTTTGTTTTCGCACCGGGCGGGAAGGGGATGTTTTCACATGACCGCACTGCGCTGTCGGCGTTGAGCCGGGATGTTTCCTCTGCGCCCATTTTATACCGTAACTCTGTTTAGTGTGTAGGTCTGTATCCAAAAAGGTGATATTCAGGAAAAGTGACCATGACTGAAATGATTGTGAAGGAAATACACAGTGACGAACAAGTGGCCCTGACAGACCGGCCCTCTGCCATCTGCTGCTGGTCATCTTTAAAGCCCTGCACTCCCCTTACCAGTAAACTGCCTGGTTTGCGCTGCGCTGCGAGCGGCAAGGCAAAATCCTTTGTGGTTGCAGATCATTTGAGCAGCATTGCACTGAGTAAGTCTGGCTTGAGGTGAGGGTCCTGCTGGTGATTTGAAAACCTGTGGCCCCCAGAAAACTTGCCTCACTGGACCCTTTCATGTGAATTCACATCCACATGTACGGTAGCGGTGGTCTTATTGCTTGTTTCTTCTCGCCATGCACCCAAACAATGACCATGTCGCGACAGTAGGTGTTGTTTCCGTCCAAGTTTGGAAATTTGCCTGTTTTTTGTGCAAGGGGGGGGGGGTACGGTGCCACCAGCTACCGCCGCAGCCACGCCTGCGTCACATTGGGGGGGCCTGCTTGCAGTGGCCACAGACAGGTGTGACCTGTGTCGCAACACACAGGTCCCAGGAGCTATTCACATGTTTTGCCGGATTACTACGTCGCTGCTCGCAATGGCCATGGGCACGTGCGGCCAGGTGGGTAGCAATGTGGTGGGCCAGTGGAAAATGAACCAGAGGGGGAACGTTAGCGCGCCGGGCGCGCGCCGGGCATCTTTTTGGACCCGTGCCCCACCGGTGACCTTTTCGGGGGTGCGCTAAGGGGGCGCACTTAGGGGGCGCCTCAAGCGCAGTGCGCGCGCAGTGCAACTATTTGGGCGTCTGGCCGTACTAGAGACCCATACTTTGAGATACTAGGGGCCCCTAGGGGCATCATGGTGACCCCTAGCGGAGGTTTTGAGTTCTGATTTTGTCCCCCTTTGTTGGGGACCCCCGAGAATGCAGGGGTGATGTAGCATTTCCGCCCTCTTTTGGGCCCCAACCGTCCGGTGCTATTGAGGAAACCGGGACAATCTTTGAATCCACGCTTTGTTGCGTGGTGCATCATGGTGACCCCTAGCATAGGTTTTGACTTCCGATTTTGGTTAGGAACATCTGGCGTGGCGGCCCCAATGAGTTGCACCAGTCAGTCCGCATTTTGTTGCATTTCACTCAGTTTTGCATCCGGAGGCAAGTCCGTCACCCCCCCTACGGACCATGGGAGCATGTCCCGCCTCAGGTTTGGACTGACCAAAGCAACTCGGCCGCCACGCAAGATGAGGCAGAGGATGAGGCGGAAGTGTGTGTTTTGTGTTGCCAAAGGCGCTCCACCGTCGCAGTTTGTGATGAGTGTAAGGAGCACTATTGTAATGAATGTATTGACACCCACGCTTGTGGGACCAATGTTGTTTGTTAATTACACTACAAATGACAGTTGGAGTGGTTGAAGTCACAGATATTGCTTTATTTTGCCACGTGCTTTGTAGGGAAGGTGTGCAGTGCAATGTGGTCTACTTGGGGGGCTTCTCCATGGGAGGGTAAATCTGGGGCTGAAGTCGGGATAGTTAATACAAAAGTAGCGCGCCGGGCGCGCGCCGGGCAAACATTCCCCAAAAGTTGTAATTTTGCCAGGTCAAAACTGACTGGTAATCCTCTCTCCTCCCCCTGCCTCACCGCCTTTTCTGTGTGTGTTCCCCTGTAGGGCTTCAGGCAGGGCATTGGCACCCAACACCGAAGTCTTCCTCCAGAAGCCTCTTGCTCTTCTAGCGTACTGGGACCTCCCTCCCACACACACAGACAGGCCGACAGGCCGCCAGCACTACATGTCGACCCGCTGCAGACGGCACCACAGGTGTCTGCGGGCGCCCTTGACCCATGCGGGTCTCCCTCTTTAATATTGGCCACTTTTCTTGCCCCTTCTCATAGTTGTGGTGTTACCCACTGAGTAGTATGCGCCATGGGTGGCGCTCGTCGTCGTCGGGGGTTCGAACCCCGGTTCGTCTGTCCGTTCAGGGGCCCGTTGGCGAGGTCCCCGCCACCGCCCCCTTCAGCATCCCCCTCCACCATCGGTACAGCCGGTGGATGGGTGGCGTGTCTCGTCCTCGTATTTTTCTTTTCTGCCCCTGTCCACGGAGCTCAGCACACAAAAACGAAGCACCAGGCACAGCACACCTGCAGCAATGCCCCCCGTCACCGGTACCGCCGGCCGACGGGAGCCGCATTTCCTGCTCGTATTCCTCTTCAGCTTGCCGAAGGGGATTCGAACCCGGGTCTTCAGGGCTGCAGCCGGCTGCACAGCCGCTGCAGCACGCCGCCACAAACCGCCATTGCGGCCACTGACCTTCACCAAGCCACCATCTACATCTGAACGCATGTGCGCTGAAGTCGTTTCACTCAGAACATGCAAAGGCTGGGCCATCGGCCCCCTTCCACCACAGCTGTGAGCCTGTTTGCTTTTTCACTGCCTTAGCCCCCCCCCCAGAACCCCAGTAGCCCCGCGTAGAGACAAATGCCCCTGTCCCATGCACAGGGCGTGCGCCACGGATGGTAGGCCGCAACACCACAGTGGAACCGCGCACTCTGTACTTCTCTCCCGTGTACCATAGCATGCAGCGGGGTGTGAATACCCGCGACAAAAAAGCCAAATACCGAGGAACTCCGAACCTGTTGAGGCAGTGATCCTAGCTTTGAGGGGCTGTGGGGAGTCATGGAAAACCTCGTGATATGGCCACTGAGTGCAAGACTCGGTGGTCCTTTTTGCAGGCTAGGCTACCCATTGTCTCCCCGTTTCGGACAGTTTTCAGGGTTGAAGGTCAACCTGAACAAAACGGCAGCGATAGTTCGCAACTGTGGGGGAATGGAGTGGGCGAGGTGCTTTCGGGACATTGGAGTGGATGTCAAAAACTTCGTCAAGTATCTGGGTGTACGCTTGGGGAATATTCGGCACCACCAAGACGACCAAGGATGGGGGCTGACGATGGAGCAGGCCTTCGCACTAGCACTGCAAGAGGCCTTCCGTCGCGCAAGGGTGGTATCCACGTTGCAACTGTCCATGAACGAACGAGCATTCATGCTGACATCATGGATTCTGCCGGTCGTGGCATGGGTATCCAAGGCATATTACGCCCCAGTCTCGGTGATGCGACAACTGAAGTTGGTGTATCACGTGACTATGGGTACCAACAGCTGGGGAATCACCTTACCAATCCTCTCACGACCAAGAACGCAAGGGGGACTGGCACTACCAGAACCAGAACTGTTTCTAATGCACCAGGCGGCGGCTCCGTTCGTCAGCCTGTTGGGAGACCCTCACAAATTCCCTGATAAGGCAGTGGAGACCTTCTATGCATGGGCAACTGCCATAGGGTTCACACCATCCAAGGACAACCTTCCGTATATTCAACTGGGCATGGTCCGAACGGCAGATCTCACATTTCTGGGATGGTCGGCGAAGGCACACTCCAACATTCAGCGAGTGGCCCCGCAGGTGGCCCCCCCGGCAAACCGGGACCGCCTGCCGTTGTGGCACTCTGTGTATTTCCGAAATGAGTTCCGCTGCTCCTACTACAACACGAAATTGATCCGGCAGGGGGTGCTGACGTGGGGTCAATTCCAAAGCTTGGAGGACGCAAGATTGTTCAATGCACTGCCTCGGACATGGAAAGGGGTCTACAATCATGGCGGACGACTCCTCAACAAAGTCATGTCACAAGGGGGGTTTGATACCCCCGCAGTCCATACCCCAAAACTGGACCAGGGCATGGCTGCTCCAGTTCTACGCCTCTCAGCCAGGGGTCCGCGACCCGCAAACACCGGAGGTATGGGAACAGCTGGCACAGGCACAGCTACCACCGAGGGCTCAAGACTTTGCGCGAAAGGCGCTGTGGCACAAACTGACCGTACATGCAAGAGTCTACAAGAGGTCAGGCACTGACAAGTGCCCGGTTTGCTCACAAAAGGAGACGATCCAACACGCGATGGTCGGATGCCCCATGTTCAAAGCAGCAGCGGCGGTTATACAGCACTACTATGGCCAGGTGAAAACTGATAACGGGACATCCACAGTTCGAGATATGATGGAGTCTGACGACCAAGACTGGTTGCTGAAAACGAACCAAGGCTGGGCGATGTGGTCAGCAAGAAGTGCCCACTGGCGATATCGATGCGAAGTCAAGGCAGGAGCGTCGCCGGTGTTCGCGTCATACCTTACAACATGGCTAAGGGAGCTATGTGAGTGGGTGGGATTTTACACAGGGGAGCACAGGGAACAATGGAAAGGATTTCAAAACTCACTGGAACAACTTCGAGACACCGGAGTGCAGCCACGACAAGGGGAAGTGCAAGTACATGGGGGACTGAATGCGTGGTGGCAAACACACACGGAATGCTTCACCCAAGAAAAATCAGCCGACAATCAAAGTTGGCAAAGGGCAACGGAGTCACGCCCGAAGCGCCCGAGGCAGGCAGGCCCGGGAGTGCTACAAGGAGTGCAAGAGCTGATTGCAGAACTGGTGGAGAAGGGCTACAGGATAGTGTACACTGATGGGTCGTCGAAGCGACTGGGCCACAAGGACATGCGCAGGGCGGGGGGATTTGGCGTGTTCGCGGCGGAAGACGACCAAGGACCAGAGGTGCGCTTCTGTGGCTACGTACCAACACATTACAGGCAAACAAACAACGGAGCAGAGCTTTGGGCAGCCGTGGAAGCCTTACAGGGTTTCTGGGTGCCAAAACTGGCAATCCTCACCGACTCACAATACCTGCAGCTGGGAGCGACTGGCAGGGCCCAACACTGGAAGTCAAAGGGATGGACAACCACATCTGGAAAACTGCAAGTCCACGTCCCAGTCTGGGAAATACTGCTCCAGGAAATGGCGACGCCGGGAAGAGAAGTCAGGTGGGAACATGTCCCAGCACATGTCAATGTGCAGGGAACCGAGATGGCGAATGGATTGGCCATGGAAGGCATGTGTTCAAGCCCACTGTGGTCACAGCATGTTGCACCAAAATCATCATCTGGGTCCGAGTCCACGGTAGGTTTGAGGGGAGGGTCGGGATCAGAGTCAGAGGGCACAAGGGCACTCTGGTCATCCCTGGGTATGGTACCCATGGACAGTGATGAACAGACAGGGGAAGCATCCGGGGAGCCAGCGCCACGTGGGATGGGACCGTACTCCTCAAGCAATACAGAAAGTGAGGAAATGAGACCAGGACACACACACCAGGGAGTGCTGTCGAGTGCACTGTCAGCAGCAGACACACTGTCCTTCAGCACTGATGTGAGTGACACCAGGCGACAGCGCAAGAAGCGAAGGCTCAGGAAACGCAGGAACCCAGGACAGGGTCGATAATGCCAGAGCCAGAAGCCCTTGCACAATGGAACAGACATCCCACAGGCACCAAGCTCGGCAATGCATACGCTGCAGTGCAGCAAGCACAACACTGAACAATGTGGTTATGACCATGCGCCTGTGACACGGGGGCGTATGCGAGCCCAGTTTCCGTTGCCTCATGGCCCCGGAGGGGTTGGAGGGGGGGAGGGTGACAAGGAAGAAAAACCCCCGGGGAGGGTGAGGAGAGGGAGAGAGAGAAAGGTCGAGACACAGAGACAGAGAGAGAGTGGGCGGGACAAGGAGAGAGAGAGAGAGTGGGCGGGACAAGGAGAGAGAGAGAGGGAGAGAGAGAGAGAGAGGGAGAGAGAGAGAGAGAGAGAGAGAGAGAGAGAGAGAGAGAGAAGAGAGAGAGAGAGAGAGAGAGAGAGAGAGAGAGAAGCCCACAGAGAGAAAGGCCAGAGAGAAAGACAAGGAGAGAGAGAGAGAGTGGGCGGGACAAGGAGAGAGAGAGAGAGAGAGAGAGAGAGAGAGAGAGAGAGAGAGAGAGAGAGAGAGAAGCCCACAGAGAGAAAGGCCAGAGAGAAAGAGACCCACAGAGCGAGGGTTGGAGACTAACCGGCACTGTGGGAGGGTGGTGGGTGCGAGCTGACCCAGATGTACAGTTGGCCAAGGCCACAGCAACATCAAAGGCCACCTGGAGTGGTACAGAACTGGTCTGCGCTGCAGTGCAGCAAGGCAAAACACTGAACTGTGTGGTGATGACCATGCGCCTGTGACACGGGGGCATATGCGAGCCCAGTATCCGTTGCCTCATGGCCATTGTCTCCCCGCATGTGGTCTTGTGCAGTGCACACAGTGCTCGCGCCGTCGCAGTGTGCCGCCCACCCACGCTGTCTGCCCGCGCCTGCCGCTGCTGCTTGCCGCTGCGAACCTGCCGGCCCTCGCGGCACCACGTGGGTTACACGGCAGTGTGCCGCCTCGTCAGGAACGCCCAGGGGACGATGATATGGGTACGGCCCCTCGTCATCGGGGAAGGGGAGGGCCTCAGAGGATCCTACCTGACCCCAGCAGCGAGGTCACCAGAGCATGGCAGCCCAGTCCTCCCGTCGCGCCGCTACGCCGCGGGTGGGCGGGGTCGGGAGGGGGTTGGCGTCGCCAGCCCCTAACCCATAACTCTCCCGCTTGACCTGTCGCACAGCATCCAGGACTATAGCCGGCCTTTAAGCTCTTTAATATTGTCCCCTCCTCCCCCCCCCACACAGCCTTTGCAGACTGGAGTGAAAGCGCCTGTGCCACTGACCCCTCAGTTATACTCTTTGATATGCAATCCATCCCTGCCGCTTTTCTGTGCAGCACACGCATGTCCCCCAAGGGGTTGCAGTCAGGGCATGGCCAAGCCACCTCAGAGCTTGGCAAAGCCTCACAGCCAAGAGCCTCTCGCTCTAACGGCAAAGTGGGGACCTCATTCACAGACAGCACTTGCAGACTGAGGATTGGGGGGGGTTAACACTCAGCCCATGAGCAGTGCTCAAAACTAAGCATTCCCTCCTTTCTTCACCTTTATGTGTACCCCTCCTTGAAATCCCCCCCTTACAATCCCCCCTGTCCGGGGGGGGGGGGGGCGTCACTTCACTGTTTTGCTAGGCAATATCTTTTGTGGTGGTTTGTGTTCCACATCTGTCACACACATTTTCTTGCATTGCTTTCCCATTACTTCAAATCAGTCGTCTGTGTGTATTCTGTGATATTCTCTGTCCAAAGGCGGTGTACAGGGTGTCGTGTCCCTTTTTCAGATGCAAGATGTTTTCTGCCGGTGACCGTGTGTGGTACCACTCACGCACACTTGGTGTACATGTGTTGGGGGGGAGTATCAGGCACGTTGCACATGCGGTGCGCGCATGGTATGGGTACCCGGGCTCAGAGCCCACCAGGTACCATCTACAACTCGTCTCCCAGTAGACCATCTCCTGGAGAAGTTGTTCAAATACCTAACACAGTGCGCGCACGGTGCGGATACTTCCTCCAAATCAGTCATCTGTTTGTATTCTGTGATATTCTTTTCCAAAGGCGGTGTACCCACCCCCCCTGTAATAGCCACGCCCTTGTCCAAGCTACAGTAGGCGTAGGGACCGTATTAATTTGGTACCTAATTTTAATTCGGTACCAAATGTAGTGCAGCCACATAAGACATGGGTTTGGGTCTGACCCTCATTTTCCTGGAGTTTTCTGACCACAGTTTTCATGGTCAGAGATTTAGTGGAACGTGATTGTGTGCCGATTGTAGAGGGAAAGAGGGGCTGTGCCATGTTTGCAATGAGTCCTCCTGCTCATAACACGCCTGTGCACTGTAGGCACCCAGTGACCGCCGTACGCTGCTGGATGTGCTGTGTGGTGCTGGGTCTTGTAGTAGTGGCAGTGGTCAGCCTGATGATGTGCTTTGGCACGCTCACACACATGTGCACTGCAAGCACCCAGTGAACGCCGTATGCTGCTGGGATGTGATGTGTGGTGCGGGGTCTTTGCTTCCCCAATGGGGTCTTTGCTTCCCCAATGGGATGAAGTTGTCAGAGCTTGAGAGCACCTTGGAAGGTACGGTGCCTCTATGGGTCTCAGCAACACAGGAGAATACGTGAGCTTCACCACAACATAAGGCCAGTAGGCACAGCACTGCGTAGTGCATATGCAAGGGGTAGACCAAGCAGGTAGTGAACAGAGACAGCTCCCCAGGTAAAGCTGGAACACATGCTAAATGTGGAGCCCTCGTTTGTACTATATGCCCTACTTCTTGAACCAGGCGGTTGCCTGAGAGCTTGCATTACACTCTTTGAACTTGTTGAGCCTGGACCAAAAAAAAAAAGAAGTTGTCAGAGCTTGAGGATTTGAACTATTTGGTAATTCTGATTCTGATTGAAGTTCTGACTCTGATTCTCATTTGGGGGTGGACACCGATGAGGATGGTTGTAGGCTTCTCATGCCTCATTGCTTGTAGGAACATGGGTGTGAACCTGAAGTTTCATGTTTCAAACACTTTTTTGTGTTTACAAGCCTTTGGGAACGTGGGCGGAGGTTAAGGTGCACTCATACCATGCACTCACTCATGTGTGTGTCGTAGTTGTATGTGTTGCGCGCAAGCCACGCCCTTGTCTAAGCTACAGTAGGCGTAGGGACCGTATTAATTCCGTACTTTTGCGTAGCTATTACAAGGGGGGAGGGGGGGCACAGGTCCCAGGGTGTCGTGTCCCTTTTTCAGACCAAAGCTGTTTTCTCCCGGTGACGGTGTATGGTACCAATCACCCACACTTGGTGCACATGTGTTGGCCACTGTTGTGGGGCCTTCTTCACCAAATGGGCTGCAGTTTTGCCACATTCGGTGCATGCGCCGTGGTGGGGTCACTCAAGTGGATCATGAGAGTGCTCAACTCTCAAGGCTCGAGGGTGTGGTGGTTGCATCACCCAAGCAGCTTCGCCCGTGTTCTGTTTCTTTGCATCAGTAGAGGGTACCACAGTTTGCCTTGAAATACCCTTGGGATCTCCCCCCCACCACGCCCCTCACTTGGCGACCGTCTCCTTCCCCCGGGGGGTGGGGGAGACCGTCGCGCGCTACGGGAGGGGGGGGGGGGTTCAGGGAGTGCGGTCAGCCACACGGGGATTTTGTGCGCACACCGTCAAATTTGTCCCAAAATCCCCGTCGCAAAATCCCTGGCTAGTTCACCGGCAGGGCAAATGCTGCGCACAGACTCCTCGCCTTGCTGACCGGCAGCTGATGTGCTGTGCACAAATTCCCCGTCTGGCTGACCGGGTGGGGGTTGCTATGCACAAATTTGCCGGGGACCGTAAAAGTACGAAATTTTGCGGTTGACCCACGGGGGGGGGGGTCCAAGACCGGACCCTTTACGCCCCCCCCTCCCTCTCGGAATTTGGTCCGAGATTGCCCGACCATGGGCGCCTAAGGCGCCCCAAGCAAATTTTGCTTGATCTGGCAGAGGGTGACAAAATGAGTTTTCACCCCATGTGTCTATACTCAAAATACTTGGATTTTTTAGGCAACTCAATATTGGATGACAACCATCATTGATCAAATGTCAACACCACCCCTCTGCAGGTGTTTGTTAGAGTTGGCCCATACCCTAGTGGGTAAACTAGTGCCTCTGCAACCGGGAGGAAACGGGTTCAAACCCTAGTGCTGGCAATATTCATGGTTTCAAGGGCCTCTTTTCTTCACCTCCGTCATCTCCACCACTTCCATCACCCATGTTTTGGGACCCCGAGGAGGAGCACCCCACGAAGGGCACGCGGCATGTTTCTTGCACACGATGTGCCACTGGTGTACGCGCGCTCGTTGTGGGCACGTAGTGCACGGAGAGACGCCTTTTTTTTTTGGGAAAGGCGTAGTGCGTGTGGTGCAAACAGCCCCTCCCCCCCTTGCTCCTCCAACGGGTTTCAGAACATACATCAATTCTGCCTTGAAATCAAGCATGGTTCGGCTTGGGTGGGGCGCCACTAGCAATATTGGACGGCAATCGACTCGGGGGTGCTATGCTCTTCAATAAAAGTACCACCCGCCCCCTGCCTGTCAAAAATATTTCCCCAAAATACATACTTCGAAGTGATTAGCGTGATGAGGCAGTCGTTTTATGCCATGTACCCCCCCCCCCTTGCCTTTCTGATGGTGGTGGTGGTGGGTGCGAGCGGACCTCGATGTCAAGAGGAACAGTGCCAATGCACAGCCAGCAGCCACCTGGTGTGGTACAGAACTGGTCTACGCTGCAGTGCAGCAAGCAAAACACTGAACAATGTGGTTATGACCATGCGCCTGTGACACGGGGGCGTATGCGAGCCCAGTTTCCGTTGTCTCATGGCCCTTGCCTTTCTGAGTGTCTATTTTTTTCGGTGTCTTTTTGTCCATGCTTGCCCGGGCCGCTGGGCCTTGACAACTTGCCACCGACGTCACCTCCCTTTCCCTTGACCGCATGAGTGTCCGGGACACCCAAGCCCGTCTGGCCACACCAGGCGAGGGGGTCATCGTCCCTGCCGACGCCGGCCAATTGGCGTGTTTGGCCGCCATCGATAACGCCGATTACATCATCCAGGATGAAGTGGTGCTGAAGAGTGGAGTTACAGAGGCTGCCTCCCTGTCGTTCGACCTCTTCAAGGACTGCGACTCGTCCGAAAAACTAGCTGCCGTCCTTTACGGCAGTCGCCCCAACGTTGTGCTCGTTGGGGAAATGACTGAGTATGAAAAGATTCAAATTGCAATTAAGAGGCTGCTTACTGATTTGCCCATGTCGGGCCGCTTTGTTGCCATCCTGCTTGAACCTGTCAGCGATGATGATGATAAGCCATCGTTTCTCAATCGGGCACTCGCCCTCAATTCCAACTTGCCATTCGGATGCGACAAGCTGCAAATGGCAGACAGGTCTCTCATGCACATACGCACACATGGTCGATTTGATCTCTTGATTGCGAGCAGCACAAGGGACTCCAGGAACTTGTCGCCGCCCCCAACGTACAAGCTCCTGCGACTTATGACACCTGGGGCAGAGGTTGACAAAGTGGTGTTCCATGAGCCAGACGTGCGGGACAATCAGTACGCCATCCAGGTCCACAATGACCTGATCAATGGTCTGTTGGGGTCTATCGGCCTGAACTCTGATGAAGTCCATCTCCTTCCGGAAACAGACCCACGGAACTCAAAGCTGTTTTTCACGGAGTTGAATGAGGAACAAGTGAATACCGTGGTTTCTCAATTCGGATCCAAACCAAGGTTCCAGATCCAGCCCCTGGAATGGTATCGTGGGGCCAACTTGACAAACATGTCTGCTGTCTATGACGTCTGGATACAGAAGACACACAAGGAAACATGGTCGCCCATGCTGTATGCTTGAGTTCTCGCAATGTTCTGGACGACCCCGGGCGTCTTGCAGGCGCAGCCACCAGTGAAAATCCATGTGTTGGGCGCAAGTAAGCTACTGCTGGGTCTCACATGGGCACCAACAGTTGGGGAATCACTCTGCCAATCCTCTCGCGGCCACGGACGCGCGGGGGGCTGGCACTGCCGGAGCCAGAGCTGTTTCTCATGCGCTAGGCAGCGGCTCCGTTCGTCAGCCTCTTGGGAGAACCTCACAAGTACCCCAACAAGGGGGTGGAAACCTTCTATGCATGGGCCACAACAATTGGGTTCACACCGTCCAAAGACAACCTCCCATATATCCAGCTGGGCATGGTTCAGACGGCGGAGCTGACGTTCTTGGGATGGTCGGCAAAGGCACACTCGTGTATCCAACGGGTGGCCCCACAGGTGGCCCCCCCGAAAAACCGGGACCAGCTGCCACTGTGGCACTCTGTATACTTCTGGAATGAGTTCAACTGCTCCTACTACAACATGAAAATGATTCGGCAGGGGGTGCTGACGTGGGGTCAGTTGCAATCCTTGGAAGATGTGAGGTTGTTGAATGCTCTGCCCCGAACATGGAAAGGGGTGTACAATCACGGCGGACGACTCCTCAATAAAGTGTCATCACAAGGGGGGTTTGATACCCCCACAGTCCACGTCCAAAACTGGACCAGAGCATGGCTGCTTCAATTCTACGCCTCACGGCCGGGGGTCCGCGACCCACAAACACCAGAGGTATGGGAGCAATGGGCACAAGCACAGCTACCGCCGAGGGTGCGGGACTTTGCACAAAGAGTGTTGTGGCACAAACTGACCGTGCATGCAAGAGTCTACAAGAGGTCGGGCACGGACAAGTGCCCAATATGCTCGCAAAAGGAGAAGGTCAAGCACGCGATGGTCGAGTGCCCCATGTCAAAGCGGCGGCGGCGGTGATACAACACTACTATGGCCTGGTGGAAACTGGGAACGGGAAGTCTACAGTCCGAGACATGATGGAATCTGACCAACAAGTTTGGTTGCTGAACACAAATCAAGGCTGGGCAAGGTGGTCGGCGAGAAGTGCCCACTGGCGATATCGATGCGAAGTCAAAGCAGGAGCATCACCGGTGTTCACATCGTACCTGACAACCTGGCTCAGGGAGCTGTGTGAATGGGTAGGGTTTTACTCAGGAGAGCGCAGGGGGCAGTGGACAGGCTTCAAGCACTCACTGGAGCAACTTCGGGATACGGGAGTGCAGCCGCGACAAGGGGAAGTACGAGTAAAAGGGGGATTGAGTGCGTGGTGGCAACCGCACACGGAGTGCTTCACGCAAGATGGCACGCCGGCACACACAGTTGGCATAGGGAAGCAGAATCACGCCCAAAGCGCCCGAGGCAGGCAGGCCCGGGAGTGCTTCAAGGAGTACAAGACCTGATTGCAGAACTGGTTGCGAAGGGTTACAGGATTGTGTACACGGACGGGTCATCAAAAAGACTCAGCCACAAGGACATGCGCAGGGCAGGTGGCTTTGGCGTATTCGCAGCGGAAGATGAGCAAGGGCCTGAAGTGCGTTTCTGCGGCTATGTACCGACACGCCACAGGCAAACGAACAACGGAGCGGAGCTTTGGGCAGCAATGGAAGCCCTACAGGGCTTTTGGGTGCCAAAACTGGCAATCCTCACTGACTCACATTACCTGCAACTGGGAGCGACCGGCAGGGCCAGCATTGGAGGTCATAGGGATGGACAACCACAACCGGTAAGCCGCAGGTCCACGTGCCCGTCTGGGAAAGGCTACTCCGGGAAATGGCAAAGCCAGGACGAGAAGTCAGGTGGGAGCACGTCCCAGCACATGTCCACGTCCAGGGAATGAGGTGGCGAATGGATTGGCGATGGAAGGCATGTGCTCGAGCCAGCTGTGGTCCCCACATGTCACACAACCATCATCATCCGGGTTGGAGTCCACGGTACGGTTGAGGGGAGGATCAGGATCCGAGTCGGAGGACACCAAAGCACTCTGGTCATCCCTGGGTATGGTCCCATGGAAAGTGATGAGCTGACAGGGGAAGCTTCCGGGGAACCAGCACCACGTGGAATAGAATCATGCAACTTCAGCAGTTCGAGTAGTGAGGGTATAGGGGCAGGACACACACGAATGGGAGGCCTGTTGAATGAACTGTGTGCAGCAGAAACACTGTCCTTCAGCACCGATGTGAGCGACACTAGGCGGCAGCGTAAGAGGCGAAAGCTAAGGAAAAGCAGGAACTCTGGACAGGGTCGTTAACAGCAGAGCCTGTAACCCCTGCAGTCTGATGCGGAAATCTCACAGGTTTCAAGCCCAACGATGCCCGCATGTCCGAAAACTGCGTTCTGACGCAGGAGCATTTTGACACGAGAGCCGCGTCCTGTCGCGGCGTGCAGCAGCACACAGGCGTGATGGCAACGGCTGAACACAGGCACAAACCCCGCGCCCTGACGCGGAAGAGCTCCCGGGCGTAATGCTGCCGGAAAGGCCATGGAAGAAGCAGGGACCACGTCAGCAACGACATGGCCCCTACACACAAATCCAGCTAGCCCCAAAGAAGGTCAAGCCCCAACAAGAACGTCAGCTTTTCAAGGTGCAAGCACTGAGCCAGCTGGACGCCATTGCGAACGAAGGGCTGAGGGTAGTTGATGCCGAGCTGACCACAATGGCCTGGGCCCGCAATCAGCAGATCTGGCTCCGACTGGACCAACCACACAGCACCAGGATGCACTGTGAAATTGTGGACAATCATGGAGAGCCATTGCTGATGAGCAACCAAGAACTCTACTCGGTGATGGTCCAAATGAACTGGACCCTGAAGACTCAAGACCTGACGAACATGCACGTCCAGTGGCGGCCCAAAAGTGCAGGCAAGTGGCACTTGTTCTAGTGGGAGGCGATCCTCCACTGTCCGACGGCTGAGGGACACAGAGCGGTGCCCTCCTCTGTGAGCAGAAATGGAGACTGCATGCATGTGTGGCTGGCGGGCCGAGCTGACCTCTTAATGCTGTTCCAAAGAACGCTCTTTAGGCAGGCGGACCCGGTATCCGGAGACGCTGTGCGGTTCCTCTACACGCTGCCGAGCACACCCCCATGCGAACGGCGATATGCATGACAGGGGATGACATGCAGGGGGGAGTAGGACAGGTCGGAACAACAATGCAGAACACACCTCGTCGTAGCTCAGTGGGTATGCCGCACCTCTTCTGTCCTGTGGAGGAGGGTTCGAACCTCAAGGGGGGATAGAGATCCACCGAACATCCCGAAAACCCCTTTATGCGAAAGAGAGAAAGAGTGGGACGCAGTGGGAGGAGGGTCAAAGAGAAGGAGAGGCAGAGAGAAGGAGAGAGAGAGAGAGAGGGCAGGGTAGAGAGGGCAAGGTAGAGAGAGAGGGAGAGAGGGGGGGAGAGACCCGCAGAGCAAGAGTCGAGGACTAACCGGCACTGTGGGAGGATGGTGGGTTCGAGCTGACCAAGGTGTGTGGGCAGCCATTGCAGCCTAGAGCTTAAAAGCTTGGTGATGAAACATCGGGACGCCTTTGCGCCCCCAGACCACGGGCATGATACGGGCATGGCACTTCATTACGTGTCAGAAAGCCGGAGCACGACAGGGGCAGCGAGAGTGCGGCCCACGGGAGGGTGGTGGGTGCGAGCTGACCTGGAAACGTGGGCGGCCGGCGCACACATGGAGTGGTACTGAACAGGTAAGCACAACAGTACAGCAAAGCACCCGTTGAAGCGTCAAGCAGAAAGGTCCGGTGGTGAAACGTGAAGACGCCTTTGCCCCGAAGTTCGAATAGGACACGTCTTCGCGTGCCATAGAGCAAGGGCAAAGCAGGTGCAGCAAGAGCAAGACCCGCAGAGCAAGGGTTAGAGACTAACCGGCGCTGTGGGTGGGTGGTGGGTGCGAGCTGACCTCAATGTACAGATCGCCAAGGCCAAAGCACAGTCAGCAGCCTCCTGGAGTGGTACGGAACTGGTCCGCGCTGCAGTGCAGCAAGAAAAAACACTGAACTATGTGGTGATGACCATGCGCCTGTGACACGGATGCGAGCCCAGTATCCGTTGCCTCATGGCCCCTTATATAAGCTACGCCCTTGTCCAAGCTACAATAAGTGTAGGGACCGTAATAATTGTGTACGAAATTCTAATTACGTACCAAATGTAGTGTGGCCACATAAGACATGGGTTTGTCGTCACATTTGCCTATTACATGGAGCCATGGACACATGCAACATGCCACATGCCACATGCAAGGCAAGCTCATTCCCAAGAATTTGAAGTTGTCCGAGCCCAAACCAGCTCCTAAGCCTCAGCCAAAGGCATCTTCAAGTGGTGAGCATGTGCGATTGTTCCGCATGGTGTATGGTCGCAAGAAGGGTTTCGAAGCCGAACATTTGTAGGCTTCGCATTCTTCTTTGCTTGTGCCAACATGGGTGTGAACCTGAAATTTTCATGTTCCCAAGGCTGTCTTGTGTTTGCATACACTTGGAAATGTAGGCAGAAGTCAAGGTGCACCCATACCATGCGCGCGCGCACGTTTGTGTCGGTAGCTGTATGTGTTTCGCGCAAGCTACGCCCTTGTCCAAGCTACAGTGGCCGTAGGGAACGTAATAATTCCGTACATTGGCGTAGCTTATACAAGGGGGGGGGGTATGTTAGGGTCCGGAGCTCCCCCCCCCCCCCGCCGCCTTTGTGGTTGCCCCCCCCCCCCCCCAGACCCATGGCCCCCCCAGACCCGGCCCCCACCCACCCACCCTGAAAGTGGTCCGAGAGTGGGAAGGAGTTGGCGTATGGCCCGATGCTACGCCCTGCCCGTGGAATGACCGGGATTTGAACCAATGCCAACCTCCCTGTGACGGTATGGTGTTACCCTCTAGGGTACATCAACAATAAGCGCAGCGTAACATATCAATGTATAGGCATCGCCGGGAGGCACCAATTCCAATGCATGGCTGCGGCCTGACATACTCTCACTCATTGCGCACAAAATCCCTGGTACATTGACTAGGCAGCGGTGTGTCTTATACACACCTGTAGGTACGTTTCCACAAACGGACGGCAATACTCCGTCTCCAACTACACACAAAAAGTTATCACCTGCATATATGCACGCATGTTTGCAGAACGACGCACTAATACATTGACAACATGTACGCACAAAATCCCCGCCATACTGCCCGGGCAAGGGGTTGCACTATAAACATGTGTACGTGGCACCACATACATACACCGCACTACAATCCCTCCAACTGTGCACAAAATGTTCGGTACACTGACCGAACAAGGGGTTGCACCGTATATGTTCGGGTGCAGGTGCGGTATAGTGAATGGACAAGTTGTCGCATGCATAAATGTTTGCATGTTTCCACAAACACGGAGTGATTCAGTCACTATAAGAGTGCACAACATCCCCGCCACACGGACCGGACAAGGGGTTGCAATGCATATATGTATTTACGATTGGGACTACATGCAGACGCCAAAATCCCACGTCACGACATCGCACATTGCGTTGCATCATACCACTGTGCACAAACGAGGCGCCTCGTCCATAAATATTATCTACATTTGTACATGTGGTAAGAGAACAATAGTGACGTGGTGCGCGAAAGGTAAAAGCATGGCAAGGGCTCCGGAATGGGGGTGATGTTTGTGACAATGCAATGTACACCCCCCCCCCCCTTCTACTCCATCTAGGTCCATTACTTCGCCCCCCCCCCATCTTTCCCTTTACCACCGCCCCTTTGCTACAGTTTGTAGGTGTAGGAGCGGGCATGGGCTCTGTGACGGGGGTGATGTTTGTGACAATGCAATGTCGCCACCCCGCCCTCTGCACCATCTGGGTCCATCACTTTGCCCCCCCCCCCCAAATCTTCCCCTTTACACCCCCCCCCCCTTTTGCTCCACTTTTGTGTAGGTGTAGGAGCGGGCATGGGCTCTTGGACGAGGGTGATGTTTGTGACAATGCAACGTCGCCCCCCCCCCCCCCACCCACCCTCTACACCATCTTGGTTCATCACTTTGCCCCCCCCCCCCATCTTCCCCTTTGCGCCCCCCGCCCCCCTGTTCGCCGGTGAGTAGCGTGAGTAAGCCCGGGAGGGCCACCTCTCGGTTGAGTTTGTCTTGGTGTGGGCGGTGAGTAAGGTAGGTAAGCCTAGCAGGGCCACCTCCTCGTTGAGTTTGCTACGTGCAGGAACATGCTGGCTCATGGGCGCATGATTCATACACACGATGCATTAAAGGTAGGCCACGTGATATCCGCGCCGTAAACCTTGTTTTGGTTACCGAGGCTCCACCTTACGTTCCAATCGGCATTGGCGGAGTCTCTAGATTAACCTTGCTTGCTTGTAGGCAGTTTGGGTGACTTCTTGAGAGGTGGTCCCCAAGACCCGTATAGTATGGCCATTTCACTGGCTAGTAATCCAAACTGTGTCATCCGCCTTTGTTCACAGGTGAGAAGGGCACAGGGTGAAGTGGTGCAAAAGTTCCCCGCCAAAAATGGAGGCGCCAATCACAAAGAACATTCACATCCATGGGAAGACCCTGGATGGACTTGGGTACTCCCCCGAACGCATTGCGCACGGTTAGCACACTCCTCAGTTCAAGCCCTCATGGGGAAACAGGTCTCCATGGGCGTCTCCATGAGGCCAAGGTTACTGCTAAGGTTAGGCCCAGCGGCATCTTAGGACACCTTGTTCCATATCTTATCGTGCAGGAGGGCCAAGTGGCCCGAGAGGACTTTGCTATGGCAACACCCAGTAGCGTGTGCAGGCGTGTAGGGGTGGTAGGCCCGGAAATGTGTCCTTCAAGGCTGGTACCACCATCAGTGCGTGTAGTGTAGTGGTGTCTCATGTCCCGCATGCTTTTCCCTCTGGGCATGAGAGTTGGTTGGCTTTTGGCCTTCAGCAAAATGGGTGCTTTGTATGCCCCTCGCAAACATGCCATCCCTCCCTTCAGTACAGTAGGTAGTGGCTTTTGCCATCCCTAAAGGGCGCCAAGACAGAAATTGGGCGCATAGTGAGGTGGAGTAGTCGGCTAGGACCTTCCGTCCGACGTCGGCGAAGGGTCGAATAGGTAGTCTCAGGGTTGCGTGTGAGTGAGACACACACTACACAAACAAATAGCACAGTTGTTGCACAGTGGCATGTTTGCATCGCAACAACTGCGTGCAGGGCCCATGCAAGACATCTCTCTAACACACGTGCATTGCCACCCTTCCACTGAAGTGTTGTGTGCAGCACCACACCCACCCGTGACGTTATATGGGTCATAGTGCTCTGGACACCGACAGTGGTTGCCAGGTCGCTGTCAGTTTAGGGGTATGTATTGTATAGTATCCTCCTCGTGGCTCTTGGTATAGCAGGCTAGAACCTCGTTAGTTAGAACCCCACGTGACGTTGTATGGGTCATATTGCTCTGGACACTAACAGTGGTTGCCAGGTCGCTGTCAGTTTAGGGGTATGTATTGTATAGTATCCTCCTCGTGGCTCTTGGTATAGCAGGCTAGAACCTCGTTAGTTAGAACCCCACGTGACGTTGTATGGGTCATATTGCTCTGGACACTGACAGTGGTTGCCAGGTCGCTGTCAGTTAAGGGGTATGTATTGTATAGTATCCTCCTCGTGGCTCTTGGTATAGCACGCTAGAACCTCGTTAGTTAGAACCCCACGTGACGTTGTATGGGTCATAGTGCTCTGGACACTGACAGTGGTTGCCACGTCGCTGTCAGTTTAGAGGTGTGTATTGTATAGTATCCTCCTCGTGGCTCTTGGTATAGCAGGCTAGAACCTCGTTAGTTAGAACCGCAGGTGACGTTGTATGGGTCATATTGCTCTGGACACTGACAACGATTGCCAGGTCGCTGTCAGTTTAGGGGTATGTATTGTATAGTATCCTCCTCGTGGCTCTTGGTATAGCACGCTAGAACCTCGTTAGTTAGAACCCCACGAATATCACCCTTGCTGGTTAGAACCCCATGGGTATGAGAGATCCTAGCTGTGGGCACGCTTGTCCCCACGGAGGGTCTCCACACCTGGCATAATCACACGTTGCTTAACAATTTACTATTCCCAGGGTATAGGCAGCTACCCACCTTCGTGGGCTCCCTTGTGGATAACACTAGGGCACTGCTCATGCGCCACGTGGTCAACAAAGCGGGGGCACCCAAACACAGGCACGGGGTCAACAGATAGTGCCGGATACCACCCGTATGAGCAATGCAGGGCACCATCGCGGTAGGGGAGGGGCTCCAAAAGCAACGGCGGCGGTGGGTAATACGTTTGCGGAAGCCCTTAACCTAGAGTTCTACCGGCGTCCTAACTTTGTCATGCTCAATAGTGACTAGGCGCTCTAGCAGCAGTCAGAGTGCTTACCACCGCCCTTGGGAGGTTAGGAAGACAGAGGTTTGCGAGTAAGGGTCCTCATAGGTTAGTGCCACTCCACCCAGGACACACCCCTGAGCAACCATGCTAACGTAGGCCAGTGTCTTCGGGGGTTCATCCTGCGAGGTGGTCGCTTGCAGGTGGGAATCCGGGACTGAACCTTCTCCAAGGGTACCTAGTCCAGTGCTTGGGCGCGTTCTTGGTACTCGCAGGGTAGGCTGATGACCCTGTGGGACACCGGGTTATTAGGACCCAATGACTGTGGCTGCAATCCAGATAAGCGGCCATGGTATTCCGATGACCCCCGGTATCGTTTCCCTTGGTCGGGGGAAAGTCCGCCTCCGGGGGGGGCCAATACGCCCGCATGCATGGCCAGAAAGAGAGTCCCAACGGGAGAAGGGGATGGTCAGGTAGCACCACCGCCTCTTGAGGCTTGCGGACCAGTCTAGTTAGGCATCCCAAAAGGTAGGACACAGTCTCAAGGATGGTTAGTTTTAGCTCTTCTTCTTGTGCCGCGACAATTGCTCAGCGCATATTAGCAGTTGACTCTCGTTGTTCTCAGCGAGATAGCCCCGGAAGATGGTATTGATAGTCTCATGAGGTTGGATGAAGGCGATTCTGGGAACAGAGGGTGTGTCGGTACCCCCTGAGCAGGAATGTAACAGATCCAAGAGGGAGGGGTGGGGGTTGGCACAAGGCTTGTGGAAGTAGAGAACTGGATTATGACACTGGGACGGGTGAAGCTGGGGACGTTGGTTGTGGCAATGGAACGTATCACCCCTCCCTCTGCTCCCTCTGGGTCGACCTCTTTGCACCGCCACCCTTCCCCCTTCGCCCTTCTCTTCTTCCGGAACCGTCCTACTGTCTCGCGGTTGTGCAGATGGCATACAAACAATCCTGTGTGTGCCGCCCTGTTACCGTACCATGGTGCTGCGCAACGGAGGGTGGGAAAGCCGACAATTCAGAGCCGTGTGCTGGTTCTAGGGACCCAAGCTTGCAACATGAGTCATGCACAGGCCCTGCATTTGCTGCGTCAGCCTTCCTCGACCGCGGTTGTCGGGCACGTCAGGAACATGGGGTGTGTCGATACCACTGTAGCAGCAGTGTAACGTGTCCGGGAGGTAGGGATTTGGGTTAGCACAGGGGTTGAAGAACTGGGAATTTCGATTGTGACACCGGGACGGGTGAAGCTGGGGTTGATGGTTGTGACAATGCAATGTGGTAACCCCCCCCTCCCAGGTCCCAATGTGGCATTCAGCCATCTTTCGCAATTCTGACAATCTCACTTACTACCGCCCTGCCCTAATTCGTAAAGGGGTCATGTGCATCTCAGACTTGTTTGATACAAGCATTTGTCCACGCCAGGACCTGCTGCCCAAAATCGGCATCACCTAGCGCGAGGTGTACACCTTGTCCATCAAGCAGTTCCGCCAATTAATGCCCACAGATTGGTCCGTACCATTCGTATGGGTAGGGAGCTGGGGCAAATCGACCTCTCTGAAAAAGTTGTCGCCTATGCCATATGTGCTGTGAAGGCAACCGAGTTCGATGTGGAAATCCTTTTGGGCCTCACGGCTCCCACCCTTCCTTTTGGAAACGGTACGTGTGGTAGTGGTCATGGACTCACAGTAGATATACAACGGCCTATTGGCTTCAGCGTTCAAGTGGCGCACAGCAGGATGGGTTGGGCAGTCGGGTCCGGTTTGCAAAGTTGACCTTTGGATCACAGCGCTCGATCTTGTGGATAGAGTCTAGGCTATAGTTAAGTGGCCGCAGGTGCCCAATCACACCGACATCCGAGGTAACGAGCGAGCAGACGTCTTGGCGGAAGAGGGCAGGGTAAGCTCCCCACTTTATCATGTTTTATCTTTGCCGCATAGGCCAGTTGTCAGCTTAGAGCTACCCTCTACCCCCACGCCAAGAAGTGCCCCGGCGGTCCCACGCTCCCTTGAGCTTCACGATGTCATTACTCCCTCCGGGGACACACCTTCCTTATGCAGGAATATCACACGTGAGCACAATGATCATGAGATGTCAGGAATCTCTAGACGTCTCAACTTTTCAAAGTCAAAGACCCCTCTGACTAGCTCGGATGATCACCTATCATCAAGTGCTGTCAGTCTGAAATCAGACACATCCTCATCTGATGGGCCTGTTTGCTTAGGCACTGCCTTAGCCCACAGCCCGGTAACAACTGTCAGTCAATGTGATTCACACACTGGTATCAACGCAAATTCTTCTGACACAACCTCAACTGCCGGCTTGCATCATTCAGACATCGTGGATGATCCACAAAACACCTACGAGCACCTGGGTCTTCTGGAGTTGGAATCTCCGGTTCGACGGAGTCTACGTCGCCGGTTGAATACACCCAGCACAGATGTGAGCTCATGGTCTTGCCCAAACAGTCCACGGTGATCTCTTTCCTCTGGCTGCCACACGCCAGTGACAGATTCAGACTAGCGAGCTGTTCACCCCCCCCCCCCCCCTGAGGGAATGTCCATGCGGGTTTTTAACCATTTTTGCACCATATAGCACATGAGGCATGGACGGCGTAGTGGTATGCGCCATGGAGGGCGCTCGTCGTGGTCGGGGGTTCGAACCCCGGTTCGTCCGTCCGTCCAGGGGCCCGTTGGCGAGGTCCGCGCCACCGCTCCCTTCAACATCCCCCTCCATCATCGGTAGCGCCGGTGGATGGTTGGTGTCCATCGTCCTCATAGTTTTGTTTTAATGTCCAGCGATCATCGCACTTAGGAAAAACAAGGCACCAGGCATAGCGTACCTACAGCAGTGCCCTCCGCCACCGGCACCACCGGCCGACGGGAGCCGCCTCTCCTCCTCGTATTCCCTTTGGGGGATTCGAACCGGCGTCTTCCGGGCAGCCGCCGGCTGCAGAGCCGCTGCGGTGCGAGGTCAAAAACTTATCTTATGGTCAGCTAGCTTTCAGCAAGTTGCCATGAGGCACCATTCATCATCAACAGTTACAGGTTGCACGGAGGCTGGGCCTACGGCCCCCTCACACACAGTCCTATCACCTTGAAGCTCACAGGCCTAGTTTGTACCAACCAAGGTACACCCATACCCCCACACTCTTCCCGTGAAGCGAAGTCGTAGTCCGGGTTATTTGGCCAAGGAAGGCGAGCACGCGCAAGGTGACTCGGGAGCACGATAGCCGCAACAGGGCGCCTTTTCCTGTTTTGTAGCATAGAAACACCGCCGTGTTGACAAAATACAGGTCATGAGGTGCAGACAATTGTATGGTAGCACAGGTGTATCATACCAGTGATCATGCGGAGCTGCCGGACAATGCTGCATATGCATACCAGGACGTGCATGTCTAGAGCGCTTTGAGACCTGCTTGCGCCCCCAGGTCCTCTATGCCCCCCCCCCCCCATCCTCCTCCCCCCCCCCATGGCACATTCCCGCTGCCTTCTAGGAAGTGGACTGCATCGCAGTGCTGGGATGTGCAGGTTTATACACGCGGTCGCACTGCTTTCTTTTGGGGATCGGGTACTTGACTCAACCTTTGAGCCATGTGTTGGCGGTTGACATTAAATTTTGTGCGAGTGCTCGTAGTGCACGTGTGATGGTAAGCGCCCTAAAGGTGCGCTCTGCCAGAAATCCTGTGTCTCATGTCCGGAGTTGTAGATGCTCTGTTTGAGATAAACGACAACCACCACACAGCCTTTGGAAATTGGGGCGCAGATGATATAGCAGTGCGAAGTGCACGGTTACCACAGTGCAATGCGCGGCAGCTTTCTCCAAACCTTGGTATGAGAGACACAAAATGGCGTCTCCTCTGATGCCAAGTCGTGGTGCACTTCTGGTATTGTTCGTTCATAAATTAGGCCCACCCCCGAAACAGTGTTCCGTGCAGCGTAGGATTCATATGTGTATGGGCCAATACAAGAAGTCAAGCCTGTCGAACAGGAAGGGGTTAGTATGTAATGTACTACCATACTACTGTATGTACTGCCATAGGACTATATGTATGTACTACTATATGTAGCATGTAGTGCACTACACTGTACTACCGCAGGTCATGATGACTTTTGGTGCACTCGGTGAGCTCCTTGACTGGGGCATGTCAACAATTGCTCACTGTAACACGTGCTCCACGTACACTATGTTGGGTAGTTGCGTTGTGGTGATGTGTGTAGCAATGCGGCAATGCACGTACACAGTGGTCGAGTGCGGTGAGATTGAGGGGTCACACCCATGCATGATGCATAGTGAGTCGGTACTTGGTTCAGTTACGTGATTCGTGGTGTGTAGGTAGATAAGCCTAGGAGGGCCACCTCGTGGTATGTACACTCAAAGTGCCTATGGTGAAATTCGCTTTGAGCTTTTTTATCCGGTGTGCGGTGTCGGGGCAGGGCACCCATGTGCCAGAACCACATGGACGAGCATGCTGGTGACCGACGATAAAGGATTTATGATGTGCTTTGCTGAAGCATGAAGCGTGCGGAAGTACCACATGGTGGCAACATTGATTGGGGCCACAAATTATGCGTATTATGGGTAGTATGGGTATGGGTAGTAGGATGGGTATAGTATGGCTACTATAGGCAGGTGCAAACCTTGCAGCTGTGTGACGAGATAAACACAACGACACCATATCCCAAAACGATATGACTCAACGGACCGACTGCCGTGCATGTGCATGTAGGTGCCTATGCGAATCATCCACAGGTCCATCGGTTCCCCTTATCGATGACCCCCATGTGTACCCTGCGTAGGGTGCACAGACACCAACCCGTGGAGGCATGTCAGGCCGTGGTCCCCGTCCCGCGGTACCCACGGCGAATTTTGATTTCGTTTGGCGGAGTGCTAGGTAAGGCCGGCAAAGGCAAAGGTGTACCCTGTGGAAACGACGTGTGTAGGCAGTGTGTCACGAGCGACGAGTGAGCATGCAGGTGCTACACGAGCAACGTCCCGCCCGTGCCCCAACCCTTGGGCCAATTTTGTCCGGTGCTGGCCGCAACAAGGGTTGCCCATGCCAAAGCCATCTCCAAAAGTAATGAAGTCACCACCGGGGACGTCATAGGCTGGGAGCCTAGTTCGTGTGATAGGGTACGCCTAGGCCAACAAAGGTGCAGCTATCGACAATCACAAGGGGGGTAACATACGTTGCAATTGGACCAGTGGAGCTTGGCAAGGGGAACCAGATGCTGCAACCCTAGTGCCCCGAAAGGACTCGGACCAGGCACGACAATCCATCAGCAGGCGCGAGGCGCCAAGTACCCGCCCTATCCCCACGAGACTAGGTGCCACTTCTAGTGCGTGTCCTCGTTGTCCACCGTTTCATCTACGTTGGTGCCTGCATCAGCTACCACCTATAGCTGCGGGTACCGGGAGCTGTGCTCCGGCTAGTATTCCTAGCCCCTCCACAAAAGTATCAGAGAATCCCGCAAGGCGAACTCCTCTGTACGAAGTCTGGGTGAAGCGGGTTCGTGGGGAAGCTGCTGTGGGCGCCGTCGTAATTGCAGCTTCGGATGCCATGCGAAGCAGTCTTGAAGAACACCCGAAGAAGGTTGCAGCGGACATCCAAAAGCAGCGACAGAAACGCAAATTGGAGAGGGGTGAACTCAGTGGAATTAGTACCGACAACGTCGCTGGTAACGAGAGTCGACGCCCACAACGGAACCACCAGCAGCAGGATAGTGGTGCAGTCGAAGTGCATGATAGTCCCATTTGCACCCATAAGCCACCAGAACACTATGAGCTAGAGGAAATAGATTAGTTGGATGCGCGACGAGTGGCGGGCGACGACGACGATGATGAGTGGGAGATTAATCCCAATAACTACTGTTTTCAAGCATGTGTTGCAAAGAGCGTGCGTAGTGTGGTGATTCCATATGCTCGCCGCGAAAACGGTGAGGAGATTTCCGTACAAGAATTGGATCCACTGGCCTGCATGTGCTCCGCTGTGACCCAACAACATCGCATTGCAAACAGGCGACATTGGCACTGCCACCACTCCACAGGTCTTACACGGATATAACGCGTTTCAAGCAGCATTTACAATCGCACATCAATAAGTACCGGGAATCCACATGGGAATTGCGCTTGGACCCTGAAGTCCCATCAAACATCCAATGGTTGCACAAGGATACAAACTCCAAATGGCTGCTTGACAAATCGTTGCAGTGTCTTGTTGCTGCATAGGCCATCTGTGACCTTGCCAACAAACGTAGGGACGTACCAAGGCACCAGCAATGCGGATCGCCATTGCAAGTGGAGCACAAATGGTTTTGCGCAGCGTCCATGTAAAACAGCTATCGGGTTGAAGGAGCTCAAATTGCGACAATACAACGGTCGCACCCACAATGGCAAGCTGTGTGCCACAATTCCTGAGATGGTACTGCATCCATACACCGAAACCACTGCCGACCGCACGCAGCAAAATCACACGGCAGTGTCTCCGATATTTTCCGTTTTGCACTTTGCAGGTCGCCCGTGGACAACACTCTGAAGGACATGGTGTTGTTCACGTACCTTGGCTCTTTTTCAGTGGACAATGTGTATCGCGGATTGCTGGGGCCACTAGGGTTCACATAGGTTCAGCGGTGGTAGAATGTGATAGAATTGTGTCCCAACCACCCATCCCCGTGGATACTCCCCAAGGACCCTTGCTAAGCTGTGTCGCGCCATGGTGTTGGCGTTCTGTGACCCGGAGGTGGACGAGTTTGGCCAGTTTGGAGTCTTTTTACGCCACATGGAAAGCCAAAAAGAATGTGTGCGCCACGTTGGCCAATGACATGAATACACGAGGTAACATTGCGTTGCGTGCGGCCGTTGCAGGATTATTTGGCGATGATGGCCACATGTTGAATGCCGACATCGTGCCCAACAAGTCGGCGGACACTTTCTTTGAATTTCTTTTGGACACTTTCTGAGTGTCTTTTTTTTCTCTGGTGCCATCTTTTTTGCCATGTCTAGGGCCTGTGTGGCCTATTGAGTATGTCAGCAACACCGAGCACCACCGGGGGTGTCGATCCACCTACCATCCTCTTCGAATTCCTGGGGAACCAAGTAGCGGGATCCACGGCCAACACGAGATCCGCCATCCCCTCAGCATTGGGTAGAAGAGCTACATACGGCTACTGGGTGGAGGTCCACATTCCTTTGGAAACAAAGGTTGCTGGATCCGATACACAGGAAATCCTACAGGAAATCCTTCCACCCAACGGGTCAACCTCGGCTCCGACGCCACCAATCCTAACTAGTGCAACGTCCATGCTCCCCAAAAGGCATTCACTACTCCCAAGCGCACATTCAGGACCACAACCTCGTAATCAATTCCATACAGAGGGGTCACTATCAGCGGAACATTTGTGCGGAGTACAAAAGTGCAAGCACTGCTCATGCGATTCGCCCTGCCCTTTCTACCATTGATCACTACCGCACACTGCCAACAACGTCTTTCTTGTACGCTCCTGCTACGAAAGCCACCGTTCTGGTGTGTCTATAGAGCTGCCCAGCAGCCTCCCTCTCAATTTCATAAACATCTAGAGCTCCTCTGTGGAGCCAACGACTCGTCCTCCTCTGCGTAGAACAGATGTCCACTTGGGCAACATGCGGGCAAACTCCGGCCAAATGAGTGCAAAGGATTTCGTCAAAGCGAGTGCAACCCTTGGTGATGAGGTGCTGACCTCTTCCGATTCACACTAAATCTGAACGTTTGTGGTTCTTGACACATACAACTTCGTGCAAACGATACATGCATAAAGGTTTGGATGTAACCACGCCCTCTCTGAAGATTAACTCCCCGCTGCCACTCTCAATGGGTGGAGGACATCGGAATGGTGTTCAGGGGAAAGGCCCCAGAGATACTGATGGTCGTTGAACGCGACGATCTGCCCCAAGCCATTCAAACAGGCGACCACCCCGTCAAGAAACTCACCACCATGCAAAAGTTCAGCCTCGTGATTCTTGACACGCAGCCCAGGATGCTCATTGACCCGAACGGCATCTAGTTGATGTCAGAAATCCCATGGAGCCTAAGCCATATCAGGCTCACGGATCGCCGAGTCACGTCAATCCAACAGGCCAAGGATTGGATTGCGTGGGTTTTGGTGGCCGCAACTCTGCCAAGCAGCCTAGATTACAAGTCGGAAGGAGCCCGCGGGTCCGAGAAAATCTGTTGGTCCATGGCGCGACCAGGCTCCATAAGTGGGAGCGTCTTGACCTCCATTCACACACACACAAGCTGGCTGCCTGAGCTCTAAGAGCACTTGCAGACGAACAAGAAAGCAGTAGACGAGAGTGCTGGTAAGAACAGCCGTACCACGAAAATCATCCACGTCCACTTGGACAAAATGGTTGTCCACTCTGTTGTGGAAAGCTTTTCCATTAAACCGAACTTTGCGATTATGCCCATTTCGTGGTTGGGAGGGGTTTGCTATAGATGACTCCAATCTTTTCTATGAAGTGTTTGTGAAGACAGAAAACAGAGAGCCGCTCTCGGCAGACCTGTATAGCCAAGTCCTTGGCCGCTTCTGGGCCGACGGATCTATTCTGCACGATGACAGTGGCCTAGCCATGCAATTTGTCGGCGCGGTTAAGAGAATTCGGCATTTCACATGCTTTCAAGAAAACGCTCCTTGAAGATGATGCAGTGGGATGCCGATGACCCGTTGTTGCCGCCCAAACGGTCAAAGCTGGACCCGGACACCTCCTCCTCCTGTGCCAAAGCCAAGCGCCCCCCGAAGAAAGACCCCGGACCTTAAGACCGTGTTAAATAGGGCACGCCCAAACCATCCCTAGCTAGCCAGCCCGCCAAGCCAAGCGTCAAGCCAAAGACACTGACACCGGCGTGACGAGGGGCTCAAAAGATGCACAAATGAAGCATCCCCCCCTTGCATAAAGGGACTACAATTCTAGCTCCGGCTCGCCATTGTCCTATTGTGCATAGAGGGATGCATCAATCAAGTGTGCCCATCCCTCCCCATACCAACCCACCACCACATAATAGTGGGTGTAGGAGGATACTCAATCCTGCCCACGCGCATGCGCCACCGACGCCCCCGATCGAGCAAGACTAGGTGATCGCAGTATGGCCTCCTGTGGGAGCACGTGTAGCTGCATGTACAGTGTGTCTGGGACCGGGGAAAAACACGTACCCGGCTTTGGCTGGCTCGCCGCCTGTGCGACAGGGGCTGCTAGGGACCATTCCCCCGCTGGATGGCACTCCTATTGCTGGCTTGCGGCGACATTGAGCCCATCCCGGGCCCCACCTCCAAACTCTGGCAGTCAGCCCTCGCTGCCCTATGATGAGGAGTGACAAAACCACACACGGCGTGCCTCAGGGCACACGATGGGCGAATTTGATGGGCCACCTATAACATCGGCGGCCCTTCATTGGTTTGAGAACGCTGGATGACAACACACCAACTCCGGAATGACATGCAACTTGACATTGTGGCGCTACAGGAAGTCAAGCCCACCTTCCCCAATATCACCTCCGCCACCACACTGACTTTCCCTGAGTGGCAAATGTACTGTAACCCGCACCCAAATGGTAACGTCAACGGCGTAGCCATTGTGGTCAGGAACACCCTAGATCCCTTTGTGAAGCAAGGCCCAGATAAGGCCCTTGAACTTTTTCAGGACACACAAGTTACCATGCTGGCAATCACAATGCACCTGCCCAAAAACCTCTCCGCGTACTCAACTGTTATGGTCTCCTGGCGCTGGCAAGATAAGCAAGTTGCCCCGCATGACTACGATATACTCCTGGGGGATTATCACGACACCATATGGAGCCACCACCCCACACAATTCTGGCACGAAAAGCTGCACACCCGCAATTTGTATGACCCCCAGCACGAACTGAATCTAGATGCCCCGACACAAGACGCCCACACCAGAGGACACCACCGACTGGATGCCATTCTTCTATCCCCAGGATCATGGGGGAGCCTCAATCCCATGACTTACCACGGAGTCTTGATGCCTACGTCGGACCAGCGCTTGGTCATGATGACCTCAGGGCTCAGTGTGTGCGACTCTGTAGCTTTCGTAGCTGCCATAAACCCCACCAAACACTGGAACAAGCGTCAAGAGACCGCCGCCATACGGGAAGCAGAATGCATCCTAGCACAACAGACACCCGCACAAGATCCGGTGAAGCAGGCCGACAGTTTGTTGAAAAGCTCTTGCGACAGCAGTGTCCCTCATGGGAAAACGTCGCAAGAAGCCGTGGAACAGACACGGTACCCAACCATTGCAACGCAATTTCCAGGCCATCAAGAACAGAATGGCCCGAGAATTACGAAATAATGCCACAAAATGCCTGAATACCATGCGGCACTCCGCATTGCGCAAAGATGGTACCTTCTTCCACCTCACCAAGAACTGGCTGCGAGGCCTCCTCAAACCAACACAAAAACAACCAGATGCTGAACCCTAACGGGCCCTCCTTGGTGACTTCAGCGGCAACCCGCCATATGACATGCCCAGCATCACCAAGCTAATCAAAGAATACATACCCCAGGTCCACATGGACGACGAACCCGCCACATACGCTGAGTTCAAGCGTGCATGCCAAGATATAGTGTGCCCCAGTTATATGACGATGGGGTCGCGTACCGGCAATCGGCTGTTTCCCCACCATACATGCTTCGGAACTCCGGACTTGGGAGAATTTGGTCAGTGAAAGTGGAACACTTCAGTCTTTTCAGGATTGAAAGAAATTCCGATTTGCGATCCCCACAGGACAGATCTGCAAAAAGGCGTTCAAGTTCTTCTTGAGATTTTACAACGATGGCGATGTTGTCTACGTAAAAAAAAAAGCATTCGGGTACTTTGCAATCAATTGCTTCGGCAGCAGCTCATATACGACAGAGAAAAGCAAGGGTGAGCAAGGGCACCCCTCTTTTGCTGCTCTTGTGGGCTTATAGTGGATGTGTTGCCCTTTGACGTCACAGTATGTGTCAGTGTGCTGGTACACTTTCTTGATGGCTGCTACGTAATTCGCGGGGTAGCGGGCGCGATGCAGGAGTTCAAAGATGGCTGCGTGCAAAGTGGAGGGGGACGCCTTTGCTACATCGAGCAGCACGACGTAGGGCTCGTGGCCGTCCTTTTCTACTGCATGCAGGGCGTTGACGAGGTTGGCAACTTGTTCGGATGCCGTGTGTTGTGGCCGTGAGCCGTATTGTTCCTTGCTGGCGACGCGGTCTACAAGTTTTTGCAGGCACACTCGGTAGAGCTTCATGATGACACGGTATATGCTGTTTGTGACTGCTATATATATATGGGGCGGTAGTTCTCGGGTCGATCCGGGTCCCCCTTTTTATACATTAGCACTACCTCTGAGTGGAGCCAGCGTGTCGGGATGTCCCCGGTTTTCCAGACGGCTAGCACGCCATCATAGAGCATGCGCAAGTGCTCATCGGGTAGGAGGCCCAACAGTCGATGTGGCACCCCGTCCGGGCCGACCGCTTCTGCTGGCACCGGATATAAGGGAAAAGCACGAGACCACCATGGCAGGAGTACGGAGTTGACGATCTGGGCCCGTTCGAAGCTGGTGAGTGGCAGCTCATAGTAGGCGGTCATTTGGGCTTGAAAGGATGCAAAGAGAGCGTACGTACAAGAGCCTCCTCCTGTGGGACGTTTGCTGGGGCAACAGGCCGGAGGCAACTTTTGAGGATTACGTGCTCGCGGCACCCCGCGTGGAAAAGTATTTGCAGCACCGCCCGTACACGGACACCACACATGGAGGACAGGGCCTACATAGCGCATCATGGGCAGGCATGTGCGCCCTTATCCAGCTGGTCCAACGGGCACTTCGCCTCCCCGGCCACAAGATGCCCAATCAAGCCCGGGCAGGCAACATGCCCCACATGGTGGAATGGTACCGTAAAATGCTGCTCTCCTTCGGTATGGAAATCGGGCGCCTACCCAAGGGGCGCTCTTCAGTCCCACAAAAGGCGCCCAAACGCCCGCGAGACAATTGTGACCACCTCTTTGATGAAGAAGACTCAGATGATGCACGCTACGACTCTCTGGTCCCCTAGCGGTACCTACACTCCCTTCAAACGAAGGCAGGTACCTCCCCACTAGAGGCCAACATGTTCCGTGACGGCCACGAGTGGCACCAGACGGGCTCTCCAAGTGATACCACCTGGTACACCGATGGCAGCCTCCTTCAGGAGCAAGCAAGCACCGGGGTAGTCAATGGCAAGATGCGCATCAAGGCGCGTACACTGTCCCACAGACCATATTCAGGGCAGAACTGTATGGGGTGTGGATCGCAGCCACTCTGGTTTAGCCAGGCGACACAATGGTGCTTGATAACAGGGCGGTCACTAAGGCAGTCATCCATCCACCGCACCTTCAGTCGTCTGACTATGACTTGCACTAGGCCTCCTTTTCGCTAGTCACTGCCAAGCAACTTACCATACGGTGGGCGAGAGGACACAGCGACCCCAACAAGGCACGCAACCTACAGGATTATCGGGACCAAATGGGGAATAAAATGGCGGACGAGGAGGCAAGAACGGCAAGTACCATGCATCCGGGCAAAGGAGCAGGCAATACATACCCAACAGATATCCTGCTTAACAAGCACGTGATGCCCTCGCCGGCGCGTAAGTGGATTGTCAAGGCGCGACCCCGGAAGCTAACACCGGACACCCACTGGACGTCCTGGCTCCCTCTCTTCGCTTTCAATCGGGACAAATGGGGACCCTGGCTCTGGGGCATCAAACGTTGGCCAGGATATGGAGCACCATAGGAAACCCTCGCATCATGGTGCCCTAGATGCAATACACGACATGGTATGGCCGTCTAGGAGTGTTTCCTTTTCTGCCCAGCGGAGGCCCTCTTTTGGACCATCCTGAAAGAAGCATGGGAAGTATGGACACCGGAAGCCGAACGGTGGCTACACACGGCAACAGAAGACGAGCGCCGCATGTGCACCCGCCTATAGGTACCCATCTCCTTACAGTGCTCCTTTGGAGCGGTCCCCGTCCTCTGGCGGGTAGTGGTCGGAACCTGGCGGTTCCACATTTACCAGAGAGTACAAGCCTGGAGCGCAAAAAAATGCGATGCGGGACCGGCCTTCGTCTCTTCCAAACGTCTTGCGTACGTTGTTCCACCCGCGCCGGCAGCCACGCAGCGCCCACCCAGGCCTACAAAGCGTAACATGTGGAACCACGTCACGCTAGCAACTGACCTAGGCCATCTCCGCGGCAGAAACTGCATGGGTCGTGCACGCCCTGCCGAAACACGTCAAAACAACACGTCCCCGGGAACGACTTGCGGAGCCGCGAGTTGCATCTAAACGGCCACGTCTTCTTGAACAGCACCCGCGTGAACCGCCATAGCGCCGTCACCTTGATACCGCACTCACGTTGCAGCCGGCATGTACCTCCATCAAAGCACGATATCTGCTGGCAACATTTGCAGACACCCTACTGCTATCCTCGTGGAGCTCCAAACTGGCGCTCATGGTGGTACAAGTGGAGCGCCATGCCGCCCTGGAATACACGCGAACTAAAGAAGAAACGCACCGACTCTACATCGAATCCGCGCGCCGTCTCCAGGAATCAGCGTGGCTGGTACAACGACATGCACTGCACCGCCATGCACATCGAAGGGTCATCCAAAGACATTTACGTGCGTCCCTGCAGAGCAAAGAACACCTAGCCTACTCAGTGTGGATGCGATGCGACTACAAAACTGGAGGTCGGTATAAAGTGCAAAGTGTGCCGCCCGTTTGTTTTTATCCGTACAGCATGTGGTGGAGTTGGAACGGACAACACGCCGCCACCTCGCTGGCAAATACGAAACCGGGGCACACGCCCTTTCCAGGTGGCGGCATAAACGACCCAGACTCCACCAGACGTCTCCCCCACCAAAACGGCCATGCTTCACGGCACCGGCCATCCTGAAGGCGCCGGAGGATATGCTACCCATGGAAGGTTGGGGGGATGCTATCGTCTTGACAAGATTGTGACCACCAAGCTGAACTGTTGCAGACAACGCCCATGACACGGGACCGATAGGGGCGTCACTAGGCGCAGGACTCGTTCCAACTGCCAGCCAACCTTTCTGGGTTAAGGGACAGGGGCGCCCAAGAGAATGACCCTAAACCTCCCGGTTAGGGGGCTGCTCGGCATGCACAGCATTTCAAACACTGCACAAGAATGACATTGGGAATGCCATGCACGCAGTGCACACGCAGTGCGCACGCAGTGCGAAGTTTCGGATGTCGGCCAATACTCGGACCCTCCTTTTGGCCCCTTTTGACAAGTTTTTGGTTCCATGCTTGGTTTTTTTTTTAGCTTCCTATGCATTTGCGATGTGGCACATTTCAATTGTCACCCTTTGTTGCCCAATGTCAACCATTTTTACCCAGTTTCCATCCCCCATATTGAACTCTCCTTACTATGGGGACCCTGAGAAGGCAGGGGTGATGTAGCCATACATAGCCCGCGGACTTTGAGGAGTTTGTGGTACGGCCTTCATCCCCTCCACCATATTCGCGGTCCCCATCGCCCAAGAGACCACGGACAACGCATGCCCTGCGCTCCGAGTCAAGGGACATCTCATCGCCGCCTCCAAGAGCGAAGCCACGGGCACCGAAACACTCGAAGCAAGCGGACTTTACAAGGCGAAGTGGTTTGTTCATAGGGACAGTGGAGTACCAAGTTGAAGGCTATTTCGTCGCTCTCATGTGGGTTTTGTTGCTTCGCTGTGCAACCAGTCAGGTGACAGGTATTCTTGAGTGAGTATACCGGCCTCTGCGTGCGCAGTATGCACGCAGTGCGCACGCAGTTGGCCATTGCACCAGAGCTGGAAGAGAACAAGCAAGCAAAGGACGCATTGACGACCCGACAGACTTGCTCAATCTGCCCTTCCGGGAGAGAGCTCAGGGCGGGGATCAGTTGCCGGAGGCTTCAATCGCCCGGGTAAGAGCTTCCAAGTCGGAGACCTGGAGCTGGATCTTGTGCGTGCGGACGAACTTCATGAAGGGAGTGTTGATCCGCGGCGCGAAGGATGAGACGGGCTCCCAGGTGTCGTGAGATGGCCCGTAGCCTCGCCATCGCACCCGGAACTTCACGCCTCCGGCCACAGAGGCGTTTGGACGCTGGGCGAGGATCTTCTCGACGGTGTAGTCGTCCTGCTCAACATAGGTGTCGTCCAAATCGGCCTCATGGGCGGTGTAGTCCAGGGACTCTGCAAGATGGGGGAAAAGTACAGTGGACAGCCGAATCCCCCACGCAAATACAAGATGTGAAGGCGCCGGGTGAAGAAGCCCACAATGAAACCAAGAGGCTGGATGTGTCCTCACTGCGGAAATCATAATTATGCGCAACGCACAAGGTGTAATACGTGTGCAAAGCGCAACTGATCGGCGTGTCCCAACAGCCACATAGCGTGCGCAGTCGGCACCCTTGCCACTGCTAGCTGGCCTGGTGACGCAGGCCACCGCGGACACGAGTGCAGGGGACGATGATGCTCTAGCTGTTCCTATTCCCGTTCCTCTCAGCTTTGTACTCGCTGCTGCATTGTCACACATTAGTCACACAGCCGACCATACACATGGATGCCACCCACTGTGCTACACACACGCACAGCTGTATGAGTCGTTGACGGCATGTGTTAACTGGGACCACTGCAAATGACCGAAGAGATGCTCGTTCTCTGAACGACACACACATCACATCCACATTGATCGGTTGCCAAATAAGTGTGACCAAGGGGAAATGCACAATCAGAGGGATGCCCCCCCCCCCCCCCCAGAGTGCTTGTAAGTCTTCAAATGCCTTCCCGACACTCACACACAACTTTATCACGGATGACTTACATTTCATGGAGCTACCAGAAAACATCATCCTTGTAGTACTTTATGCACTCCAAGCCCCCTTCCATTTCCGCGTCCGGAAAGGGGTAGTGCGGGAGGTTTTATTTGGCCCAATTGCTGGAATGGGGCAAGGGGGCCGGTTTCCACCAGTCGTCTTTTACTTCTATGTCTCTTTTGTGTTGTTTCGATTTGATTGTATCGTGAATGTGGAGGCGTACATGTACGCCGTACAACACATGAGCGCAAGTGCATCCACTCAATGGGAAAATGGACTTGCTCAGCAGGATGGCCACACGGCTGCTGGTCCCGATTATGATCCCACCCGGCCGGATGATATAGCAGTCTGTGGCAGACCTACTCCCACCCTGGCACAAAAATGGATTCTGTGGGGAGATCATCGCACCTTTTGACGGCACACACTGGACATCTTGGGTGCCCATGCAGGGAGAACGATGCATGCTTTGGGTAAAATAGCTTTGGGGCCAAGTGCGGTGCGCCGGAACTGGCGCGCCATGGGAACATGCCACCCCGAAATGCCCACTCTGCCCCCACCACCACGGTACCACATTCCACAACCGCCTCATTCGCTGCATGCGATGGAAAGTCGCATTCCAAAACATGTGGCTCGACACATGGGGATCATGGTACGACGCTGTGACGGAATGGTGGACTAGAGCGTCGGCGGTTGACCTGCAAGGGATATCTAAGTAGGACACTAGTCACTGTGGGAACACATCCCGAGATCACAGCCAGTGGACTTTGGGGTGCGGGTGGCGTGTAACCAGAATCGCGCACTGCACGGTGTGTTTAAGCTGCAGGGCCAACTCACCATGCCCCCCCCGCGGCCCACAGGCACCACCGACGCCATCCATAGCTATGCCGGCATGGTACACGAAACGGCGCCCACGTGAAGTACGGCCAAACCCTCTGGAAGCAGGTAGGGTATACTCACCCTCCGGGAAAGGCCGCCGCGGCGAAACGCCCTCCCCTCCCAGGAAGCTAGCTGACCTGGTACAATGCCGTAGGGAGGAAGGGGAACTTGGCCCTCAACCCCACCCATTGAACACTCGGACAACAACCACAGAGAACAATGATCTGATGCAGTGAACTGACAGCAATGAAGACCGTGGGGCAAGTGCCTTTGGAGCTAATTGCGGTGAAGCAAACCTGACCCATTGTGGCCCAGGAAGCCTCACGCCGCAGAGAGGCACGCACATGGGACCCGCAGCAATCATACCATACCAGGGCCTGGGTATACTGGTACCTCGACCATTGGTTGTGCCCAACTGACACGGGCTCCAGCGAACCCCAAACGTCCATGGCAAAGCGGGACTTGGCTCAGCCTTGGTACCAGCATACCGCCCTCGGCACAAAACTCACCGGCGCCTGGTGCGATACCTTAGATACCTTGGCACGGCAATCCCATCACTGGCACTCCCTCCTACGCTAGGTGGCAGTATGGGCGACCTCCACTGCCCGGCAGTACCAACAACACTGGCGGCGGCTGCGACTCTTTTCCATGATGTGCTCGCTGTGGGCGTCCAAACATGCAAAGGACAAGGCGGAACTACCTCCCCCTAAGCGCCAATGCCGAACTAGCTAGGGTCAAAATGTTGGGCGCACGACTGCCACCGGACACCACCCCAGACGGGAAACATCGCAAACTTGGGGTAGTTACCCCACATGACTTGTGGCAACATTTCCAAGGGTGATTCCCAGCCCCTTTTGGGTGTGTGGCGACGGCTTTAGGGCGGTGATGTGCTGTGATGTGTGCCATGAGGTGTCCCAGCGCCGCAGGGACAAGAATGGTCCCTCGACATTGAGTGTCAAGTTGGACATTTGTGGATGGTGGGGCGCGTCAAGCCCTAGGTTGGGGTTTATATTGGGCCAGGATAAGCAGGGGTCCTTTAGTCGCTGCAGCACCTGCGCCTCGACACTCGGAGCCCACAATCTCTACCGCTTGTAGGCTGCCATCGGAATAGAGGGACGTGCCGTTAGGCGGCTCGAGGTTTGAGTAACATTGTATGCCTATGATGGTGACTGGGTGATACCCGGCTAGCACCGTGCCTGCCGAGGGGTCATCGTGGTAGCGGTGTGGAACCACGTAGTGGTGCGTTTGGAGGGTGTCCCCTACCTGCTCCTTGCAGGCCGACGGCAGGATGCCGTCGTCGGAGCTCTCGCCGTCTAGAAGGTTTGGGCCCAAGGTTCCACCATTCAACCTTGGGGCGGCTCAAAATTTGGTGGCCCGACGGTTGCCGTTCAAATGGCAACGGGACGTCATTCAAGGCCTTGTGATTTATTAGCCGACTAGCCTAGACGTGCGCAAGCGGGTGCACGCCTTGCTGAAGGGGTATGCAGTGCCTTGTACAATGTTATAGAAGCCTGCGCTGGTGTATCTCAGCCAAGGGCTCCATCAGCGCCCACGTGACGGAGCACCCTCGGGGCCCCTATCAGCCTGTTTCAGGTGCGGCTTTTATGGTCATTGGGCCCGCGGCTGTGTCACATAGCTGGTCCACTGTGGAGCATCCGTTGGCTAGGTGTCCGCTGTTGGGCCAAATGTGGGGGCTCCTGCTCGCGAGTTTGTATCCAGTCAGTCGGTTTCTAGTATTGCCAGCATCTCCAATGCCCGCCAGCGTGGCGTGTTCAGCATGGTGGGGGCCCAGACATTGTATGTATACCACTGCTAGCACTCACAGCAACGGCGACGCCTCTGGCCCCCGCCATACCTGTGTGTGTGCTGCCAGGAGGTACACTAGCACGGGCAACCATGTACTGCTTGCGGAACAGTCCCATTAGTCCCAGCGAATGCATAGGGCCCAGTTCCACACCTCTGGAGGGGCGCAGCGAGAATTTAGGGCCCTTGCACCCCAATGATGACATGTGCCCCCACCCCGCAAACAATGTAGCCCCCGGAGAGTGCCCTGCAATTCAATTGTTGTATCTGCGAACCGTCGTTGATGTGGCGCAAGTTCAGGACCCTGCCATATCCGCCAAAAACCTTGGCCCTCTCCAAGTGGACTGACGGGACCATTGGCCTATGGAGCGGCTACTTACAGCCACTTGAACGATCCGCCCTGTTCTGGCATGATGCGGCGGGCTTCGCGTCAGGCTCTCCGGCCTCCCTGAACGGGCCTAAAGCATTAGGCACACACTTCCCTGCTCCACGTGCGCTGACGCTGACTAACAGTGGAGCAAGCAAGTGTGCCACAGCCCCCCCCCCCCTTCCTAGACACACAAGGGCACATACACATTGGCACGGCAGCATCTTCCGCGAGCGCCACCGCGGGGTCTAGGGGCGGTCACCGCGTTGTGCCAACACATATTGCGCCTTGTAGGGGAGCACCGGGACCTCAAAAAATCCTACGATCAGTGACTATTGCATTGCCATCGTGGGCAGGGGTACAGGGACGTGACAAACAGACAGGGCGAGCAACGGGATGCTATGCAAAACCTAGGTTTGCCCCTTTCCACAACTTTTTTGTTCCATGCCAGGGTGTTTTAAGCCTCCTATGCTTTAGGACAGGTAGCCATTCCGCCCGCCTTTGGGCTAAGTTCCCTCCACAAGGTCTGCGGCCGATGGGGTCCTATGTTAGGACATTCCTTTCTTTCTCCTCATTAGGGCCCTTTCCGGTTGGGGATATGGACCAGCCCCTTTCCAATGGCCCCTTTCCGCTTGGGGATATGGACCGGCCCCTTTCCAGTTGGGTGTATGGACTGATCCCTTTCCGGTTGGGGGTATGGACTGGCCCGTTTCTAGCTGGGGACATGGACTGGCCCCTTTCCACTTGGGTGGGGACTTGTGAGAGGTTGTTTTCAATCCCAAGTACGTAGGCCATGTTTATAAGATTACCATGGCTGTCGACAATCTTGGGAATATGATATGGATATGCGACCTTATGCCCGGAACCTCGGCGGATGTTATGATTTGGGATCAACGTGGTCTTTTGCGAACACATGGGCGGTTCTTCAATTTTGAAGTAGGTGCTCATGATGGCGCCTATAAGGGCCGCTTGCACATTGTTGTACCGCGCAAGCGTGGAGCACCTCTTTGCACGCTTGTGGCAATGGAGGATTGTCCGCAATGTGTGGACACACTGTGCAGCGGAGCTGTATGGCCACGTGTGTATTTTGCACCACCTTACTCAATTTTGTATTTGCAGGTAGACTAGGTATCGGCCCTATATGGACCTTGGCCTCATGTGCCTGAGTCTATGTGGGCACAGGAGGAGGCTACCGTTGAGGATGGGGAAAATGATGACAGTGTTTGTTGCCAATTGTGTGGCCATCATCCTAGTGATATATCTGTGTGTGGCACTTGCCACTTGAACATGTGTGCATCTTGCATGCCACTACATATATGTACTTTACAAAACTGAGTGGTTTGTTCATAGGTACACTGCAGTACCAATTTGAAGGCAGATTTGTTGTCATCTTGTGGGCTTTGCTGCTTTGCCGTGCTATCAAGTAGGTGGTAGGTGATCCTGGGTGAGTTCCCCGGTAGGTGCACACAGTGCGCACGCAGCACAACAACTTGGCCTAGGTTGATTTCTCCCCACCATGGGGACCCCAAGAAGGCAGGGGTTATGTAGCCATGTTGACACATATTCTGTTGATCCCTTCACTACTCATCAAACAGGGTTTGTGAAGAGAAGATGAAGAGTAAGTGGCATATTAGACATCTTGCATGCAATAATTTTGATGTTAGATGTCTAACATGATTGTGTGATATTGTGTCAGTACACAATGTTCGGGTACAAGGAATTTAAGCACACACAAGTTTCAGTGGAGTGAAACCCATCAAAGTTGGAGGCAACATTCTTCAATCAAGGAAAAAATTTCCTTGTCGGATTGCAATTTTTACGCCCCTTGGCTACTTTGCACCCCCAAGGCTAGGGTAGTTGGGGTCGCCTAATTTCAAGGTCGTTTGGAAGGGGCATGCCTGGGGGCTCTTCGCGGGCAATCTAGTCTCAAAGTAACGCGCAGTGTGCGCACAGTGCAAGGATTCCCCCTGTGGTATCAAGATTTCGCATCCCTCGTGCAAGCACCTCGTGTACCATCATCCTAAACTTTGTCCATGTTAGGAGAGGGAGGAACGCAAACTGCAGTTATCCCACCATGCACGGTACTCTGGTCACCAAGAGAGCCTCACACTGAGACTGCCAGGGGAGATGTGGGCTAAGGTTCGCAGCCTCCATGTCACAGGGACAAAACACCAAGCATCTCGACAGCCATCTGGGAGCACAGAAGCACACATGTTGCAAATCACCTCGACATCAAATTTTCTTTTACTTTGACAATTCCTCGAAACTTTTTTGAGTGTTGTACATCGCAAGGTGCAATTCTAAGCAAGGGCCGGAAAGTTGTATGGGCCAAAAAAAAGTTCTCTGACATGTGGTGCAACACACCGCTTGGAAAAACGAATGTGTCCGCCGCTTGGAAAAGGTGCTTGGAATTTTTGATGGGCGGGGGTGGTTGGGAAAAGTGCTTGCGAGGTTGCATGCAAGGTTGGCGGGGATTGGTGCCTGGAAAAGGGGGTGGGGGTGGAGGGTGGAAAAAGTGCTTTGACATTTTGATGGGAGGGGGTGTTTGGGAAAAGTGCTTGCGAGGTTGCCTGCGAGGTTGGCGGGTGGGGTGGGCTGGCATTGGTGCTCAGAAATTGCCTTGGGTCGATGCACGGAAAAAGTGTTCAGGTTGTTCCTACCAAGAACTGCTTGGGAAAAGCAGTTCCAACAACACCACGGAACACCATCACGTGGAAGCAATTGTTGTCTCCATGGGCCAACTTAAAAAGTCGGTTGTGAACAGCAGGGCACAGTTGTAGCAATACCCCTGACCAAATATACATTTCAAGGGAAGCATATTTGTTACATGTGAGGCGTGGTACGGGCACTGCTGGGGCTGGACCTGCGCGCCTCCCCGTGTGGACACCACAAGCGCCATGAGGAGATTTGTACACGTTGGTGGATAGGTGAAGGGGGATAGTAGATGTAGCCAGTCAAGTGGGTGAGCAATGCGGGCACACTGTGTCAGAACTGCCGAACATTGCTGCATATGTACCAGACCGTGCATGTGTGGAGCGCCTGTGTGCGGTGTTTAGATCCATTGCTGATGAAGCCGTGCATTGCCTTGGACCTGTTTCAACTGCACATGGCCTTGTGCGTGCCTTCATCTCAGGGGTGTTTTGTTGCTGATGTCCGATTTCTCCTACTGCAACCTCAGCACGAGCTTCCAGCAGAGCGCAGGCAGCGGGGATGACCCACTTGCCTCCCCCTTGATGGCGTGTCTGGACTTGGACCAGTTCTATGTGCAAGTGGCCCGCCGTAAAGACGCGTCCCTGCATGGGGTCCCCGTGGGCATCTCCCAGAACCACGAGCTCGCATGCGTGTCCTACGAGGCCCAGGCGTGTGGGTTGTACAACAGGTGCATGGTCAGCGAGGCCCGTGCCAAGTGCCCCAACATCCGCATTGTGCCCTGCGACATGGAGGCGATTCGCCAGGCCTCTGCCCAGTTCTTCGCGTTCCTGCGGCAGCGGACGGGGCTGATGGTGGAGCGGGGCAGTATCGACGAGACCTTCTTGGAGCTGACGCCGCTGCTTACCTCTGAGCGCCCATCGTCTGCTTCGTCGAGCAACGCCACCTTCGACGCGGCCTGTGGCAGATGGGATAGCCAGTGTGACGCAGTAGATGCTAGCCTACGTGGGGGCTAGCACCCGCCTTGAACGGCTTTCAATGTCCCCGCCTGTCACCCAGTATACTAGGGTCTCCGGTCGTAGATGATTGATCATAGGTCCAAAAAGTAACCACTACCTTATCATCCAAGTTTCAAGTGTTTTGTGCTGTGTTGTGCACACTCAGTGTGCGCTTTGTATTGTGTCATGTGTGCCATCTATTCGCTTTGTGTGGTAGTGCATGTACTCCGTGTTCTTCCTATGCTATGTTGTGTGTGCTCGGTGTATGCTCTATCCTGTGCTATACATACTCTGTGTACGCTTTGTGCTGTGTCATGTACGCTCTTTGTAGGCCTTGTACCGTGCTGCGCATGCTCTGTATGCACCATGTGCTGTGTTGAGTGTGCTGTGTGTTCTATTTGTGCCATTTGTGTTCTGCCTGTACTGTGCTGTGCACACTCTGTGATTTGCAGTATGCACCCTTGATCAGATCACACGAGGTTGAGTCAAGGGGAGTGGGCACCCTTCTGTGGGATATCCTGCCATGGGGCTCAAGCCAACAGCACGGCAGAGTGGTCAGTGTCATCTTCAGCAGGGACAGTGGTGCTAGACTGTGGTACATGTGGGCGAGAGGATATCTGCCGGTTGTTGAGGCTGTGCAGCAGCACGTGTTGCGAACAGAAGACAGTGATATTTCCGGCCCTTGACTTTGGTGAAGTGTTATGCCTGTGACTAGTGCCCTTACGCCAAGGTGGGGAATAAGAGGGAGGAGGGGGTGCACGGGGTGATAGAGCGGAGGGACAAGTGGGAGCAGTGAGTTTAGGCAGAGTGAGGGTCCATCCTGACCAACCGCGCTGAAGGACGATGATGTATATGTGCGCGCTGCATCGGAGGAACCGTTGGAAGCATCATCTCAAACTTAGTTGAGCTGAACTGAGTCAGTCCGGCACAAGGTCAGGATCCTGCTGGGTATTGGAAAACCTGACATCATGGCCCCCTCGCCCCATCCCGGGCCCAAGATGGTCCGGTACGGGCAGGTATAGCTCTATTGACGCGGGATCCTGTCGGTCCATCATTGCAAACAAAAAAAAGCAGCAGGGCCCGCCTTCATGCCTGTCCTGTAGTGTGCCTATGTCCTGCACGGCCATGTTTCTTCCGCAATTACCCGCCGAGATCATCGAGGTCATCGCCGACTTCGCTGATGCCGAGTCATTGAGCCAAGTCTGCCGGCGGCTGCACGCCGTCCTGGGCAGTCAGCGGTACGTGCGGCTCCTGTGCGACTCAGGCCAGGCCCTGCCGCGGCTGGCGGCCCTTGCGAGCCGCGTGCGCTCCATGCGGCTGATCCCCTGCGGCGCCCCGGACCTGCCCAGTGCGATCGCCGCGCTGAAGGGGGCGCCGCACCTGCACTTACTTGTGGTGGAGAACGTCTGGTCCCACGTGGGGGTCCGGACCACACAGAGCTATGCCGTGGGGTTGACCGGGGCGCAGGCACTGGCCGCGCTGCAGGCCGCCCCCGCGTTGCAGAGCCTCTCCCTTGACCTGCACTGGAACGACCTCGGGGACGACGGCGTGCGGGCCCTCGCGGGCCTCGGGACGGCCCCGCGTCTCACGTCGCTGACGCTCAATCTCCCGCGGAACGGCGTCGGGGACGACGGGGCGCGCGCGCTCGGGTCGCTCGCGCGCGCCCCCGCGCTCCGGACGCTGGTCCTGGACCTCAAAGGCAACTGCGTGGGCGACGCCGGGGCCCACGGGTTCGGCGCCCTCCGGAGCGCGCGCGCCCTCCGCACCCTCCGGGTCGACCTCACGTGGAATGACCTGGGCGACGGGGGGGCGCAGGGCCTGGCCGCCTTGAAGTCCGCGCCTGCCCTCCGCGACCTGCACCTTGGCCTCTCCAGGAACAATGTCGGGGACGAGGGAGCGCAGGCGCTGGCGGCGCTGAAGGAGGCGCCCTCACTGCAGACCCTCACACTTGACCTTCACTGGAACGCCCTCGGAGACCGCGGCGCCCGGGCGCTCGCGACCCTCCGGGAGGCCCCGGGGCTGCGGGTGCTGGCCCTCCGGCTCTCGCACACCGCCGTGGGGGACGCGGGGGCGGAGGCGCTCGCAGACCTGAGCGGTGCCCCCGCGTTGCGCAGTCTGACGCTGGACTTAAGCGGCACCCGCGTGGGGGTCCGGGGCGCCATGGCGCTCGACGCTTTGAAGGACCTGCACTCGGCAACGCTGCATTTCCCGCCGGTGCAGAATTTCGTCCGAAGTTGACCCCGGCCGGTTGCACTTTTGGTGGCCTCCCAAGACCAACGACCTGTGTTTGCGCCGAACGCTCGACGTGGCGCGTGCGCAGCGCACCCATTCGGGAAACCGGGGGCATCCCAGCCGCAGTGGTACCCTGCCCCCCCCCCCCCCCCGGAATAGTCCCCCCTACTGGCGTGACGCCCCCACCCCCCGCAGGGGGGGGGGATTGCACCACAAAACTGTACCATAGTATCACAGTGTAAATCAGCTTCGGCGCCTGGCATTTTCATGCTTTTGTACGTTGTATGTGCTTGTATCTATTCCTTTGTATTTGTTGTCACTCCACTGTAGACTATGGAGTATATCAGCTACGTGACATGAATTCATTTACTATGTGCACCACATGACCTACCTCTCCTGCAGTCTAACATGACATTGTAACCACTATCTTGGTGGTTTAGAATAGAAAGATGTGTGCTGATGCACCTATTCGGGGGGGGGGGGGGCATAGCGGGAAGTGTGCGTGATTTTGCCGCCGGGGGAGAGGGGACGGGGGAGCGGGGGGGATCGGCCGCTTCCGGGACAACCGCCACCACAGTTCCGCGTGGTGCGCCAGCAATGCCCCTTGGACCAGCGGCACCAACAGCAGAGCGACACGGCGTTGGCGCACCAGCGCATCTTTGTCGATGTGATACGGTCGGGCGTCGTGCGTCTGACGCCTGTCTTTTGTGTGCGATGTCTGGGAGCAGTCAGCGCTGCGGTGACCTGGCCCTCGTGGGCCCGCGGTCCCGTCGGTGACTCAGACCCGCGGAGGCGCCTTCAGTCAGAGAGGGTCCGAGACATACACACAACACACGCACACAAGACGCCGAGGTCACGTGGAGGGACGTACAAGACATACGAACAATGCCTCGATACAACAGAATGCCTGGCGCCTAATGTCTGGGCCAGCCTGTGTCTCTATGCCCTTGTGGCCTACCGCCCTTTCAGCCAAGAGCCCAGGGAGGGGGGCGTGGGGGCATAGCTGGGGGGTGGGGCATTGCCAGTTGCCCTGGCAGTCTTAGGGGTGGGGGTGGGTCTGAGGGTGGGGGGAGGGTGGTTCACCCCCTGTTTTCTCATCTTTCTGCAGGGCTTTGGGTCGGGGGGGAGGCCGGGCCTGGTTTGTGGACGCAAAGCTCCCCGCCTTTTTGCACGACAGGCGCCCGGTGGCGACCGTGCGGCCCGACAAGAAGACGGCGCCGAGGGCCCTGGGAAAGTTGCCTCGGGGGTTGAGGCAACGCTTTCTCAGCACTGCCATGCCGGTCGAAAGAGGGTAGGGTGGGCGGGCATGCACCTCAAACCGATGGCAACGTCGCACCGATCATGTTGAGACATGTGTCGAGGTAAACAACTTTGTACAAAACGTTTTCCTGATCCCTTGCAAACGTATGGTATTGGTCCTTTAAGGGGACTGCAGGTGCTCTTTGGGTGGTATGCTGCTGGCTTTGCGGATGGCTGCTAACAGGTGGAAGTCCCTGTGACCCATTGCAATCACCTGTTGGCCCCTGGTCCCCGGAAGACGTCCTTGTTGGGGTTGTCGCGGGTTCGGGATGACTGGGCTTTGGAGTGGTTCCGTGCTGATGCGACTTGGCCCTAGATCAGCTCTCGCTACTCTGCATTGGTAAAGCCGCAACATTCCGAAACGTGTCCTCACTTTGTTTGGGCGTTCTCGGCTTTGCAGGGGCTGGGGGGAGCTGAATAATCAAGGTGAAGTAGGTTGCCGGTTGGTAGTAGTCCTGGTGTAACGCACCTTATTACCACCTTATTGCGCTTTGCGGAGGCGTGCCTCTGGCCTGTTGGTCGTTGCGGGGAAGTGTGTGTACCTGGGGAGGGGAGGCGGTGGGGTGGGGGAGTGAGGGGGCGAAGGGGGTGTGCAACGTTGTGAGTGAAAGTGGCACTGCCATTGCTGACAGGCTTCACAATGATTCCACGCATGCGAACGAAAGCTTGGTCAAGCAGCCTCAGGTCATGTCTGGATATGCATGTGTAACACCTGGTGATCCGGAACCCTCTGGCCCTGTGTTACAATGTCCTGCATCATTTGTGGTGGGTGCCCCCTCCAAGTTTCACCGTCTGCGAACAACTGGGGGTTTTCGAGGGGGGGGGGGTTGTGTTCAACAAACGTTGGGGCTCCGGGTGTTGTAGTCGGCAACCTCTGTGTTAACCCACCTTGACAACAACGAGTGCCCGTCTCCGCCCGAATGATGAGGCGAACTGAGCTCCGAGTGATAGGCAGTGGAACCCGCTGGCCCTGCATGTGGACGGTATACGGTCTCGAGCAGCTTCACCCAGGAGGCAGATGGATCGTTTGAAAGCAACTCAAAACTGGGACAGTTGCTGGTGTTTGGGATTTTATGACGACAATCTAACACGCATCTGTCGGTGCCACACCATCTCTGTTCCCCAGTCTGACCCTGAATCGTGGATGCACACCCCTGTGAGAATCCTTCCACACAGGAACTGTTTCGCAGAGGCATAAATGATTCCCTTCAGCCGTGAAGTGGCCTGTGCGCGGCGCACCAATTAGGGCAACTAGAAACAACCCGGCGGAAATGGAGAGAACATCGTGGAAGGTGTGAAATGGTGGTACTTGACAGTGACAAAAGCAAGGCCTTCAGGCATTTTGGGGGATCAGAGTATAAGTACGGTTTCAATTTTGTCATGGTTCGTTTCACGGGTTAGGGGTAAACCAACGCGCAAGAATTGAATTAAGTTTTCTTGTCTGGAAGGGATTAAATTTTGATCAATGGTAACGATGGTTCGAATAGCAACGACGGGCCTCAGCAGCAACGGGGCAGCGGCGAGCCAGCAGGCGGCAACGGCAGGCTCCAGCCATCGGGAGGAAGCAGTCTTGAGCAGGAGCAAAGCGGCAGTGCAACACCGGCACAAGCCGCGACAGAGGCACAACATGTGCAGTATAATCCGTTCCCGGGACAGCCCTCCAAAGGTGCCCAAGTACTCCCTGACTGGCGGAGGAGACTGGGCAGTAGGGACTGGGCTATGGCACAGATGGCAATTGGGTTGGTGACTGGGTCAGGGACCAAGCTGTGGCGGAACGGGCCCGCGACAGGTCTGAGGAAAGTAGTGAGTGGCTCTAGGGAGGGCTCTGGAAGGGTCTCATGGGCGCTTGGTGTGTCTTGGGAGGGCTTAGGGGGGGTTTTGAAGGCTTTCTGTTGGATGTAATGTTCATGATGGATGCCTACACTACACGGCACCCCGCCCACAACCCGCAGCAACAATCACCGCAGTCTGTTCAGCTTGCCTTTCCGCACTTTCTTCAAGATGACTCTGATACCGAGTCATTCTCATCTGGCAACTCCGGCGATTTATACTCGGAGTAAAACACTGTTGCTTTGTGTGCCTTGAGGAGCCTGTCTGAATCACTGTCAAGAACACTCACAGCGCCGGCACCGAATAGAAGCCTGCTTGAGTCCCTTGAGGTAATGCCTCACAACGACTGTGGACTGACACACTAGAATGGAGCATATCCAAGCAGGAGGAGAGTTGTATTTGACCCTCGACGTACACGAAGATAAGTGGTTGCCCTCGGATCGGGTGGCCAAACGGTTGCCAAGCCTCTAGCAGTAAAGGCCAGCACACCTCCCAGGGGCTTCGGTTCGATTGTTTTGGTGCAAACTGGCGAGCATGGTCCTGGCTTCAAGGTCAAGTGGTGCAGATCCAGAACGTTTTCCGCCACGCCGTTTAAAAAATGAACCATTTTTATTGGCTGGCTGTGGAATCCATGGCCTTCTGTTTCGAGGGAGTCCCATGCTTTCAGTTGTAGGGCCTGGTGCTTGCTTGAAAAGGGCTTCCCCCTCCCACTACCCTTGTGGCTGCGGTGTAGGTCCCTGGGACAGGACATGGTCCTCTTATCCCGCCACTGCTCCAGAATCGCATACCACAACGCTATGAAGTCGTCCAACGATGCCTGGCCACGATGACGTTCAGCTCCGAAGCCGCCAAAATTGTTTGGGGTCAAAAAGGGTTGGAAAAAAATTTGTAAACACAGGGGGCATGATGATTTCTTTGAATCCAGCTGTCGCGCTGATTCCACAAACGTCATTTGCATTTTTTCTGGATCTTGTGGTCCAGGTCAACAAGGGCCCTATTGGTCATCATACTGCTGTACCGCAAAGCTATCCCATGTTGCTATACCAAGATGCTATATCACAATGCTATACCGCAACACTATACTGCTGCACCATACCACAATGCTATTCCACACCGTGCCACCATACCAGGACAGTAGACCGTGGCACGAAAACCATGACGCTACACCATGGATCTACACACACCACCATGCTGTTGTGCCACAGCACCGTGTCATAGTGGTGTGGTAAAGTGTCATGGCGTGGCGTGGGCTGATATTGTGAACACCCACAATGATCAAAGAACAATTGTAAAGCATGTTTTACTCTTTATGCCCCCCCCCCCCCCCAGACCCCCATTTGGCCACCAGGTACGAGGGGGGGGTTCCAGGGCAAGGGGTGGTCCACAAACTGCTTCGGCAGTTTTCTTTTTGTTGGGGGGGTTGGACAAGGTGTCTTCAAGGCCACGTGTTTGTGTTGTGCATCATGATGCTTGTGCCTCCCTTTCTCCACAAACCAATTTGCGTGTATATTTGCACGCACCGTCCGCTGAAACTGGCAATTGGCAATCGTCCCTGTGGGAGGGGGGCAGGCTTGTGCTTGCCAGAAAATCGCCGCCCCACCAGCTAAATAAACCCCAAATCCATCCCGGCAAAGCGCCGAACACAGCACCAACTCTGCCCATGCCATGGGGGCAGTATGCTCACCCGCAGGACCGATTCATCCCCCTCCAATGCCATCTGTTGCGGGACCACCTCATCTCCATGCCTCTGCACAACTTCACGAGTCACAGACATTTATTTGCCATCCGGACCCCCAATTCGTGCCCGTTTCTCCAGACGTCATGTCGTAATTCATGTTGGTCATGCTTTGCAGTCCCGGACCTTCCCAAAGGTGTGCCCGGCCTCACCGATCCCACCAAGCCCCAGTGCTCCCGTTGATGGCTTTCTGCTCTACGTCCCCCTCCCTTGCGCTTGTCCGAGCACGGCACCCGTCTGACCAATGTTTGGTGTAGTCAAGACTGCGAGGAGCCATGTCTGTGAGCCGGCCCCAGTGAGAAAGAGGCCCGATGGGGATGCGCTTGTGGGGGCGTTGGCCTGAAGGGAGGTGTCAACAGTGGTAACCAGGCGGTTACAGGCCGTTGGAACAGCGGTTGAGGGGCACGCCCCGACGGTCACAAAACCGGCGGTGGGACGTTGAGGGCGCTCACACGTGACCCAAGGGGAAACGGGTCTTGGGGGCTTTGGGCCCCGTGTCCAGAAAAGCAGGTCATGGTCACTTCAAAACGAATGAAAGTGGGCTGCAGTCGTACGACGAGTTGTGCTTTGAGCAGAGGCGCGCACTTGAATGGGGCGGAGAGGTGCCCCCCCTTGGGAAACGGTTTGTTTTGCACCAGGTCAATGGCAGCACCAGGTCCCCGTTTGACATTTGACCGTCGTTTGCCCTTATCCCCCCCTTGCAATCCCCCCCCCCCCCCCTGGGGGGGAACGGTCACTTGGCCCAAAAAGCGTAGAAAGCGTAGAAAATACTAGGCGCCGAAGAAAATTTGTACAAGGCGCCGAAGGTGATTTACGCTGTGATACTACGGTACAGTTTTGTGGTGCAATCCCCCCCCTCCCCGCCAGGGGGGGAACCGTCACTTCATCACCCCCCCTCCCCCCCGTGGGGGGGAGCCGTCATGACATTCGTGGGGATATTACAAGGGGGTGTGAGGTGCTTGTGCAACCGGGAGGGGAGGGGCGGCACAGCCGTCTTGGCAGGGGGTCCACGCTCCGCTGGTGCAGTGCACCCTCAAATGGAATCGGATGTACAAGCCCCGGGAAGAACAACGGGGGGCGGGGGGTAAGTTCATTTCATGGAGACGGAGGAGGCCCCGGCGGGGTAACCGTTGCGCGACGGAGTGCCCTGCGGGCCTGTCGCAGTACGTCCTTGTGGAATGCCCCGCGGTTACCGGTGAAGCCCCACCCTCCGGGAACAGCCGCTGTGAGGGCACACAGCACAGCACAACCGGTTCACCCGTGCTTCGGCTACGGCAGTGGCGGCCCCCCGGATGCCTCACGAGTCCGAAGAGGCAGCCAGCGCGGCCTAGCGACCCCACGCGACGCCAAGGCAGCGCGGGTGGAAGGGCCCTATCCATCCCCATTCCCTGGGGTACTGCGGTGCCCGTGTCCATGCACCCGACTCCACGGGTGACCAACGCGTGTGGCCCCTACCTGCAGTGCGCTACTGTTTCTGTTGGTGTGCAGTCGGTCGTTGCAGCGCCGGCAAGATGGGGGGGGGGGGGGGCTGGGGAAGGGCAGCGGGGCATGGGCCGTCTGGGTGCGTCTGGCGTCTGGCTGCGACCCGACCCCCGAGCGGGGGGTTCGAAAATTTCTGTCGCCGCTGAGCCAATTTCGGGATAGACCCCATCCAGAACGGCATCCAGAAAGGGTTGCGGGGTGACCAATCCGCTCAAAGTCTTGTTGATGGGATAAAAGACACCGCGCATTGCCGGCATCCCTGAGAAGAGGGCGGGGGGTGGGGTCGAGACTCAAAATGATGGCCGTGTCGGGCTGATGGCGATGGGTCATGGGTCATGGGGAGAACAAAGTTCCTGGGGTCTTCGGCACTCTCCGCCGACGGTGTTCCGCGCTTCCTCTCTGCTGCAGCACCGACCCCTTGGAAACCACGTCGTTCGCTTGTCTGCGCGGTATCGCTGCGTCTGACATCGGGTGTGTCTTTCGCTGAGCAGCCCCATGGATTTCCAGGGCAGCATCAACAAGGTATGCCCCCCTGGGGCGGGGGCTGGGGAGTGACCAACCGCACCAGACATATGGCCTTTGCATGTGGTGCCTCGTGCTGCCTCGGGCCCGGGCTGGAGGGCACATTGAAAAGGGTCCGATGGCTGGGTCCCAATGACTGAAAATGTGCTACTATCCCGTGCCTGAAGAATGACCAGTCTTTTTGGCAACGGACGTAACGTTCGCTACTTGGCATTACTCGAGCGGGAAGGAGAGGGGGGGGGGGTTATGACGCATGGCACAAGCACTGTGAGATGATCCACCAGGGGACAGGCGGCACGCGTTGCACAATGGGCGCTTGCTGCTCAGAGGGAGACGGTGGGGGTGCTGCATCGCTCGATGGTCTGCTTTGCCGCACATCGTTGTTTTGTGGGACGTACGGAATGATGATGATGGAGAGGGCACGGCCCGTTTAGGGTCCAAGACGCTGTTGCGTGGGAGGGACGGGAGTCCCCCACCCTCCCTTGGAGCCCCCCACCCTCCCTTGGAGCCTCCCACCCTCCCTTGGAGCCTCCCCACCCTCCCTTGGAGCCTCCCCACCCTCCCTTGGAGCCTCCCCACCCTCCCTTGGAGCCCCCCACCCTCCCTTGGAGCCTCCCCACCCTCCCTTGGAGCCCCCCACCCTCCCTTGGACTCCCCCACCCTCCCTTGGAGCCTCCCCACCCTCCCTTGGAGCCTCCCCACCCTCCCTTGGAGCCTCCCACCCTCCCTTGGACTCCCCCACCCTCCCTTGGAGTCCCCCACCCTCGTGGTGGCGGGAGCAACAATGACGATACAGAGGGACCGGAATGGCGTATTTTGAGGCCCTAAACCAGGACTGTTTACGGGGACCCGGCTGGCGGCGGAGGAACGATACGCGTGCCGCACACTCCGCGCACACTCCTGCGCTGCCTGCGCATTACACAGCGCATGTTGCACACTACAAACACACGATTCTGCAAAACACATACAAAAACAAAGCACATTCTACACTTTACATTGTGCATATGCACCGTACGCATCGCCTACTGTGTGGGTTTGCCCCCTGCCCCACCCGCTGTGCACGTTCAAGGGCCGCTGGGGGTTTTGGGGCGGAGGTAGGCAGGGGGTTGGCCACCCTCTAACTTCTCGCAGTTTGCATTCGACGGGGGCAGCCACGCCGATCGGCAACGAGCCCCGTCGTCCCCCAAATGCGGCAGCGGGTCCAACGCGTTGTTGGATGAGCTTTCGGTCATTCAGCAGGTGCGGACCCATTCGCAGGGGGATCAGGGGCCTTGTTTGCATGTCATCTTTCTGTCGGATGTCCATTTGTGCGCGTGCGCACTCGCTTGCCTCCGAAAATTCAGGATGATATATTGGCAGCCAATCGTTTGCTCTCCAGTGGTTTGAACTTTACTGGGCTCGTGCCTATCAATAGCCTTGTGTTTCAGACGACCTAATTTTCCTGCTGGTACGACTTCCGCTTCAGAAAGTACCAGAGGTGAGATGTACTTCTTGATGTTGTTTCGAAAAAGCAGCAGCTGCTGCAATCCCATCAGATTCCAGTGCCGTACACAATGTTGGCTACACGTCGCTCTGTAGCAATGGATCTGCCAAATAGGGTTTTGAGGGCAAGTCTGCTGCAATATATACAGTCCGGCAGCCTTTTCCTTGCCTTCTTGTAACATACTGCTCGTTTGCGCGTGTGCCGGCGGAAGAAAAAACCTCTGGACCTTGATGCGCTTGTGCACTCGTTCATACGATGCTCCTCGTTCCTGGCATCGCACGACTGAGGGGTGTTGGCACCCACCGGAGTTCGCATCCCTGGGACTGAGCGTCTGTGAACCCTGTCGGGGCCGGCGGGAGGTGAACGCCACGCGGGGGGGGGGGGGGGGGCAATTGGTCAGGTGTGGAACCGCCACTTTCGCTCCAGCCGCGCCTGCCCCACGGCCTTCCTTGCGTAATTAGTTCTCAAGTTTGGGCTTGTGGGGGACGGGGGGGGGGGGGGCACATGCTGCGATTGTGAGCAGCAGGACAACCATCTGCGCTTTGCACATACCCGCGCTCCTCCCTCACTGCCCTTCAGAGACGCCACTGACCTCCGTAAGAACAAAGCAGGCCACACAAAAGACATGCCGCTGGCTGCCGGTTCTGCTGCATTGTGATGAACCAGCCGTGATGCAGCCCCCCCCCCCCTTCAGAAGGAGGGCGTCCGCGCCCTGCGCGCAGGCGACTGCAGCGTGGTCCTCCGTGTCAGGGTTTGGGGTTGCATTGGCTTGGCGATTGTACGCCCCAGATCCGCGACCCTGAGGTCGAAAATGCGCGCGTAGCGGCCCAGTGGCCCTTGGCATTGCAAGCGCCCAGAACGCGGTCAGCGGCCCGTCCCGGTCGACGGCTCTCCTCTTCCGGAAGCGTTGCAGAGAGACCGACTGGACTGGCCATCAGTCTGTCAGTCTGCGATGCCCCCATGTGTGTTTTGTGTGAGCACCGTCCCCATAACACGTACCTCAACATGATCAGTGCGTCATGGGGATCATTGTTGATTGGTTTCATGTTGGGACCCCCCCCCGCCTTCCCCTTCCCAGCCCCCTTGACGGGCCCTGTTCGGCGGGTCAGCAAGGGCCCCGGTCACGGGAGCCCTTTTGACGAGCGGGGGGGGGGGGGAGGCACGCACTCGGCCGGAACTTTGAGTGCATGAGGGTGAGGGTAGGTCATACCAAACCCATACCCAAAGTCGGCCCTGTCACTGACCCATGACCTGCTATGTGTACTCTCAATGGACACTTGGTGGAACTTCGGTCACGAGTTAAAAAAAAAAAAAAAGGAACTTTGAGTGCATGATCCATCTGACCGAAGGCATCGCTCTCTGAGCCGTGTCCTTTTCCGTGTGCATGTGCATGTGCCGCACGGGCACGCGCGACGAATGGTGTTGCTGCATCGCGGTCCCCCGGTGACATCCTTCGCCGCTTGGGGCCGAACCGACCCGCTGTTCGATCGTAGGGCCTCAGGCGTAGCGGACAACACGTCCGCCATCGGTACCCTTTGTTCGCTGCAGCGCCCAGGACATGTCACTGAAGAACCCCATTTCTTTGCATTTGCTGAGGGAACCACCTCCTCTGGGGCCCGACCGGTGCAGGATCGTGCACGCGCAGCGCAGCGGGTCTGGCACGGGGGCTCAGACGCCACCCCCCCCACCACCACCACCACCGCCCGGAAAATTTCTTTTGCCATGGTCCTGACCCGGGGATCCAGGTGTTCCAAGGGCGAATGCCTGAATCCCCCTCGGCCATGGAAAAGTGGACCAGTGCCTCAAGAACAACGGTGGAGTGTTCAAGGCTTGTTCTGAACACGCAGCAGACGCTTTGTGCCGAGGGGCTGTGTGCCAATGTGTGCAGAGGCTCATCGTCGCGGGGCTGGTGATAATTTTGATTGGGGGCGGGCGGGGCCTGTGGAGTCCCCCCCAAATTCAGGGGACGTTGCGAAAAGGCGCTCCAAGGGCCACATGCTTCTTTCCTCAATGCAAATGTCTGAGTCCAACTTGCTCATGGGGGGGGAAGGGATGTATTAGAGCGGCTGACAAGCGTAGGGCGAGCCCCCCCCCTCCCTCTGGAGTGATACGGTGACAGTGACAGGCTGTGACAGTGCCAGTGGTTTTGTCATGGAATATGCATGAAAAACGTGGAAAACAGAGAGCCAGCCCTTGGAGCCCCCCTCCGGGGGGAGGGGGGGGGGTTGGAAAAGGGGCTCCAACGCCCCCCCCCCCCCCACCCCCCAAAGGGCCCGGTGTGTTCGGCGCACGTTGTCACATCGCGACGGTCGGGCGCCGCGGGACGTCGCCCGCTCTCGTCTCAGGAATTGCTTCGGCTGCAACAGAACAGCTCCCGGCAGCCGGACAGCGACGTGTCGTACCGGTACGACAGCCCCGTCCGCCCCTCTCCGAACCGCACGGAGGGCGCTTTTCAGCGCCGAGGCGTGGCAGGTCCCCTCCTCCCCCGCCCCTTGCGCAACGGCTGAACGCGTGATGTCCGGGCCCGAGGTGCCGGTGGCGACGTACGGGGCCTCTTCAGCCCCCAAACGAGGGTGCCCTTCGGGAGCGGACGCGGGGCGGGGGAATGCGTTCGAGGGCGAGCGCGTGCGTGAGTGGGGGGGACGGGGGGAAGAGGCCGGACCGCCATTCGCCGCTGCCCACTCAAACCGCTGGCGGTTGAAGGGTGCGCCTGTTGGTGCACCGAGGGTCCACAACTGCACGTCGTTGGCACGCGATCGTGGGCGGCAGGTTTCCGAAGCGGGGGTCAGGCGTGGCACGTTGTACTCCCCCCCCCCCCCCTGCGCGTCATTTGCCCCACAAAGTCCGCAGCGCCGGCGGAGCTTTTTCCTCCGGAAAGGTCCGGTTTGAGTCCTCGCGAATGGTCGCCCCTTTGGGGGGGGGGGGAGGTCATTTGGTGACCGCTCCTCCCGGCGGCTGGGGGGACCGTCGCGCGTTCTGGGGGGACTGTCCATGGGGTGGGGGAGTGCCTTCTCCACTTCTCAAAGAGAACGAATGCACACACGCAGAGAAGGTGACACCCCAGCAGACGGTGGAAAGGACCAGGGGTGGAAATGATACGATGTGTGTTTGTGGGGCTGGGGGGTGGGGGTGGGGCGGGGGCTCTAGGAGGGGCAGAATTGACGATTTACGATTTACGACATTGCCTGTCAGCCACTATGAACTTCGGCGCCGAAGGTGGCGAATAGTTTTTTCGGTGGCCCCAAAGGTCTCAAAAAAAACACTTCTTAAGGGTCCAAAATGGGTGGAAAAATTTTAATCAAAAACTAGGCACATGATGACTTTTCTGGACCCCCTCATTGTATTGTGCTGATTCCGAGAACACCATTTCCACTTGTTTCGGAATTTGAGGTCCGTGTCCCCTCCGGCGCCGTGTTGGTTCAGGTTTGGGGGTCCCGCATTTCGTAAATCGTAAATCGTCAACGGCGGGGGGGGGGTCCGGGGGTCGCTGCGTGGCGAGGGCTGCAGGTTGCGTACCGCTGCAGGGCTGCTGCGTGGTCGTTGGTGTCCTACCCGCGGGTTGTCTTCGCGTTGCGCTGTTTGTGCCAGAACGGCGCCTATGGTCTTTTCGGCCACTGACGAGCCATGTTCTTCCTGCGCTTTTTGTGCTGATCGGCTCTTGTGCGAACGTGCAATAGCCCAGGCCTCCTCCGGGGCTCTTGGGGCGGGGCTTCTTATATCCATCCCTGGAAAGGACCCACTCCTCCGCGGTGCACCGAAGCAAGGCATCGGGGGGGGTGCCTTGTTGGTGCCGGGGATCGGGTGCACGTGGTAGGGGGCGGGAAGGGGCAGCCGGATGCCCTGAGGGTAGGGGGCTGTCGACAGCAGCTTGGGTTGGGCATCGGCCGCGGCGGGAAGAGGCGGGCGGCGGCAGGAAACTGGGACGCAGCCGTTGGCAGGGCAATGGCACGCAGGAGGCAGGGGCTGTGGCGGGCATTCCCCTGCCACCCCCGACAGCCACTTCACTTCACAGACTGCCCGAGTGAATCGGCCGGCCTTCCGTCACGGCGCGCTGCGCCTCCATTTCACTCCATTTGTCCGTCAGGAGCGAAGTTCGTCTCCGAAGACGAAGAGTCGGCCAAGTCTAACGTGTGTGACGATGCCCCCGCGCGCCTGCCTCCCAACCGCACGACCGCAGTCCTTTTGCTGACCACGGGGCCGATGGGCTTGAGGGTGGCGGGCACTGGGCAAACGGATTCGGGCAGGGGTTGCTGAGCGGTGGGCACTTTCACGCGCTCTTCCCTGTGTTTTGCGGGGGCATTGGATGCCACGACGGGGACTTCCTGTTGCCGAAGGCGCGTGAAGCAGTTTTCGTGGATCTGGACAAAGGGTTTGGGGGAACGAAGATGGAGACGCGCACGCGGCATCCGGATTTCCGCATCGTTCCGCATGCTCCTCGGCATCAGCCGCCCGCGGGTGCCCGACAGCCTCGATCCCCTGCCCACACCCCTTCCCACTGCCGCATCGCAGCGTGCCCTGCCCCGCGGCCCCGAACCGTGTGCCCTCGCCACGCCCCACCCCCGGTGTCCGCTGCGTTCCACAGGGCGGGTCGCCGGTGAGCAGGGGCAATGACGACCCGCAGCGCCCCGCACAATCCGTTCGGGAGGGCATTGAGGACATGAAGGCGCGGATGCAGGTCCGGGGCAGTGCAGGGCGCTGTGGTCTGGATGCGCTTCGCTTGCGGCGCTCGCCAGTCCTGCGGAGGACGGAATCCGAAGCGAGACACAAGATCTGAGTCGTTGGGTCCGGACCAGCAGTGCAGCCAGAAGCGCCGTCTGTTGGGGGAGGGGCGGGGGTTTGGCACGAGGCCATGGTGTTGGTTTGTTTGCCCTGTGGCGGCGCCTATTGGCCTCTCGCCCTTGCACATCCCGAGCCTCCGTGGGTCTGAACACGTTTTGGTTGTGTCAACGGAGCCTCTGGATGACTTGTCCTGTTTGACTACTCCGGGGGGCGGCTGTCCCAGAGACGGGCTGCTGCCCGTGCCGTTGACCCGGTGCATCCAGATGCACACTCCGAGTCCATGCGGGGTTTGCCGACTCCAGCACCGACTTGTGCGCGCTGGGGTGTGCATCTGCAGGATAATTTTCCTGACAGGGGCTTCTAACAACCAAAATGTGGGTGTTTGGGGGGGGGGGGGGCTCTGACGGGAGGGGAGGGGCCAGTGGGCAGGGGGGTACCATTTACATGCTGCGGTAATATGTGTGCCGCAATGTGTTTGACTGGTCACGCATCCCCAACCACGGGTGGCGCGGTACTCCGAAAAATGGATTGTGCGAACACCCCCGCCCCCCAAAAAAGGGTATTTGGGGTGGGTTTGGGCTTATTTACGACTACTGATTATTAGCAGTTGTAAGGCACGCCTGCAGGGACGATGTAGGCTGCTGTTGACAAAAGAGTGGTTTGTTACGTCGATTCAGTACAATGGTAACCTTTTGATGCCTCAGCCTTGAAACAAAAACAAGCATTGTTGCGATGCCATATGCACCCGCCAGTAGCGCAATATGTTTGTTCTCGCAATGGCCTTTAGGTTGCTTTGCAACCCCACCCCCTGCCCATCCAGTAAACGAACATTTCAACCCAGTAGAAGCGTCTAATCGTGCGGTAGCATGTTGGCGAGTGGTTCTCCAGACATGCCCCGAAATATCACCTTTTTGTATAGTCAGTGAGCGGGGGGGGGGGGGGGGGGCAGGGTTCGAGGGAGCAGTGGTGATACCACCGGCGTGAAGAGGGCTCCGCGAACGCTCCACTGGGCTCCGCGAACGCCGAAACGACACCAGCAGGAGCAGCGGCCGCAGCGGCCGACAGGAAGCAGCGACCCGACGCAACATGCGAAGGGAACACTGTCCAGGACCCCGTAAAGAAACAACAACCCGACGGAATGTCACACGGGGGGTACCATTGAGCCTACGGGACAGCTGGTGTGCGAATGGAGGCGAGTTTGGCACACTCACCCCGCGCCCCCCGATCGCGTTGCCCCTGTGACCTCCTGCGCCTCTCTGCCCCCACGCGCCCTTCGCGCCAGAGTGATATGAGGGCCTTGAACGGCGGATCGGATGAGACGGGCGGCGAGTGCGCCGGTGCCCGCGACAACGCTGAGGAAACGGTGTGCGGTGCACACGGGATGCGTGTGGGTGTGGTCGGCCGCGGTGGGCGTGGGTTGACGTGAATGAAGCGGGTCGTTGTGGGAGGGGAGGCTTCCGGTGGGTGGCTGTACGTCGAGCCCGCGTGGGTCGTTTGATGTCTGAGAGCGGGTGGTCACGGTCTGCAGCTTTGCATACCCCCCCCCCCCCGCCAGCCCTGTGGCACCGGAACTCTCCGTGATCCACCTTCAGCGCCGGCGGGCGTACCGGAGAGCTGACTCACGGTCAGCACAATTTGCAGATCAGAGGGGGTGGACACTCACAGCCCCCAGGCCCCCCGGGGATGACCTTTGCCTGAGTTCGACCGGTGCTTTTTAGGACGGCATCAAATGCAGCCTTCTCAACCACATTGCATTTGGCAATACGGGCGTCAGCGTTGGCGGCTCGAATCTTGGGAGATGGGGATGTGCCGGCCGCCAATCTTTCGTCTTTGTCCTGCTCTTTTTCTTGGGCTTTTCCTTAAAGTCTCCACGAGGCGTGCAATATTGTTGACGTGAGGTGCCTGACATTTTTGTTGCTGGTGCTAACCGCACTGCCAACTTTGGGTCCGTGTTCACAAAATGTAATGAAGTGTCTCACCACCTTCGTCCACAAGCACAAGCAAGGCACACCGCCCCCCCCCAAGCCCCACAATGACGAGTTTCATTTGCAAATGTACTTGTAAAAGCAATGTACAAGCGCAACATTCAACATTGACCACTACTGGTCCCACAGTAGACCACGTAGAGAACACAATTCAGTGGCCAGTCTCCAACAGCATCTACACTCCTCTTACTGGTAGGCGTCTCCTTCGGCGCACCGCAGGCGCGACAGGGTGTGCCGCAGGGGAAGCAGCCCCACACCCATGATACTTCCACCTGCCACCTGCTTTGCACAGTACACATAATCAAGGAGCCCCCGGAACACTATGGTCAGGTCATGGTGGCCCGCTGTTGGTGCCCCCCCCCCCCTTCCTCTGCTTTTCACTTTCACATGCATGACCCAGGGCCTCTCTGCGACTGCACTGGGCTTACATCCGCGTCAACTCATCTCGGCCACACCAACGGCACCAACAACGGGGGTTACGGACAACGGCTTCTTGGATACCGATGCTGTCTTGAGTTTGGGGCTTTTCAAGGGGGGTGGGGCAGATCTGGGGACCGAATGCTGGGGCATTGTGTCTAGAGAGGCCAACACCGGGCAGCCATTTCTGCGCGACAGGCTGTGCACACTCTGTGGAGAGGCTTGTGCGATGACATGAATGAGCACATTTGGGTGTCACGCTCGTGTGTCATGCAGTTTTTGGCGGGTACGTCCTACGGTCGGCAGTGCAGCGCCGAATTTGAGGTGGAGCAGGCCTCTTTAGACCGGAAGAAGGCGGGACTCGACGCGGAACGCAGGACCTTCGACGCCCAGCAAGCGCAGCATCGCAAGGAAGTGTTTGAACAGAAGCTGGAGCTGCAGGCCGAGGTACCTGTTTGATTCCCTTGACGCCCTCCCTCTCTCCCTCCCTCGCTCCCTCCCTCCCTCCCTTCCTTCCTCACTCTCTCCCTCACTCACTCACTCACTCCCTCCCTCCCTCCCTCCCTCCCTCCCTCACTCACTCACTCACTCCCTCACTCACTCACTCCCTCACTCACTCCCTCCCTCCCTACCTCCCTCACTCCCTCCCTCCTTCCCTCACTCACTCCCTCCCTCCCTCCCTCACTCCCTCACTGCCTCCCTCACTCACTCACTCACTCCCTCCCTCCCTCACTCCTCCCTCACTCACTCACTCCCTCACTCCCTCACTCCCTCCCCCTCCCTCCCTCACTCACTCACTCCCTCACTCACTCCCTCACTCCCTCACTCCCTCCCCCTCCCTCCCTCCCTCCCTCCCTCCCTCCTTCCCTCACTCCCTCCCTCCCTCCCTCCCTCACTGGGTGGCCTCCATCACCAATAGCCATGTTGACATGGCAAAGGCACAATCGAACTGCTCGCAAAGGGAGGGTTCTGTGGCCAGTAAGCAGAGGTGACCGGTAGCAAGGTTACAACAGAAGCCAAACGACAGCCACAGCACCGGTCCCCAGGCAGGCGTTTTGCGCATTGTATGACGTGCTTTGCTTCACCTTCAACTGCACCTCCTTCACTACCTCCCTGTCTCACCGCCTCCCTCTCTCCTGAGTTCCGTCTCCGAGCCTTCTCCGCCTCCCTTTCCTCCCACCCTCCAAAAAGGAGGCATCAAATGTTCCCTTTGTGCATCCCTTTTGCTGTCTGCCTCCCCAACCCCGCACGGTACGAATCCTAATTATTTGCGAAAATAATTTCTTCCCAGCACAAGGTGTTGTTTTACCGCAAAAAACAAAAATAAAACGCAGCCGCATGCATTTTGCAAAAATGGCATGCGCAAAAAAGTTTTTTTTGCCCCTGCTCCCCCTTCTGACTTGAACACGCTCGTGCTGCATGGGTGCATCCCTTTTCTTCGTTGCCTGCTTTTCTTCACTTTTAGACTGTGTCTCTTTGTCTGTGCTATGGACTACAATCCCAGAGTCCAACTGATCCACATTTGAATGCCTGTGTAGAGATGGACTCCAAGAGTCCAGGTTACCCCAGGTCCTTTTCAGTGGCACCAAAATGAATGAACCATAACCCCCGCAAAAAAGGAGGGCCAGCTGCAGAAAAAAAAAGCAAAAATGAAAAAAAGTTGGTCTCAGTCAACCAAAAACAGCTCCGCAAAACTGAATTCTTCAGAAGAAAATCGCCAAAATCAAATAATTTTTCCCTGTTTCGGGTGCCGTCGTAAAAATTTTGCGGAAATAAAATTCAAAACACCCAACGCAAAACGTTAGGATTTGTACGGTACCGGCTGGTTGTTGTTTTTTTTTCGGGGGTGGGGGGGGGGGGGGGCTCCCAACCCGATCCCACCCCGGAGACCAAACTCCAACATTCACGGTCAAAATTCTTCTTGTGTCATGCTTGTTGCTGGGGGTCAGGTGTGACTTGGGGGGAGTGGGGCGGCGGGGCAGTTTTGTCAGTGAGGTTGAAATGTTTGTCCCACTGCTCACAATTGCAGTGTTCTGCCCCCAGGGCTCAGCACCTCGTTCCAGCTGAGTTCAAGGTACCAGCGTGTCCGCCGAGAATGTGGCCAGTATTTGTCTGGACGGAAGAGCTCGTTTGCTACGGAATCGGGTGCAGCGGGTAGTACATGCATCGCAGCACCCGGGTACATCCAAGCAATGCGCTGGCATTTTGGCAAACTACACACAGGCGATGCTCATTTGCACAAACCAGGGCGATTCTGCTGGAGGCCCCGTCCACATTGTCCATCTGTAGCCCAGCTACGTCGCTCTGCGTTGCTGGCAATGGATTGACGTTGTGTGTGGTGGTCCGTTGTCACCAGGCGTGACCGGATGGCACAGGGGGAGTGCAGGCGCGCCGAACAATGCAGGCGCACACCCGCTCACCGCCCACCGAAACGTTTTCACAGAGCAAGCGGCTGGAGGAAGAGAAACTGATTGTCGCGCGGGATCGGGCGGCTCTGGAGAGCGCGCAGTTGAGGCTTCAGAAAGAGGCAGCGGCATTGCAGAAGGACAGAGAAGAATTCCAGCAGCAGAAGATACTGCACGGAGAGGGCCATGGCACGCAGGTGCTCCTTCGGCGCTGTGACTCGGGGCCTCGGTCACCCTTTCAGTGTGCTCCGCTCTCCACGCCCTCTGCCGTGTTTTGATTGAAGGGACATCAGACCTTTTGGTGTTGGTGTTGCGGTATTGAGGAAGTGGACTGTGCCCCCGTGCGCACCTGCACGCCCTCAGACATACGTGCGTACGTACCGTTGTCTGCAGAAGGCCACTGGCAATGTGATTCCCGCCCCCCATTCCATGACGGCGACGCCCAGATGGACTACTGGGATCATTTCACACGCATGTGTGTGGCGGACGTGCTCCATCCGGCACCAGCTGTCACGGCCGTACGCCATGGACAATCTCTAGCTCCTTTGCTGCCAGGGTTCGAGTAATGTTTTCCCCAGGAAACCCATTGTGCGTGGAATGCAAGCATCCTGGATCGTAGGGCAAGACACCGGGGCATGACCTCTGATTTGCTGTAGGAGTGCCGTGGGCCCCCTGTCCCACATTCTACGTTCTGTGCCGTATTCTGCGAGAGTCATCGCCGGGGAAGGGTAGGGCTTGGCTCCCTGTCAAATGACGCCCAGGCACGCCACAATGAGGACGCGAGGGCTCAACGGCTGGGGACAGAGTAGGGGGTAGGGCAAGGATTTGGATTGGGGTGGTCAACTTCCGCAGTTGTCTTGTACGGAGCTGAGGTTTGGTGGGAGCGAGGGCACAGGCAGAGAGGGAGAGTTGGGCCGAGGGGCAGCATGTGTGGGGGGGTAGGGGGCGCTTCGCTCTTGACGCGTAGTACAGAGCCCCTCAAGTGGGCCTGTCATGTGTGCCAAGGACATCGAGGGGCAAGGGGCCCGCTATCCGATTTGGGATGCCCCACAGCAACTCCAGCCACATGAGTGACAAGACCGTCGATGTGTGTTTGGGGGGAAGAGTGTGGTACGACAGGACGGTGCATGTGCGGCATGAGACAAGTGCTGACTCAGCGTTGGTCACGGTCGAAGACGGCTTTGCCGTTCTTGTAAGGCCCCTTTCTCATGTACCTGGTGCCCAGTGCCTTGTGCCCCGTGTTCGTGCGAGATGGAGGCACGCGGCGCGTGCCACTCCCGTGCCATTGCGTTGCATTGCCGCAGAACTTAGCGGGGGAGATGCTCGCGAAGGTGCAGAGCGTCATCGAGGAGGAGCGCCGCATCATCTCCCAAGAACGGGCCCGCATGGAGGCGGAGCAGCAGGAGTTGGCGGCGAAGCAGCGCGCGTGTGTTCCCCGCATTTGTGGCACGTGGAGCGCACCCCCCCACTCAGTCCGCCGGGGGACGCATCGCACCGAGTTCCGGTCCCGCTGGCCCCTCTCGTCGACGGTTCCTTGTGCAGATTACAGAGCGCCAAGGCGGATCTGGACCGGCAGAAGGCGGAGCTCTCGGCGTCAGCCGCGGGGGACAGTGGACTCTTTGGCACTCTCAAAATGGAGGAGGAGCGCATCCAGTTGTCGATGGATCAAGTCTGTGGTGCCCCTGCGACCGTTGGTTTCCGGGTCCGGCCATTTTGAAAGTGCGCGCGTGCGGGGCATCGACTTAGGACCGTCCTGAAATTTTGCCTATGTTTGCCCCAGAGAGCGTGAGGGTACGTTGTAGATGACATGCCTTCAGGGCATTGTGCTGCGCACGTGCGGCGTACCCGACTCATCACCCGGTCTCACCACTTCAATCTCCAACAAAAAGGATAGCGGCGACGGTATTTCAGAATATGGGGTGTTCTTGTGGGGCTGCAAGTAACCAGAACCGCAAATTAGCAGCAGCCAAAGCACCTGCCGGGCGGCGTTTGACTTGCGTCACACAAGCGGAGGCCCCTGGCTCCCTTCGCCACCTCTGATCATTTCTGCACCCCCCAGCGGTGCCCCACCGCACCCCCGTCTGGACTCCTGAAGTCCTTGCCCCCCGTTACCTTTCTGCCTCGTCCGGTGGTCTTCGGGAAGGTGGGTTCGGTTTCCATTTGTTTCCCACTGCCCCACCGTCCCCCAAATGCGCGTTGGGGCGTTCGAAGAACGACGGTTACCGGTGGGCCCACAACGGTTTCCGGTTAATGGGCAGTCGACCAACGGCAGTTGGCGGTTTTATTGGCCGTCCGCTCGTGGCAGTCGATGGGGCCGCCGACCGTCGGTCGCACGGCCTTCGACGGCTACTGGCCATCGATCGCTGCTTTCAGTCCTGGCAGGGCCCCATGTCTGCCCTCCGCCCCCCCCCTCCGCAACGCCTGCAGCGCCCCCTCTCTGCCCCGCTGCCCTCCGCACCCGCACACAATTTTGTGTTGTTTAGGCTCAGCTGACGCTCGACAGAACAGCAGTCGCTGAAGCCCAGGCCCTCGTGGCAGAGTCAGAGGTCTGTACACGAGGATTTGCACAAGGCGCCTCTGCGCAGGAGGAGGGGAAAAGGAAGGGGAAGGGACGCCGAAGCGGAGGAGGACGAGGTCGCAGATCACGTGGAGGAGGGCCTCCTTGGGGGCCTGGCGGTGCCGTTCTGGACGCGACGTGGCGCGCGCGCAGGCCACGGCTCAGTGGCGACCGTGACCCATACCGTGCGGGGGGGGGGGGGGGGGTCAGAGGCCAGAGAAATGTTTGTGTGCCTGAAATAAAGTGGATTAAAATAAAATAAAATAAATAAAATGAAATACAAAATCGACCCCCAAGTTCGGGCCTCTTTGATAAATTTCATTTTTTTCCTGGGGAAAACTTTTCTGACGTGGGTTAGGGGTGGGTCAGGCGGAGGAGCCCAGGCTGCTATTCCGCCCCCCCCCCCCCCCCATTTCGTTAAGGTAAGCCGTGGCCTGCGCGCGCCTCCCAGCGCACGGGGCTGTGCACATGCCACCCTCGTATGCCCGTACGGGGTCACCGACACTCGGCCACCCGTGTGGTCCTGTTGCCGGGGGCTCGAACAGTGTCCCTCTAGTTCAGGCATCAGGTGCATGACGGCTGAGCTGAGGGGGAGGTCGATGAGTAGGTGGGTGGCAGAGGCAGAGAACCGAATTCCGTAGTAAATGCGCTGCCGTGGGGAAGTGGATTGATGGACCCAGGTCAGCTCGGCCCCAAACCTACCCCCCACCTGCCCATCCCCGGCGTAGGTCAGCAATGGTCCCAACACCCTTTTGATGGCCTTGGACATCCGCGCCAAGTGGCAGTGGCGGTGATGGCGGCGTCCATCTGCCATCCTTGCGGCAATTCCTGTTTGCACTCGGAGTTTTGTCGTAAAGTCGCCATGATCCTTTAGAATGTCAAGCAGGTGCTGGCGTTGGGGCCTGGGCCCTGGTTGGGGGCGGGGGGGGGGGGCGCACTACGGCTCTGCACAAACATGCAACGCTCGTCTTTAGAGTCGCCTGGCAACGGAACTCGCAGACCTGTCTGATCTGCGGGAGCGCTGGAACGAGAAGGTGCAGTACATGGAGAAGTATGTCCGCGGCCCCCGTGGCTTGTAGCTTCCCTGCTTTTGAACTTTTGCCGTTCGTTCCATTGATCAGCCCGTCCCCCGGATGGCCCACCTGCCATGGCATGAGGCTGCTGTTGTCGACAAACGGCGGTTGGTAGCTGACTAACCGTTGCGACTGTCAGTACAGCGTATCAAGGCCTCGAGCCTGTGGCAGGGCAATGAATGCCAAAGAGGATGGAGCTCATCACCCACAAGGACGCAGGACTGGGCATGTGCTTGGTCGGTCAAACGAGGCCGGTTTTTGTGTTCGCAGTACAAAAAACTGTGGTGCTCTGCAGATGTGGATGGTCGGGCACTGTGGGATGAGGTAAGGGTCAGCACTGGGCTGGGGAGGGCAGCAAAGGCGGCACTTTACGCTGCGTGTTGTGCAGAACATGTGACGCTTTTTGTCTCGATTGAACGCAGCATTTCACATGCCACACCAGACCGTAGCCTTGTGGCACGGTTGCAGTACCCGCAGGGGACACACAGCTAAACCCACCAAGAAAGAAGAAGGGCACCATGTGCACGTCTGACCACACATTCCCCTGCAGTGGTCCACAGAGGCGTCCTCCACTGCCCTGAAAGGCATCAAAACGCGGTGGATTTTGTTGCACCAGGGGACATCCCGCATTAGTCATACAGTCATGGTCCTCCGTGTGACCGATGCGGCGCATACCCCCCCTGGCGGCCATTCAGCTGCCCGAAGGAACACACCCCGAAAAAGCCCCACTTTTCTCGGTGTTTCGATGTTCCCCTGGCTCACAAGCTGCGGTATTGCACGGCTTGTTTGGGAACATTTCAGGTATTTCCCCTTGGGGACTGCTGTCCTTCCTGCTTTCTTTCCACCAGTGAGCCGAAAGGGCCCCCTGCCACGACCCATTTCAGACTCGGCATTCTCTTTTCCCAAACACCAAAAGTGGCGTGAGGATACCGCGCGGTAGCCTGACGCCTACTCGTGTTGTGCATGTGCTTCATGATGTGCTGCCTGCTGTTTGACCGTTCTGCCATGGTCCTTCCCCCACCCTCTTGCGACACTGGGAAATTCTGCAGAACACTTTCCGTTTGGTTCCACCATCCCACGCGCCTCTTGTATCCCCTTGTCGCATGTGCTGACACACAAAACATAAAAAGGTTGTTCCATGAGACAAAGAGTAAGCATCCAAAAGCCTCCAAGAACTACCAGCAAGCATCGGGTAGCCTCCAGGAAATAGCAACAACCTTCCAGAAGCCTCTGGGGAATAAGAGGAATCATCCATCAGCTGGAAGCCTCTGAGAAAGAACAACATCTAGAACAGCATCTACATCTACATCTACAGCATCTACATCTAGAACAGCATCTAGAAGCCTCCAGGGGATAACAGCAGCCATCAACGGTCTATGCATGTTGTGCTACAACCTGGTCACTTGGTCCCAATTTTTCTGGTAGTTTTTAAGAATTGGTACCAAAATTTCCCCGCACCAAATTCTGCCATTCCAAAGTTGGCAGGCACCCCCCCCCCCCCCGCCGGCCTACTGCAGCATACGGTTTTTGTTCGTAGTTCCTGAGCACCAGGAGAGGTGCACTTGGTGCAAATGGCGCCATGTGGGCCTGTGCTTGACGTGCCCTACCTACTGCAAAAAATGTAAGCGGCGGCTGTACACCCAGCGTTGCTGCTCCCCCTCCGACTAGGACTTGTCTTTTTTGAGTGGCCGAAAATGTTCTCAACAGCAACTGGTGCAGCACCCTTGAGTTGTGTCGAATCATTGCACATGCTGCCTTCTGCCGCAGAATGTACGCAAGTTTGCAAAAGGAGCAGTTAGAGCTGGAACGGGCCACTGAGACCATAGCCTCCGAATGGCAACAGGTATTTCGATTTATTTCCAGATGCGCTTGTGCATGCAAATAGGTGACGTGGGATGGGTGGGTGTAGGATGGCATTAGGATAGACAGGCTTGCAAAGAAGAAACACAGGGGGGCACGTTCGAAGACGTCGTGTGGGCCAGAGTGCAACGGCAGGGCACTCAGTCTTTGGGGGTTTGGCAGAATTTGGAGATCTGTGCAATTGTGCAGGCACACAGAGGCATGCAGCGGGGCAGGGGCCTGCAGGCAGACATGCTTGCAGACAGATGTGCATGCACACACACGCACGCCTAAGTGCAGGTAGACACAAAGGCGGGCCTGCAGGCAGGCATACCCACACGCAAGCTGCTGGCATGAGCCTTGTCGTCGGTTGGGTGCCATCCCAGGCCTGAACCCCTGCAAAGACCGATTTCCTGCTTTTTTTTTTTTTGCTTAATTTCTGGTATGGACGGGGCTGAGGTTTTGAATGATCCATTTTGTTCTTCTTGCTTTAGCAGGCCATTCCGCTGGCGGCAAATTTGGTTTCCTCCGCCTTGAAACGCCTCCCGTCATTTCCTCCGAAATTTACCCCCCAAATTCCTGAGCTTCCCTCTTTTACTCCGTAGTCCCAGAGTCCAACCCAAGCCCCTTTCTGGACGCCAATATTGCGTCTCTCAGTAGTACGAAAAAAAAGGGGGCCAGACGCAAAGTCGTCAAAGATGAGACCAACCAAGAACAGCTTTGCAAATATGAATCTCGCAGAAGAAAATCAAACGAGTAAATATTTTTCTGCATTCTTGGATGCCTTCGCATGGCTGCATTTCACATCATCCACGGCAAAACTTTGTATTGCGCCAATCTTTTCTGTTTGTGTATCTTGTACTCTTTTGGACCAGCCCGTCCTTGAGGCGACGCGGAAATCCGTGCGCAGCAGGGGTTGGGCTTGGTGTTTGTGTTGTGCACTGAGCGCGCGCCCTTCTTCGTGCCCGGGTTTGTACGTGGCTGCAGGTCGAGAAGGCGCGGGAACAAGTGAAGGATCTGTTAGCGGATGCGGCGCAGCGCATGATCCCCATTCTGCAAAAGTTGGAGCAGCTGCGCAAAGAGAACTGGCTGCGCAGCTCCTCTCAGCACCGCACCAGCTCTTTTTCGTGTTCACGGGGTGTGCCTCCCAATTCCTGGACGGATGCGCGGCGGGGCCAGAGAACATGTGCATTCCCCGACATCGCCCACCACAGCAACACGCAGCAGGTGGAGCAAGAATTCAGAGCACGCCATTGACATGCGCAGCTCCTGCCGATCGCTGTGTACGACAGCGGCTGCATACAACATCAGACGTGGGCCCATCCTTCCCACCCACCCATTTGTTGTGGCCTCCGCCCTCCTACAGTGTTCATTCGAAGCATATGTGGCCTGGACCCAGGCAGATCAGCCGCAGGAATACAGGGGGGCGGTCGGCAGGCGCGCGTGCGCACACACACACACACACACGCATGCAATGTGTGTGTTGGTGCACCGTGGCGGGGTTACCAGGGCAGGAGCCGTGGTTTGTTGGCGGCGATGTGTCCATGATCGGGATTATGGCCCTCGGGCTGCCCACCTGCAGGGTTTGGAAAAGTGAAGTGATGGTTTGCAGGAGGCGTAGGAGACGTAGGAATGTTGAACCTCGCAATAAGCATAAACCCAATCAAAACCTTGGCACACACACAAACACACACACACACATTGCCTGCGGGCACACAGGCACACAGGCCTATAGGAAGGCACGCAGGTAGGCACAGAGGTCTGCAGGCAGGCACGGAGATAGACCCACGGGTGGACCCTCTGTTTGCAGGTTGTTTGCTCTTCCGGTTGCTGGTGGAGTCGGCCCGCCTATGAATTGCACACCGCATGCTACAGGCGCCTCTTTTCTGCCGCTTACCCCAGCTCTGCCACCCTGCCATGCCCTTCGCTCTAGGCAGTGAGGACTTCTCGAGTCAGCGGAAAGGAGTTTCGTCCTATGAAACCTGGAGCCCTGAGAGCATGAACCACAGGTGTGACGCCATGACCGGATTTATGAGCTCTTCGGTAGATCTGCCCCCGTGGGTCTAGATCTGCGCAATGTGTAGGGGCATGATACAACTGTGCTGTACATGGGTAAGTGGGCGTCGTACTCTGTGGGGTTGTTGTGTGCACATTGGAGTGGGCTGGCGTATCTCATTTGTGAGATGAAGTCGATGCTGGTGGATTTCTATCATTTTCTGAAGCCTGCTGACAACTGAGGAAATTAGCTCGAAGAGAGATTGTTAGACCAAGCGCACGCGCGGACCCGTATACACCCCTTTTTGGGGGTCGTTCCCGTAGCATACCCGAAGGCATGATATTGGATGCCTAACGCCTTGTAAAATCATTATTTTGCCTGACAAACGATCCCCCAATCGATTTTTTGATTCTGAGGCCTCATTCCCCCTGAAACTGGATGTCACATTTGGGGGGGGGGGGGGCACGCTTATGAGACACAGCGTCCAAACCATTGGTGGTCACTGCACACGACCAACCAGGGGGTGGACTCACACGAGTCCCTAGCTCCGAGGCGTGGACAGCTTGGAGTGAAGACGGGGAGCCCATCAGCAGCCCAGAAAGCAAAAGAGCAACACTGCACCACATTCACCCTAGAAGAACCCCAACAAACACCAGTGACAGGTCAGTTTGTAGATTTGGAGACATGTGCAAAAGTGCCCGGTGCCCCTGGTACCACCCAACTGCAAGTGGGACAACCCGACAGCCACAAGGGGATGCAGGGAGCGACATGCTGCCCCCTAGCGCCGCACACCAGCAGCAATGAGCGTGCCAGCAGAAAAAGAAAGAGCCCGAAATTGGGAGGAACGTAAGCAGCAAAGCAACTGGGCTCAGAGCCGCCCCACACACGGCAGTGAGACGAGCCGCGCGGTTGGCTGGTCACGGCCTTGTTGCCACCCCCGTGGCGGGCACCTCCCAGCGCGCGGGGCGCAGTTCCCACCCTTGTGGAGTACGTGGGCACCTTGTAGAAGGAGGGGGAGGGGGGGTGTTTGCTGATGGCTCGCTCGGCGTGCGCCGCATTTCGTGGTTGCTGCAGTGCCCGCACCTCATGGTTCCCTTGTGTATTGTTGTGTGCCCTGTTGGGCATGGGACAGTCCACATCGTACGGAGATGTGAAACGCTCGTACGGGGGGGTAGGCGGGTGGGACAGGAGGGGGTGCACGACAGGGGCACCCAGGAGCGCCAACAGACAGGGGGAGGAGCAACACAGACACACAAAACGCGGGAGCCACACCAGGAGGGATAAGGGCGAGCGCAGCAAACAAGGAGGAGGGACACATCAAGGCAGGAGAGGCAACCAGAGCAGCGGGAACAGGGAACCAGAATGGAGGGGATGGCAGAGCGTGCGCATGGGAGGTAGCGACAACAAAGGGGATGGTCTGGCCAGCCAGCCCCGTCGCTACCGGGTGCCAGGGCAACCCCTGCTCAACCGGCATCAAGTGGGCGGTGTCTCCCGCAGCCTAGATGGGCTGTTTGCGCAACAGGAGCGGGAGCCCATCAGGGGCAGACCAGCAGTGAGGGGGAAAAGGACATATGGTGGACGGCCGGGACAGCGCGTGGAGGAACAGTGCACCTGGGCCTCACGCACACAGAAACACAGCGAGGCAGGCTACGGATGGCGTGTGGACAGAGGCACGTGGACAGCAAAAACAGTCAAACGACCCGGGCGACAACCAGCACATCCTCAATACGCCAACTATTGGGTGCCGCTGACGCGCAAACGGCACACCATGCCACATTCAGCACAGCCCCAACACACCAACTACTGGGCTCTGCGAACGCGGAAACAACACCAGCAAGAGCACCGGCCGCAGCATCCGACAGAAAGCAGCAACCCGACGCAACATGTGAAGGGAAGAACGGGTAATTGTCCAGGGCCCTGTAAAGGAGCAACAACTAGACGGAATGTCACACAGGGGGGCGGGTGGGGGGTCCAAAGTTTGTGGCTTACATGAGTGAATGGGCCGTTGCACAACGTGCTTATGCAGTTTTTCACCCTGGGCAGCTCAAAAATCGAAGTTTTCGAAACTTAGTTTTTTGGATTTCGCGACCACACAAAATAACCATCCAACCTATGTAAAGCATGTTTTAGGCAGTATTTATGTGTTTTTCACCTTATTTGGATAATGGGTGCGGGGGGGGGGGTCTCCCAAGGAATTGGTACACAACCTGCTTATGCAGTTTTTCACCCTGGGCAACTTAAAAATCAAAGTTTCCGAAACTTATTTTTTTTATATACTGGCCACTCAGAATGATCATCCAAGCTATGCATGCTATTTATGTGTTTTTCACCTCATTTGGGCTTCGGTGCTCATAGGTACCTATCGTTTGGTCATAGGTACCTGTTGTTTGGCCATAGGTACCTATCCTTTGGCCATAGGTACCTATCGTTTGGCCATAGATACCTATTCTTTGGCCATACGTACCTGTCGTTTGGCCAAAGGTAGATTCTCTGCGAGTTACCGAAGGCAATAGAATTGAGTGTTCTACCACTTGACCGCGGACTGCTCCATAACAACTATGTTTCCCACTGTTTGCAGATGTAGTCCGCGACTGAAAAGGACCCCAACTTTGTGTTTCTGCCTGCCTGTCTGCCTGCCTGCTTGCCCGACCGACTGGCTGACTGTCAGCCTCTCTTTGAGGTGCCTTGCCGAAGGCAATAGAATCTTGTACGCTTCTTTCCCAAAATTGTACAGATCCAAGCATTTCGATTTTTTCTGTATGTAATACCAATTAATTTCCATGGCGATTTCCCATTTTGTAGTAAGCCACAAAGGTTTTTGTGGAGGGGGTGACATGCAAAGGTCTAGAAAAACAGGCAGAACGATTCCATGAAAATTGCAAGGGGGGGTCGTTTAAGCATGTGAGTAGTGGTATCACCCACATGAAACAGGGTTTCTTGCCGTACTTTTTTTTTGTGTATTTTGAGATCAAGGGATCACTGCGTATACGTTGTGCAGGCAGTCCGCAACAGGAGCTCCGACGTCGGAGCCCTTGTAAAAGCAATGTGCTGAGTTGGAAGTGGCGCCCGGGACGAAATATTTGTGCAAAGAGTGTCCGTTTCATCGCTCCATCAGCGTTGCATACTCCACCACAGGCATTTTGGGGCTCGCAAGGACGGCGACCAGTACTCGGAAGTGCATGAGGAGTATGAACCGCCCGCCAGCCGGCGCAGCACTCTGGAACTCTACCGTGAGCGGAACAGTGGCCGTCATGACCAGGGCAGTATGGCCGCCGCAGGCCCGTCCGCAGGTGCATTGTCCTCCGTCCTCGAAAGATCATGTGGTGCCCGCTCCATTTTGCAGGCGCCAAGCAGTAAGGCTTCCCAGAGCCGACTCCGGACCCTGCCCTTCCTTTCGGTTGCGCTTGGGCCGCAGGTGGCCCACTACACCGGCCGTGGGAGGGACCAGAAGACTGATTTTGTTTGCCAAAGCCGTCAATCAGGAGCTGCAGAACCCGGCGCCTTTCCGGACACCCTCTCAGAACCCGCAGCTGAGATGCTAGTCCCCCAAATATAGAAGTGGGCTGAGGGCGCCTTGGGGGGGGGGGGTCCGAATTCCGTCCCAACATATGCTCCTCCATTGCCACGCCATGCTGATGATTTTCAGATATTGCTGATGATTTTCAGATATTGCTGTACGTTAGCGTTGCGTTGCGTGTCACACGAATCCATCCGTACCATGGGTTTTCTCTGCGGGCAGGTCCCACGGTACTGAAAGGGTGAATTTGCTTTTTTTTGAGTTCGTTGAGGGTATCGGTTGTCCCATCACACAAGCACCATGCCAGCAATGCGTCAACCTGCAATGCATCATAGACATTCTTGTGAGTGGGCATCGACGGAAATTTCTGCCGGGCGCCTGCCTATGGGCAGACCAGTATGATTTGACTGGGCATTGCCAGGTGCGCTGCTAGTGGGTGGGTGTGCATGGGGTTGCCCCTGGCCACCTTTTGCTGAAATGCTCCAACGTATTGCATTGATATTGCATATCTTTTGCATAACCCGCCTCTCCCTCCTACACCAAACCGTTCGGTATAATTTTTGTGTTGCTGTTTTTGTGGGTTGGTTCGTGATAGTCGGGGGGTTCGTTATATTTGGGTCCAACAGGAAAGTGCCGGCATTACATTGCCCCCATTTATGTTCTCTTCCGAGCAAAATATGGCTAAAAAAATCAATGCTGTTTTGCATGAGTTTGTTGATGAAAACGATGTGTCCAGCAGTGATGAGGATATTGCAGTTCTGCTGAGTCTGATATTGGATTTGATGTCCTTTGTGATGCTGTTTGTGCTCATGGAGAATATGAAGATCGCCCTGCCAGTGCATATGGGGGGGGCTGATGCTGATGAACTGCATGGCAGCAAATGCACCCATTGATGCCACATGCTTATTTCCTTCTTCCGTCCAGACAACAATCTAACACTGTCTTCAGAAATGCAATTTTTGTGCAATGCATTCCCGGTTTTTAGCGACCTTTCCCGGTGTTTAGTGACCATGCCTCGTTTTTAGCGACCATTCACGGTTTTTGGCAACCATTTTCGGTTTTTAGCGACCATTCCTGGTTTTCAGCGACCATTCCCAGTTCTTAGTGACCACTTCTGTTTTAGCGACCACTCCCGGTTTTTGGTTCGGTGTATGTTTGTGCGTGCTGTTTCAGGTACTTGGGTTCGGTCTATTTGGGGGGTTTCATTATTGCGGGGGAGGTTCGTTCAAGACGGTCGATTTGGCACATCGAAATGGGCAAATCCACCCAATTGCCTTCGGGGTGAAGTGACAATACCCCGTCAAGGTTTCGGGTGCGCTTCTATTGCTGCCAGCAGCAGTGGATGTTGGGTCCCATTTCCCCAGTTTTGTCCCGACAATTGCAAGATGGCCTTTACCACCCCCCCCCCCCCAAATCTGACAATATTTCCACGCAATGGCGTGAGACTCAGAAAAACTTCCAAACAAACGCATTTTGCTCCAAGTTGGAATGAACTGACCTTCCGTGAGAGATAAAGTTGTGGCGGTGGCGGTGACAGATGCACAGCCCAACATGGCCGCGCATAGGGCATGCATACAACAGTGACAATGGTGCTTTGTGCGCTATTGTGTGCATGGTTTGTATGGATGCAGGGCCACAAGGAAAAGTGGCAGCTATGCCACAACACCAAGCATCTACAAGCATGTACGTTGTGGTCTCCTACAAAAAATAGATGTGCTTTACATATATGATATCAAAGCACAGCTGTGCAGGATGGTTTAGCCGGAGTGGGATGCCACTGTCAAGAGTGGCTGGGAATTGGCCATAGGTATTTATGCTGTTATACACAACTACCACGTATCATCGAAGATACGAAGTAGACCTGAGTAAAATCTAGTAAAACTTATAAAAATCTGTTTGAATTTTTTTCTAAAACAAAATTGCTTTTTGTTCTGTTTATTTCATTTCTTACCAAGCACTTGCCTGTCTTACCAAGCACATGGTGCCACTACCACTATTAACTCAACTGGTGCGGGCACTCTCTCTTCGTCTATTGAATGTTGATGCCACCACCACTGTCCATCCGGTGTCTGAGGAAAGGATCCCTGTCTGGCCTGTTCCCTGCCTCCGTCTGTGCTTACACAATTGGTAGCGGCGGCGGGGGGACGGGGTAGTCGGGCGCCTGCCACGCGCTAAGATGTGGGACACGTGTCATGCAGATGTAAGTGATGCATGCGACAGGGACAGGGATGCAGATGGGAATCAGGTCTGGTCTGAGAGACCGCTGGTGGCTGTTACATCTACCCCTCCATCCGCATGTGTGTCTTGGTGTCTAGGCGTTCCCGCACGCGGCCACGGCCCCAAGTTCTCGAATTGGGACAACTTCCGGGCCCTGCCCATATCTCTGGGCCATTTGGTGGTCGCCAAGTTTGAGTTTGCCCAAGTGGACCAGTACAATTCGAGGCGGTGTGTCTTTCTGCTGCTCGCACAGAGCGAGGCCAAAGGGGACGCTACTCCTGCGGCGCGCCCTGCGGTGGGCCATTTGGGTCGTTAACCTGGAACATGGGAGATTGTTCCTTTTGTGAACCATGCTTTTGAATGGCGAGTGGTTATTGCAACATTTTTGTTTCTTTTGAGTATTGTGCCTCGCCATTGTGCCCGTTTGACATACTTCCTTCACCGAAAATTACTGCGGTGCTGATTACCCCACAGCTAATTTCCCTTCCCCTGTGGCACCTGCGGCGCGCATTCCCAAAAGATTCAGGCGCCTTATTCAGCGAGGTGTTCAGCATATGCAAACCGGCAACGGCTTGAGGGTCCGCTCATCATTTGAATGGCGTGTGCACGCCGGATTGCAATCACTGATGCCAAGCATTGTTGGGCATGGCATAGCGGTGGACCATGCAGACCATTACTTTGCAACTGTTCATTGCCTCTCAGCAATACTCAAAAGCTGTACAACCCTTGGAACCTTCCCCCTGACCTGCTGATTTGAATGAACTCGGACCATGCAGCCCGTGAGGTCGGCTTTATAAGAGGTGGAGTCCATTGTACCATGCATAGGCCGGCAGCCCTATCATACGTTGTGTTGTCCAGGTTGGGAGAATTAATTTGGATCTGCTAGAGAAGGTACGCGCAGCACTTTCTCTTTCAAGGGAGTCAAGAATTTGTGTCGGTTGTTTGACAGCTCGGTTGCTTGTGGAAGAGGATCAACACATGCACGGAGAGCGAGCTGGCGCGTTCAGCAGAGTTAGCAAACTGACGGCAATGAACGTTGCAAGGTTTTCAGAATCCATGTTGAGCACCAAGAAGGAGATGTGGCTTTTGATAGAAATGATGTTGCTCCTACTGCTGCCACTAGTAGTGATGCCTGCACCAATGCTGATCTTATTGTACCACCTTTTGCGCCCAAGTCCACCACTGCCGCAACGAGTAGGGCTACAACCACTACTGCGTTGTGCTCCAAGCCCATCTCAGCCCGTCATGACCAGCCGCATGCCATTGTGACCCCGCTTCAGTCTCAAGGCAACTCTGCAAGCAGTAGCAGTAGCAGCAACGCTGTAGAGATGCCTGCATTGCCATTGGGCCCTATTTCTAGTGATGATTCTCGGGCTTCACTACTGCAGCAATGGTGGAGCGATGTGGAACAGAATTTAGATATTGCGCTTGGAGCAGCCCAGGTCGCCTACTACAACAAACTGCATTACCCCCTTTTGGGTCCACAGCAGTGCTACCCCTTTTGGCAAGCAACAACAGTTTGCGTTGGAGACCAATGATATCCTCATTCAATGAAGTGAAGTGCAACAAATCACAATCGCCGTGCAAGCATTGCAAATCATCTGATCACCGACTGATTACTCATTGGAACACAGGAATTGCAGCCGTTAGGGGGCTCACTACATCGAACGCAACACATCAGTCACGGATACTGTGATAGGACGGAATAAAGCTGGGATTCCTTGCCCCCGTGCACGGGGAGACTTTTGCGAAAAGGCACCCCATTGCCACAACGGGGCGTCGGATACTATTGCTTGCTGAGGGGCACTTTGAGCTGAGCTTCCCAAGCGCCTTCGTCGAACCGACCTGGTGCCGCATCTCTTGGCTGGCCGGTGTTTTCTTACCGTGGTGGTCTCATGTTTTATGTGGGGGGTATCTAACTGGAAGTTGCAGCCACATTGGAGACACGGGAACAATCTTGCGGTCGCATTCAAGGTGACTTAGCAACATCTTGCTGCGAGTGTGGTTTGCATCGTTGTATGAGGAGCGCATCCGTCCTTGATGTTTCCTACAGATCTGTTTGTTTTGTTGGTGGAACTAGGCAACAAATGTCGTCCACGCTACCCCCAAGTGTATGAACACCGGTCATTACATGAGCAAAGCAGGCTAAGGCCGAGAGTACTTCTGCTGTGCGATGAATGCCAATGGTCTTTGTGCTACACCTCCTGGTGGAATAGGGTATGCTCAGGTCTCCGACTGCCCACAATCGGGACTGGTTTTTTTGTTGGGGGGGGGGTGGAGGAAGCACCCAGAGTGTGCCCTTTACCATTGCCCTGAAAGCATTTCAAGATTTGTCATGCCTCCATTATGGACGTGCTGCATCAAGTTCCCAGTGTTCCCAGCAACACTCGCGTTGTTCAGCATCGATGGGAAGGCCCTTGCGCGGTGGATCCTGGAGACGGACCCCTGCAGCATGCGGAATCTGATCCCGGGGCAGATCAAGTTGATGTTCCAAGCGGTTGACACCATGAACACGGGGTACATCAGTTTCTGGGGTATGCGATGTCATCAGTGCACAGCATTCTCTGCACCCCCCTCCGCTCTCCCGTGAAGTTTGTTGATGTGCTCACCATCGCTGTCATGAGGGTGTCTGTGGCTAGTTCCGACATTTGCACGTCTCTGATAATCAGGAATTCACAACTCTTCGCGTGTGGTGGCAAACACCAAACATTTGGGTCCCGAAACGTCTGTCCTGTACATTATCTTGGCTGTTGTTAGTTTTAGGATTGCTCTGTCCTGCACAGTACAATTTTATTCTCCTTCATGACTTCAGCGGGCCTTCATTCATGACTTCAGTAAGCCTTCATGACTTTAGTAGGGTTCCTGCAACTTGTTTCAGTTTGCGGGGGTACAATCTGGTGATATTGTCGCGGGTGGGGGTATTCCAAGAAGGCGCATACCATCCCAGTTTGGAACCCCCACGCACCACCGAGCCAGTTGACATTCTGTTTGGGGGCGGTTTAACGTGTTTTACGACCCAAATTTCCCATTTTTGACAAACACTTTTGGTGGTGGCAGAAATTTTGCTCCCCACTCCGGGAAGCTTGGGACAGCGGGGGCTAGGAAGCCATTTTGCTCTCCGCACTCTGTTTTTTTTGGGGGGGGGGGGGGGGCAACGGTAGGATAATTCAGCCATTTCGATATCCGAACCCCCCGTTTTGGGAACCTGACACGGCAATGTTCATGTCGCCATTTGTTACCTCCCCATGAAAGGGGCCCCAATACAGCAGAGGGTTGGTGTGGCCATTTTGATGTTCCCCCTTTTTTGCAACCCTGATACAGCACAGCCCGAATTATGTAGCGATTTGTCTCCCTCCGTCTGTGATGACCCTGATATGGCAAGGGTTCGGCGGCCATTTGTCTCTTTCCCAACATGAGAACCTCAATGCAGCAGGATATGGTAGCCATTGGTGAGTTCCGCGTTTAAGGACCACGACACAGCAGGGATTATGCAGTCATGTGTCTCCCTCCCGGTGTGGTGACCCTTGCATGGCTTCAATTCCACCCCGCTTTGGGGTCCCCAGATGGGGTTGGATAGCCATTTTGATTCCTTGCCGCTCTTGCGCCCAAGTTGAGATGTTCGCTATATGGCAGATCGCCAGCACAAACTGACAACATGTTGGACAACACTGGGTACTCATGCACCCAATGCATGTACCAGTCCCTGCCACCAGTAACTGCTGTGAATTTTTTTCCTGGTGCATCCCTGCTGTGTCCTGCATCTTCAGGGTTTCTGGCCATCCAGCTGTTCGTGTCAATGGACTTGCAGCACTTCAACATGTTTGAGTGGCTGAACTTTGTCAATCTGGTGTCCCATCCCAAGCACGAGCTGGCCTATGTCCCACGGCACTAGCCAGTGCCGTGTCCTCCTGCACGTGCGGCCATGCCTTCTCTCCAGCCCTCCCGCCACTGCCGCCTGCGCTGTGCCGCCAGGTCAGTCAGGTCCTGTTGGAGGCGAGCCGGCAGCACGAGGCGTGTGGCCGCCGCCCACATCCCCCCCCCCCCCCCCCCGCAGTTCGCTGGGTATACCAGCCTTATTTGTTGAGGACAACCGAACACTTCACACCCACCTCTTCCAGTTTTCTCTGTACCAATTCCTCCTCCGGTCCACGCAGGTCTGTGACTACTATCCACTCTGACCCCCTGCTGTAACCAGGAGCACACGTTGTCATGAACAATGTGTGCCAATCTGTCAATAAACGAGACCGATCCCATCGAAAAATGTCAACCTCAACTCCAGAGTGCCTGTTTCTGGTGTCCAATCCTGGAACCTGCCGAATCGGGCGAAAGAATCCCTGTGACTTGCGGGGGATCAGGCCCTGCCCACCCCAAAACTGCCCCGCTACTGGAAGAGAACCCCTCTCCTGATCTGCATGGGGTGGGAGGGCCCCATGCGGCTGAAATCGGAGGCAGCCCGTCATTGCACACAATGCACTGCAGACGGTCAGCGCAACAGATGCAAATCATCACCAACAAAAGCATACGTCTGTTGCAGATGAGAATGACAGAATGTCGAACATGTGTGAGCGGAAATTGAAATCCACAGAGGGTGGGGTGTTATCCAGTGGATGGCGGCGGCCACTGGGTTGACGAAGGTAGAACACCGTTGAATGTGTGATAAACGCACATTCCCATGCTGATGCATCGAGGAAATAGAAATTTACGCAATGTGGGGTAGTTCCTAGTGAGCAGGGTAAGGTATCGGTTGGTCGTTTCCGAGCACTGCACGAGCGCTTGACTCCGTGCATGGGTGCAGCCACCATTTTATGATGAACTGCGGGTCTTTGATCCAATTCCGCAGGACGGCATGTCAAATGAGATGAATGATCCCAATCTCTTCTCCTCAGATGAAATGGATGTTTTATGTGCATCTGGGGAGTGGAATTTGTGTTGGTGGCAAAGGGTTGTTGATAGCCCTGGTTTTGACGTGCTGGGCTGGTGAGAACGGCCATGCTTGCAGTGATTAATGGTGATATCAATAAGCGTATTCCCACTCAGGTATTGTAGTCATGGACAATACTTTCGTGCCACAAGATGTCATCTTTCACACTTGTGCTGCACTCTCTGCATGTGAGCTCCCCCAGGGGGGGGGGGGCACACTGTCCGCGACATGATGCTCCACCTGCACCTCTCTGAATCCAGTGTATTCAGTGCATCAAGTTGCGCCCCCGGACATTCAGTGAAAAGTTTCCCCCCCAACTCGGAGTGGAAGTTGCAGGAGTATGTGGACGGACATAGTGAAGGAGGACAGTGTGGAGGGGGCTGAGCGAGCGATGCCAGACGACTTGAGCAGGTGAAGAGGGGGACAAGAGGGGGGCGGGGAGGGAAACATGAATACCATGGCGAACATTTGAGGGGAAGGGGAAACCAAAAAACTTGTTGGAGCATACAACGGGGAGGGGTCCTCTTAGAGAGTGGGGGGGTCATCGATTTTATGACGCTCCTCGTCATCACATGTCATAGCCTCGGACTCGGTGTATGCCGCTCATTCTTCATGGAACTTGGGCGTGCGCATGTGATGATTGGTGCCTCACCATTTGTGTCCCGCTAGTAGGTGCCATTGGTCATCCCGGCCTTCGCCTCCTCCTCATTACTCGGGATATTTTTATGTCATCTCAATGTCTGGCTCGTGGGGTTTGGGTGGGGGATGCCCCCCCCTAATTCAATGGCAGAGATTCTCGCTGGCCCACGCTGACCTGGACGGTGCATGTGGACCCTGCTTTTAAGAGCAAAGAGCCAGAACACCCGCTTTACTGCATTGAATTCATTTGACCCTCGCGCTTTGGGCAGCGACTGATATAATTGATTGCCATCAAATTGAAGCCGGCCCACGACTCTCACTGTTTAGACGACCCATCTACTGAGTGGTGTGCGGTGTTCTGTCGACACACGTCTGCATGGGTAGCTACGCATGCTACCAGTCATGACACGGAGGCATTTTTGGTGACCCCAACGGATGCAGCATAGTTCCGGCAAAGGTGCCATGGTTGTGATGGAATCTGTAGGGGACTCGGGTACATGCAGGTGGTCTTGTCAAAGGATGATGGTCTGTCGTACCCTCCCCGTCCTCTCGGGCGCTCCTCCCAGATACTGTGGTACCCACCGTATTGATCAACTGTAGTGATACACTTTTTGAGTGATTTGTTTCACTGGCCATGAAGGGCATTGCAGAGGCATCGTCTCCTGGGCGCAAGTTCATGTAAATTTCTCGAAGGCACAGCATTTTGCAGATCTTGTGCTGCAAATCCGCTAATCCCAGAGTCCCATGCGCCATGACTCCGTAGTCAATGTGCAAAGCCCACACAGGCATGCTCCACTGCGGATCTCACACGCGTGACAGAGAGGTCTGGTGTGCAAGGGATTGAGACAGGGGGTTTTGGTGCTGAGGAGGCCCAGTCGGTGCTAAAGTACTCATGTCCGGCAGCGGAACTGAGTTCCTTGAGGAGTCAGCCCCAAAAAATCGGCCGCTGACTATTGTCCGCTGCTGTCACAATCGCAGCTCCGCAGGCGCTTCGCCCCATGTCCCACTCAGCACGACTACTTCTGACCACATCATCCTGGTCCACCGGGCAGATGATGTGAAAGTAACGATGGTGCACCTTGTCCATTAAGTACGATGACGCAGGGCATCCGGCGGTCCTGTGCTTTGCGGACACATTTTGCTTCAAATAACGTACGCCGCACGGCCCTTACGCGGGTTGCATGGTGCACCTGCTTGCACCTACCAACGTATACTTCCTCGTACTTCGGACTCTGTATTTCAGAGATTCATCGCCACTCGATCCATCTCCATCCATCAACTGCACATGCCGCCCCAATCCATCAGATGCGGTCGCATCCAAAAAACAGCAGGTGACGTATCATCTTGATTTCGGGCCTGCCTGCACCGTTTACAAGGCCGATTTGGGGCAGGGATGACCATAGGATGGGATCCCCACAGCAGCCGAAAAGTCCTGAATCGGGCCATCTACAATCCCGCACGGTACCGCTTGCACAGGGGGCAATCTGCGCGCTATGTGTTTATACGGAATTGTAGTAGGGTGTGAGAGGGAGTGCGAGCGGGTGGAAGAGAGTTGGGCCCCAGTATCCAACAGCATCCATTTGGGGGTTGCGCCATGGAGGGACACGAACGTTCACTCTAACTCTGAATTTTTTTTTTGCTGATTTTCCTCAGTTGTCCCAAAAACTACACGCTGTACAGACTTGGGGTAGTCGGATTTTCACTTCTGGGGGGGTGGGGTCAATAGAGCCCCCCGACACTGTGTGGGGCGGGGGGTTCTCCCCCAAATGACCCCCCCCCCCCCCCGCTTCAGTGGCGAAGCAAAGGTCTGTTAGGATGAGCTTTAGGGTTACGGGTAGGGTTTGATCTAGCCCCCCCCATGACCCCAAGTACAAGTTGCGCTCCCCTTCCAAACCTCTGCCCCCCCCCCCCCCATCCTCCCGCTGTGGGATGTGCCCCCCGTCCCTTCTAGCCTTCTGGCATCAAGCAGCGTTACCAAGTTAGTCTTAGGGTTTGGGTTAGGATGAGGATTGTTAGGCCTAGGGTCTAAGCTATTTGGGGCAGGGGGCGGTCGAGCCAAGGGGCTCAAAACCTCCCCCCAAAACAAAGTGAAAGTCGGACCACTCCCTGCCCCGACGACAATGGATGATGCAAGCCGCCTATGCCCCGTGCTGTTTTGACCCATTGCCAGACCGTAGGTGTTTGGTGGGCCCACTGGACCCCAGGACCGAGGTGGCGCACCGTGGCATGTCGTTGTTTCTTGGGGTGCGGCAGTCAGCAACACCGCCCTGCCCGAGTGAGTGCCACGATGGGGCAGTGTACGTGCGTCAGCGGTTGGGGTCCTGCGGGTGCAACTTTAGAGGAAATGGCGCAAGGGATGTCCGGCTCTTTGTACATATCTTACACCTGTCCCTCTGCGGCAGTGACTTGTTTTGTGGCAATGACGCCTCTGTCGCAGCCTGGGCCTGAGCATTTGTGGATCTCCTGACCCTATACCGAGCAGGAAAAAGAATCTTCCGCGGTCCGTTCTGGAGGATAGTGCAGTCCACGTGCCCTGGTGGTGCATGCCGCTGCCAGCGTCCTCTACACCCAACGAAACCGTTGCCCAGTGAAGCATTAGGGCTCTTGGGGCTTCCTGTGCAGCTCACAGGCAGCACAGTCTGCAGGTTGCAGTGTTCTATCTGCAGTGGTTTTAGATGGTCTCGCATGGAGAACGCAACAAATGTTGCATTGCACGCCACCTCCTCAGAACACCACATTTCTGCTTGTCATACCATATGTTTCTTAATATTGCACTCAGCCAGCGACGCCCACAGTGTGATTGTGGCATGCTCAGTGTAGTATTCTGCACCGCCTCTGTCTTTTGATGCCCCTCTGCAAAGTGGATTTTGCACACACGGGGCCAATTTTATGGAGGTCCGGGATTGTCGTTTAAGGTGCAGTGTAGCATCTTTTTTGTTGTATCATACCAAATGCCGTCGTCTATCCCTCCAACTGCCAACATTGCACGCAGCATTTCCCAATTTCATGGCCTCCCGACAACCGGTGCACAATTCAACCGAGTTGGCACAATAATGCGGTCTGTTGAGGCACCTGATCCTTGACGATGGGAGAGTAGGGCTTGATGAGTCTACCGTATTCACGCCCAAAGGCAATCGGCACAAGCTGCTGAACACAGGCTTTTCCATGTGCAGCATGTAAGGCATCCCTTGTCCGCGCCCAAGGGCATTGAGGGACTATATTATGTTGGCCCAGGGTTCGGACAGCAGCGCATGGCCCCCTACTGGAGAATGCAACGTCTGTGTACTGGTTTTCGAAACTATTTACAGTCAGGAGCAGCGTCGCAAGCAACTATTGGACGACTGTATTCCCCCAGGCCGAATTCCACTCCATGTGACTGCACGCCACCTCTCCTCATTCTGGTGGAAGTTCCACGGATATCTCCAAATCCTGCATCACCCGTAGATCTCTGTTCAGTGTCTATAGAACCGTGCCTAGTTGGTCATTTTCGTTGTGCCTGCAACCCTTCTGCTCTTGTCTTTGCTGCGCTCTCATTTGTGCGCATACATCATGTGTACATTCTGAGTGTCACACCCAAGCCCCAGCCAAAGAACCAAAGTATAGGCACTCCTTAGACAGTCGACCACAATCATGCTCATGACTCGGCCTCCCTCTGCCCAATTCGGTGGACACACGACATGAACCACTGTGGCAGTCAATTCACCTGTGTACGCATGAAGCGAAAAGCAAAACAAAAGTGCAAGTCCAATGTGTCCAATTATTCCTTGACCTGGGAGAGTGCATGCTCGTTTCACCTAACACCTAACACAGCTTCCAATCATCACAGTTTCAGCCATCCCTTTTTTCAGCACGCAACGGGCATGTGTGTGCATAAATACAGGAATTGAGTCTTTGGCATTTGGCACACAACCAGTCACTGAGTTCAACCCGGTTGTTGTGATCCTCTCCATATCACGAGTTGAAAATATGATCGTGCTTTTCTTGAGGCAGGGGTTGCCGTAAGGACGCTCAGCCTTTTTTTTTTTTTACTAAGGCAGCCACTCTCTGATGTTTGGTGGCTACCCACCAACCGCCATCGGTTACCCACCAACCGCCATCGGTTACACACCAACCGCCATCGGTTACCCACCAACCGCCATCAATTACCCACCAACCGCCATCGGTTACACACCAACCGCCATCGGTTACCCACCAACCGCCATCGGTTACCCACCAACCGCCATCGGTTACACACCAACCGCCATCGGTTACACACCAACCGCCATCGGTTACCCACCAACCGCCATCGGTTACCCACCAACCGCCATCAGTTACCCACCGGCCGCCATCATAGGGCGTATTGGACACTCCGAGTTTTTTTTTTTTTTATTATGGCAACCCCTGTCTTGAGGGGGTGGGGATTCTGGACCCCTGACAAAAAAAAATCTGAGAAATTTTGGCCGATTTGAGTTTTTCATCAGGATATCGTGTCCTATGAGACCTCCGACCGTCCCACCCAAATCCTTGCCCCCAACCCATGGGCCAAACACCACAGTAGTCACGACATTATTGTCCCTTGTCCATTCTCCTTGTTGACATGATGACAACTTTGTCCAAGGCCCAGGGTGTGTGCCGTTCAGAGGTGCTCTGAGCGCGCTGCATTTTTGGGTACCTCAAGGGACCACCGCTCTGGTAGCAGTCACTTAGGAGCTAGTGAACAATGGCTTGTTGCATTTGCTGCAGGTCTGCTGTCTGTAGCCCGCATTCCGCATTCCGTCACCACCATCCCCTGCATCACCACGATATGCCAAAGAAGGAAAAGATGATCATGAAGCACAGCCTACGTTTGCACCTAATGAAAGGAAGAAGTGACCACTGGGGGTGCCCAGGCTCAGACCCCGACATCCCCCCCCCAGGAGGTCCAAAATATTGAGGGGGTCTGGACCAGATTTGGCCCAAACTTGGTGCCCAGGGTGCTGGAATTTTTTTTATGCATGCGGAGGGGGGGCAACATTTCGTTTCTACCCCATTTTTGTATACTCAAAATGCTCGGAATTTTATGGGGAATCCAAATATGTACCCCCCTTGTAATCCCCTCCCCTTGCAATCCCCCCCCCCCCCCCGAAGGGGGGTCACTTTGACCTGCTTTTGACACGGGGTTGTTGTGTTGTGCTTTGTTGTTCTTTGTGTGCTGGTCCCCACTATCAGAGTTGACTCCTTTTCTCATTCAGACACAAATGTATGCCACTGGCGATCATGTCCGATACCACTCTCACAGTAGAAGTGCCCCACTGTTGGCAATTGTCATTGGGCCCTCACCCTCCCCCAAGCATTTGAAGGTACCTGTAAGGTCCAAGCCAGCCAAGCCAGCCCCCAGAAGGGCTGCCAAGTAGGCTGCGGCATCCAATGTAGCCTCATTGTCTAATCCCTGAAAGGCCCATTGAACATGCCCAAAAGTTCAATGTCGTTTGGACTCGAAGAGTTTCATACAGTGCCACGGGGGCAGATCCTGGTAAGGGCCCAACCCCAAAGGGGGGGGACCCCCCCCCTTCTACAGACCCCAAAATGGTTACACGGAACAATGTGCTTTGTTGGCGCCAGAGGCGCCAGAGATTTTGTTTTACGCACCCGGGGCGAACTTTTGTTTTCACCACATGTTAGGGGGTGCACTAAGGGGGTGCACGTAGCACAGTGCAACTATTTGCGCGTTTGGCCGTACTAGAGACCCATACTTTGGGATACTCGGGGCATCATTGTTATCCCTAGCGTAGGTTTTGACTTCCGATTTTGTCCCCTTGTTTGGGGATCCCCGAGGCCGCGGAGGTTTAGCTACTTTTATCAAACCCCCCATGTTGTGAGCGGCAGATTCCACAAGGCGAGGCGCCATGCAAATGTCATTTGTTGTGTGTTGAAGATCCCACCCTCGAGAGCTACCCCGGCTCGAGGTTGTGGTGCTTTCAAGTGCGGACGCCGGTGGTTACATAGCGCGTCTTACCCCCATTTATCCTCCCTCAACTGTTGTTGAGGACAAGGAATCCCACACTCAAACCCCCACCCACACCCCATTGATGTAACTCGGCAGATGAATATTCCACCCTCTTTTGGGCCCCCGAGAAGGCAGGGGTGAGGCATCCATCTCTGATTTCGTCCCCCTTTGTTTGGGGACCCCCGAGAATGCAGGGGTTAGCCTATGTGCAAACTCAAAGTAACATTCGGTACTGCTTTGGAAGTGCCGCAGTGCAGCAGAACAATCACGAGCTATGACCGGTCACAATGTGTCTTGTTAGCTTTGTCTATTTGCGCGTTCGGAGGTACCCGACGAAAAGGTGCTAAGTTTGGGTCAACGAAGTCCCCCCCCCCTTCCCTGCAACCCCCAAAACGGTCGCACACCCCTCAGGGTCACACATTGGCTGGCGGTGACCCTTGTGTACAGTGCATGTGGAGCGGGCACATGCACAGAAGTAACAGTGCCTGTGGAGCGGGCATGTTGTAAAAATAACATCAATGTCTCATTTGGATGGATGCTACCGGTGTTGTGCATGCAATGTTGCAATCATCAAGTGTTACGATTTTGTGGTGCAATCCCCCCCCTTGGGGTCATTTATGCCCCCCCCCCCCCTGTGGGGGGGACCGGCGTGACATATGGTGAGGGATTGCAAAGGGGGGGGGGAATGCAAAGCATGAAACCTTTTGTGATCGTGACCTCCCCCATCATCTAGCCCCGCAACGTCTGCTTGGACCCCCTAGAGGGGTGGGCGTGTTGCGTGCTGTGCACAAAGTTATTACAAGGCCGTACCCAAGGTAAGAGCTCATATCTAGAGGAGCTGAAATGCAGGCTGACATCGATGATGTGAGTTTGAATACTAATACCCAGGAGGACCATTTGTTGCTCCTCCAAGAATTTTTCACTGTCAGCTAGGAAAATCATCTCCGTGTCAAACTCGAGAAATACTTTGGAATACCTTGGCTTCGATGTGGGATATGGGTGTTGGCAATAGGTGGGTAGGTATCTTCGGGTGCACGGGATGCCTTCTTTGACATTGTTGGAAGAAAAAGGAAGAAGGGGCGACCACCCCTCCAACCACCCTTGTTGCGGGGGTACAGTATGGTCTGTATAGGCAAGATTATTGCTATTTGCCCTCCAAAAAATCCCCAATTTCCCCCTGTAAAATGTGCGATGTGCACGCGCTATGCACAAATGCCCCCAGGGTAAAATTTTTCTCAAAAACCGCACATTTGTGTGTTCAAAATGACCAGTGCAATGAGGGGGTCATTTTGAAGTAATAATAGCAACTCAGATTTTGTCTTGTTGTGTGAGCTATTTAGGATGGTGCCTCTTGGGATGGTTCACTGGTGTTTGGTCATGCGGCATGGCGGACCGAGTTGCATTAGGCTCATGCCGGAATGACAGGCCCATTTTATGGTCTTGGGAGGGCGCGCCTTGACATGGCGAGGGCAGGGCATGGCCCGTTGGTCCAGACCATCGGGGGTCCCATTCCTTTCAGCGTGACGCACAATGAGCTTTCAGAGGTTCAGCAGCCCAACTCAAGTGCCAGCAAGAACGAATTTCGAGAAACGCCGGGCATTAGAGGAAGAAAGAAAGGCCCGAGTCCTTGATGAGCGCACTCGCGGCATGGGCATTGAGGTCAAAGTGCTTGACGCCCAGGTTTTCCCCTCGTCCCATGGCACCCTGCCTCCTCGGTACCCTCCTGCAGGCCTGTCAAGGGAGTGTGCCCGGGAACATGCTTCGATAGTTTGTGTTTTAAACATCTCCTGGAGTGCGTGCCTCTGTGACTTTGCGAGGGGCAATCTTTACAGGATTGTGGAGCAATCCAAGGAGGACAAGGGGACAGGCTCGTGCAGCCAGGGGCAGCAGTGCAAGCACTGCAATCGGGCAATGGTGACGGTAGCTGGGCAGAGGGGGACGAGGGTAGGAGTCATTTGGATGACAACAGATCCTGCAACCCTCTGCAACCCCCCCACCCCCACTAGCCTCGGTAAACTCCTCATCACCCCAGACAAGGTTCACCAAACCCTACGCTTACGAAGGTAGTGCAGGGCTGGTGCCGCTGCCGTGTAGATAATCACCTGCTTTACGCTGTGATGTGATGATGAGCACGTGATGCACACATCTGTTTGGCCTGCACACATCGCAACACGTGCAGTATGAACGGCAGTGTGCCCTCAAGAGGAATCAAACGCCTGCATCTTCCCGATTCCACGAAGCCACCCGTGTCTTGTGCATGCTCTTCCACAGTCTCGACACGTCCCTAGGAACACACACAGACACCCACGCTCCCCGCACATCCCACTTACCCCGCCAGTACCCAAACGACGCAAGAGCGTCCGGGACTATCAAAGACGCCCTCGTTAAAAGTAATGTAGAGCGCGCGCGCACACACACACACACGCGCGCGCGAGTGCTTGCGATGTGCCCCCGTGCCGCAGGGCGAGCCCCCACCCCACTGCGCCACCTGGGGGTGCGCAGAGCCAGCCAGAGGACTCCAGGTCGGGGGGAGGGGGGACGAACCCCAGCCCCCAAAAGGCGAGTGACGCAAACGCCGGTGAGGGGGGGGGGGGGGGGGGCAAACCCCAGGGGCGTCCGGCGCCCAGAGCCAGTCCTACCCCCAGCGCGCGGGGACGAAGCGACGGAGGGGAGAGACACCTCCCCAGGACGGCCCGCCGGGCAAACGAGCACGCCGGCCGGAGCGGCATGGGCGTGCAGGCACCGAGGTCTCATAACCCACAGCCACCAGAGGCTCTGGCCTAGGCGAGGGTGACGACTCTCAAGGGGCGCCAGTGCAGTCATGATGCTTTTCATCAGACATCCTTCTGGCACAGGCCCCCCTCCGCTGGGCGCCCACCCCTGGACCCATGCAGGCCTTCCTCTGTAATATGGCATCCCCCCCCCTCCAAACACACGAACATCGAATCAGACCATGCATCTCCAGAACTGTTACTGGCGAGAACTGAAGGCGATGAAAATGCCCCCGTGGCGGGGCAATTGGCAACTGGCACACACACACGCACGCACGCGCGCGCGAACAGACCCGTACAGAGGCGACCTCACTTGACGACGCCGGCAGTGGCCGTACGGGCGCAACCGGGCTACCTGGTCAACTGGTGCACCCCACGGCCGTAGGAACACACACACAAGCGCGCGCGCGCACACACACATAATGTGAACACAGCCCAAGAGAGGTAATGTATGCGAGCGAACACGAAGATGTTGTCTTACACTCTGGGCGTCGCACACGCACATGATCAAGGCCATCCTATCTCCTGCTGTGTCTTGTTGCCCAGCCTTTGCTATGCACCTGCTTGTGCCCAGGTTGCTGAGAAGAGCCGCATTAAGCAACACAATAAGGATCTTGACGACTTGTACAATCAGCAATTGAATCAGCTTGATGAGGCTTGTTGCGCGATAGATAAGGTGTGGAGTATTCTGCAGAATGTGGAGCATGCGGAGTATTGTGTTGGGGGCTGGAGGATTGCGGAAGTTGTGGTGGGAAGTGGAGGGATGCGGAAGGGTGCGGAAGGGTGTGGAAGGATTTGCAGGGATGTGGAGGGATGTGGAGGAGTGTGGTGGGGTTGTCAGAGGTTGTGGTGCATGCACCCAGTCGCTGCTTGGTGCGTGCGTGGTGCAGCTGTTCGGGACAAGAAAGTTGGGTGTGGGGTCTGATAAATGGACCATACCAGGCTGATATAAGTATTTTGAGACATATGTTTGTTTCTAGCTTTAACAGGTTTGAAAAGTGGGAAACGAAAGCAAGTAACGCAAAAATCAAATGGATTATCCGGTTTTTGTCTCCGTTTCGTTCAAAACGTGCTTATAAGTGTATTGCTCTTGTTGGTTGCCAGCATCGATGTGCGGTATGTTGTGTTGAACGAGTATCTATTCTATTTGGCCTTCGGTCCTAGAAATGCATTGCTACCGTGATGCGGTTTGTGCGTCCCAAATGAATGGTTTGCACACAATTCTGATTTGAGCTGCCATTTGTTTGGAACTGGGCAAGGACTTGGGAATGGGTTTTTAAAAGGCTTGCAATAGTAAATGGAGAATAGTAAATGGGGGTTTGCCGCAAAATATTCGTTTTTTTTTAGACATTTTGGTATTTGCGGGGTATATGACACCCTTTGGGGAACAACAGGTGCAGGCAGGTGCAACCCCCCCCCCCCCCGGCACCACCATTGCGGAGATGCGCTAATCTGACCTAATACATCTCAGGTACAGTGACACGGACATTGCAAATACCCGACAGCCATGTCCTTGGTGTTGCGAGGTACGGGCATCACTATCCCCTGCATCAGACCGAATGTAGACAGCGGGCCTACCGCCGTGGCCTCTTTCTGTGTGTGTAGAGGAAGTGGGCACTGAGTATGGCGCAGAAGGTCAACATGTGTCTGTGCTCATGGAATCAAATTCGTGCAAGCAGCCCATCTCTCTCCTGAACCGGGGACCCTGAGCACGCACCAGAGCAGCACCAACACCCGGATGTGCAAAAAGAGCAAGGACAGCGAAGCCTCCCCGAGTTATTGGCAACCATCCAAAAGTCTCCAACAATGGAGGGCCATCTTGCCACGGTGCCCACGCGGTGCGCGTGCAGTGAATGTGCGGTGCAAACTTTGGGTACATCTAGGGACCCACAGGGACTGATCGCACCCATTTAAGAGCTGTCAAACACCTACTTGCTGTGTCCATTTGCTGTGCGTATGCTGTTTACACATGTAGTGGGTTGATACTCGCTTATTGTCGTCTCATGTCACACAGCTCTGAAACAACATATCGTTGTCTTGCTTTCTCCCCGATACCAACTTCACCTATAAGCGTGCAAGCACATTGGAGCGATTTCCTGCAGTTGTTGTCACCCCATCAAAGCTGGATGGCGATTGTTCTAGCATCCAGCACGAGATGAAAGGTAGGACAATCACACACAACTGTGCTCCACTTCACCAGTTGGAGTTCCGCATCCGCAGCCCATTTCTCTCATCACCACAAGCCCATGGCGAATAATGGCAACCACCCACAAGCCCACAGGAAATAATAGCAACAGACCAGAAACCTCTAGAATGCAAGGTTTTGTGCGAGCAACTATGCTTTTGTGAGGTTCTATGGGCTGCTTGGGAGGTTGCCTCTTGGGATGGTTCACCATCGTTTGGCCATGTGCGCGGTGCATGAGTGTGGTGCACAAGCAGTGCGCACGTGATGCAACAGTCCCCACATAAACTGCAAACCCCCAGCGTTGGTGACACAGAATTTTTTTTTCTTGTTAAGGAGCATCCTTTTTTCCGACAGCCTGGGTACATCTTGGTTCTATCTGAGGGCCGAGGCGGTCACCGAGGGCCAAAGGGCAAGCCCACAAGGTATTCGGTTTGCCAGGTACCTGCGGATATTTTATGTTTTCCGCATTTTTCCAGCGGATACTTGGGCAAAGGGAACTGGGGGCGGGGCATTTCTGGCCTCCGGAAAAATTGGGACAATTGGTATTTCGTCTAATTCTCCCACTTGTCTCTCATTTTCCTCCCATTTCACACCTTCCCCCCATTCTCACCAACCCCCCTCCCCCCATTTTCCCCCATTTCCCCCCATGTCCCCCAATTTTTCCAAGGCCGCCCGGGGACTCAGAGGCCTCCGGATTGGTGTACCTCCTCGGCGGGATACGCGGTGCAGGTGCAAATAGAGCGCCCGCAGGCGACGCTCCTCTTCATGCCTCTGTCGCTTATGTAGCCTCGCTGCTTTGTGTGTCCCAGAGGGCAGAACCGGCATTGGCCCATGAGGTCGTGTTGCCCATTCGTAACACGTATGCCCGTACCCCTGCGCAGGAGATCGGCCTGTTTCGCCGTGCCAGAGACCGGGAGACCAACGAGTTCCGGGCAACGTACCAGCGGAAGGAGCAGCGACGTGAGTGGGACCTGCAGGATCCCAAAAGCAAGTCCAAAGAGCCCCCCACGCGGCTTGGGGATGTCGACCCGCGGCTGGGGCCTGCCAGTATGCAAGTCTTTTCCGGCGAAGACCTCGATGGGCCCCTTCGGAAGAAGGTTTGCCGGACGTGTCGGTCTTTGTGGCTCCCAGTACTATGAACTGCGGATTCGGGCATGGGTCTCTGCGGGGGTTGGGTGGGGGTTGGGGGCATTTTCTGAACGCCTCTCTCTGGGATGGGATTACAGTGCGGGTCTTGGGCCACAGTCCTGCCAAATGACAAGTGGACATCCCGGACAAGTGGGCAAGTGGACAAAGACCAGTGGACATCCTGGGCTGCCTGAGGGCTTGTATAAGAGCTTTCCTCAGCCACGTAATTCTGATGTCAAGGTTGTGGAGCACTGTGAAGGCTCGTGGTGGGTCGTGGAGGATGGTGGAGGGTTGTTGAGGGTTGTTGAGGGTTGTTGAGGGTTGTTGAGGGTTGTTCAGAGCACTATGGAGATTGTGGAGGATTGGGTTGTTGAGTGATTGGGGGTGCCTCAACCGCAGTGCGCGCGCGGTGCAACTATTTGGGCGTCTGGCCGTACTAGAGACCCATACTTTGAGATACTAGGGGCCCCTAGGGGCATCATGGTGACCCCTAGCGGAGGTTTTGACTTCTGATTTTGTCCCCCTTTGTTTGGGGATCCCCGAGAATGCAGGGGTGATGTAGCATTTCCGCCCTCTTTTGGGCCCCAACCTTCCGGTGCTATTGAGGAAACCGGGACAATATTTGAATCCACCCTTTGTTGCGTGGTGCATCATGGTGACCCCTAGCGTAGGTTTTGACTTCTGATTTTGTTCCCTTTGTTGGGGACCCCCGAGAATGCAGGGAACATATGGAGGGGATCCGGTACGGAGTTGCATGAGTACGTGCGTGTACTCTTGCATTTGCAGCAATTTTTGATTCGAAGACAGGTACGGTACCCTCCATATGGTCCGTGGGAACACGTACCTGCACATGTATGGACTGCACCTACACAGGAGGACAATGATGATGAGGATGTTGTGGGTGATGATGGGGATGTTTGTGCCCTTTTTTTCACCAAGTCTGACCTTGAGAAGATGTCCATGTGTGACAAGTGTGAACTGCAATATTGTACGGATTGCATTGACACACACACATGTGACAATGTGACTTTTCTTTGATTCTGCAACTGTGTCATGTTGTGCACACAAGTTGCGTATTCTCAATGTGTACTTAGTTGACAATGGAACAGAGAGACAGTTGTGTGTTCTTGAGGGTGGCGACCAATGCGCTGTTCATGGCTTTTCCAGTTGTGCATGATGTGTGTTATGTGAAGGGAAGGTAGTTTGCAACTTTCTTGAGCTGGGGCAGTTTGGGTCACCTATTTCTAAGGGCGTTTCCAAGGGGTGTGCTTGGGGGCTCTTCGGGGGGAACATAGTCTAAAAGTAGCGCGCAGTGCGCGCGCAGTGCAAAGACTCCCCCATTGCGGGTGTGTGGAGGATAGTGGAGCGGTGAATTGTGGAGGGTTGTGAAGGGTTGTAGAAGTATTGGATTGTTGAAGATTGTGGAGGGTTATGGGTGATAGTGGAGGGTGTGGAGGATTGTGGAGGGCTGTGGGGGACGTTGTAGCGTTTTGCGTGGATGATACGTGGAAGGTTGCGGACGGGTGTGGGTAGTTGTGAAGGGTTGTGAAGGGTTTTGGACAGTTGTGAAGATTGGATTGTTGAGTGTTGTTTATGGCTGTTTTGGATTGTGGAAGTTTGTGGTCGGGCGTGGAGTGACGTTGAGGATTGTGGACAAGTGCAGGGTTGTGTAGAGTGTGCCGGGCTCAGGAGGAAAGAGGGGTGGGCGGGGAGGTGTAGACACCAGCCAGACCCACCGGGGCGTGGCACAGGGAGCCGAGGACGGATGCCCAAGGGAGCGCAGGCCTGAGGGCAGGTCCCAAGGCACGCACCGGGGGGCGGGGGGGGCGGGGGTTGGGAGTAGGGCAGAAGGCGCAGTGTATGACGCAGCAGAGTGCAGTAGAAGTTGTGTTGTGCACACTGAAGGCTGCCTTGGCCCTCTGTGCTTTGCCATCCCCGCACACTGCACATTCCCTTGTTGCAGGCCATGCAAGAGCAGATCTCGTCGTGGAGCCGGCAGCAGGTGGATGCGAAGGATGCCACGAAATGGGCCCAGGAAGAAGAAACTCGGCTGTTTGGGGTATGCGGAACGCGCGTCCGTGAGAAGAAGGGCAGCATGTCATGCGTGGGCACACTCGGCGGTCGAGGGCTGTACGTATCCGCGCGTATACGCGCATACATATGCATGCCCTTGTGCACGGGTAAACGCCGTTAGCGGACCGTTTTTCAGGGAAGGGAGCCTTCGGCCTCTATATTGTCTCTTCGCGTCTACAACATGCCAACGGTGTCTACAATTTGCAGGCCGCGTCTACTTGTGGTGTACAGTGTCCACAGACTATACGTATACCCGTGTAAATGTATACGCGTATACGCACGTATACGTACATATCTGCAGTGGTTGGCACAGCGTTGCCACAGAACGTGCGTCAGCGTTCCCTTCAAACCAGATCGCCCCCGCCCAACGTCAGCGGCTCAGTACCCGCATCCCGTCCTTCGCTGTGACGGTCCCCTGGAAGACTCGAGAAAAGGGTGGGCTCGGGGATATTGCCCGAGTGTAGCGTTGGGCGTTGCGCTGCATCGTCAGTTTGTGCGTGCGTCGCTGGGCCTCGGTTCCATTCGGGGAAGACCTATACGCCCTCGACGCTGCCCATCCTCCACAGAAATGCTACGCATGGGCCTGTGCACAGGGCTGTGAACGGCGTCGAAAGGGCTGTCTGCTCCGCGGCACAAGAAGTGAAGGGCTCAGAGCGTATCTGCCCGTCACACCGCAGGAAGCGGGCAAATGCCCATTCCCCGGAGGCCCTCCAACGAACACACAACGGCGCATCGCGGGGCAGGGCCCGGGGGGTTGTTCAGGCCACTGATGTGGAACGTCCGAGCCCCCCCCCCCCCCCCCCAAGGCCGACGTTCGGGGACGGCACCCGGTGGCGTGCCAAGGGGTTGATGGAGCGCGGCGATGTGCGCGTCCCCCGTGTCTAGGCCATGCGAAGGCCGCACGTCAAAAGAGGCCTTCAGCAAGCGATCGGGCTCAGCCGCAGACCCGTGGTCACAGTCGTACAGAACCATTGACCCGAGCACAGCAGCCGTGCACAAGTTTTTTTTTGTTGACTGGTTCCCCTTCAGTGCCGGCCGCGTCCGATGAAGGTGTCCATTGGTAGGCCACAGGTCTGGTCAGCGGCTGACGGGGGCGGGGGACGGTGCGGGCTCAGGGGCTGGGGGGTCACCAACCCGAGCCCTGTCCACGCCCGCATCGCCAACGCGGCACCGCAGGAACGGGACGAAGAAATGACCCACAAGGCCCATCAGGTCGCCAAAGGTCTGGCCAATGAGCGCAGGCGGATCGCTGTCGAAACGGCCCACTTCAACAAGGCCCTCGCGCAGCAGCAGAAGATGGAGGCGCACCGCGGCAAATGGAGGTGTGCGCCACCGCTGCAGCGACCCTGTGCCCTGTGGCGTCGGCTGCGATGTCCGGCGTCTCGTTCGCTGTCGGTGGCACAGCGCCCCCCCATTCGTACCGCATCGATGGTGGAGAGCCCTCTCCACGTTTTTCGGGGGTGGGAACGGATGGAGGGTGGTCGGGGGGTCGGTCTTCTCTGCTCGCCGCTCGCCGCTAACATGGCCCTCTCTCCCTCCCTCCCCCTTCCCTCGTCACCGCCCGCATCGTCGTTGTTGTACAGAGGAGAGCGGCTGGTTTGCTGTGAAGGCCCAGCGGAGGCAGGGACCCCAGGGCTACCCCCCCCCCCCCCCGGGAGTCAGTTGCTCGGAGACGCTTGCCCTGCGGGGCAGTGCCCTGTCGCCTCTGAAATGGCGTGTCAAGCTTCGGGTGTCCTGAACGGATGTACACACGCAAGCGCAGGCCGTGGTGGCCTCCCCCAGAGTTTTGCTTAACAACTCAGCATCTCCTTCGGGGGGGGGGGGTCTGACCCCCCCCCCCCTTCGGACACCCCACCCCCCACCCCCCCTCTTAAGTGATTGGGCAAATTTTTCTCCGGGCCTTCGGCCAATCAAAAATTTTTTCTGGCGCCTTCGGCGCAAGTCAGTTTAGGCCAAAAAATTTGTTCGGCGCTTCTAACAACTCAGGGTCTCCTGGGGAGGGGGGGGGGGGGGCCTCTCCCCCACAGCCTCCCCACCCCCCACCCCCCCCTCGGACCCCCCCCCCTTTAAGGAAAACTCTGGCCTCCCCCCGGCAGAGCAGAGTGATCCGGCGGTGCGCTCCCACGATCCGGCACCGGGTCTGTAGGCAATCCTGCGGTGCGGCACACCACGCACAAAGAGAGACAAGCACGTTCCTGTGCACAGACAAACACGGAAAACGAGTAACACGCCCCCCCCCAACACACACACACTCACTCACCCACGCGTGACAGTCGGTTATCCGGCAGTGCACAGACACACACGGGCCAGCGGAGCTACATCCCACCCTATGCCCCCGCCCCTGCGAGAACGGTTTGGCGGCCGTGCGACCCCAGCCCCACCCGGGAGCCGCAATACCCCCCACCCCCCATACAGAACCCCGGCGTTGACAACGATCCAGGGAACCATCGTGGCCGTGGACGCGGGTACATCCGGGTGGGCAGGGCCATGGGGGGCGCTGGTGGAGAGGGGCTCCGGATGTCACACACACACACACACACACACACACACACACACACACACACACACACACACACACACACACACACACACACACACACAGACACACACACACACACCGGTCAAGGGGCAACACAGGGACACACCCCTGGCCTGTACCGAGGGCCTGCACCAATGGGGAGCAACTCGACCCCAGGATGCCAGTCTGGCCATACAGGCTCAACCGGGAGACCTGGTAAAAATGGTGATACCCCCCTCCCCCCAACACACACACACACACACACACACACGACAGTCGGCGATCCTGCGGTGTGGCACCCCCTACCCCCCAAATACCCCCCAAAACACACACACACACACACACACACACACACACACACACACACACACACACACACACACACACACACACAAAACAGGGGCAAGCACATTCGGGCGCACAGACGCGCACGGACAGCAATGCAACGCACATTTGCCGGCTTACGGACCACCGAGCACCATCCGCTGCAGCAGCAACACGCACAGCCCACCGCAGGGCACGCCCCGTGGCCCACAATCCGCACACACACGACCGGCGATTGGTGTGTGCCCTGGACCGGACGGCCCCGGGGCCGTTACATGTGGTGCGCCTCCGCCTGGGCTCTCCCCGAACGAGGCAATCCATGTGCCCTCGAGGCCCTTGTCGGACCGGGAGGACTAGTCCAAAGCCCAAAGCCCCCGAGTCCGTAGCCCTCCACCCGCCCCCAGGGCTCTTTTTAGCAACTCGGCACCACTTGGCAGGGGGTCCCACAGCACCCATCCACCCCCCCCTGGGCCCACCCACATCCCCGGGTCTTCGACCAATCAAAAATTGTCTTTGGCGCCTCTAAAAACGCAGCACCACTCGGGGGGGGGGATGGGGGGGGCTGGACCCACCCATCACCACCACCCCCTAAAAGGAGCCCTGCCCCCCTCCCCTCCACCTTCGCTGCTGGTGCAGGGAGCAGCAGGCAAACATGGCGGAGATTCAGGCGGCGCTGGACTCTGATCTGCTCACAGAGAATCGCCAGGGCACCGTCCACGCCCAGGACCCAGACCGCTATAGACTGGACAACATGAAGGGGCTGTCGGCCACGGAGAAGTATGCGTCAAGGGCCTTGCTTGCGGCCTCGGATTCAGAGACAGTCATACACGCCATGAGGCAAACAGGCCTGCACACCCAGGCCCCGGGGCGGGGAGGGCGGGGCCGCGGCCCAGCTCCTTGACGCTGATTCAACAAGCCACCCTACGCACTGGCCCACAGACCGGCTGCCCCAGCCAATCTCCTCCATCAGCAACAGCATGTCACGCAGAACGCATAGCACTGGACACCAGTTGCACTGCGCGGCACCCAACCAGCTGAACAACCCCCATCTTGACCCACCCACGAAGGTGGTCGCTGGAACAGTCCATACCCGAACCCCCCCCCCCCCTTCCCCACAGACCTGTGCCATTTTCAGCAGCGGAGAGATGGTCGGAGTGGGAGGCGGAGGTCACAGTCCAAGACACTCCAACACGACACATACGTGCAGGGCCAAGATGTACCCAGATCGGGTACATGATGCGGTACATCATAGAGAAGTGGGAAAATGGGAAAGATGGGGAAAGATGGGGAAAGATGGGGGAGGGAAATTGGGGCTGAAGTGGAAAATTGGGGAAAGATGGGGGAAGATGGGGGTCGCCAGCAATGGCCTGACCTGACCCGCAATGACTCGTTCCAACAAACATGACCCCCCCCCTCCCCCGGGTTGGGTATAGACACCCGACCGGTCCCGGGGGCTTACCTTGCCAGCTGCTTCTATCTGCCCGCAATGGGCCTCCAACCGGCTCAAGGGACCCTGACTAGGCACCTGTCATCGGGGATGGGGTGGGATCAGAACGAGCCCCCCGCCCCTCCTGACGAGTCTGGTCAGCACACCAGTCATTTCAATCGCCGGTCGGCCTGCTCTGGTCGTGTGCACAGTTTCCTTGGAGTACAGACTGACATTGTTGCGCACAAATCCCCCGGTGCGAGACCGGTGAAGGTGTTGTTGCACACGCAATACCTGTTTATTGTGCGCACAAATTCCCTGTTGTACCAACCGGAATCCCATGTTCACAATTTACATGCACAAGAAAAAGTGTGGACTACAAGGGGTTTTGAACCCCTGTGTACAGGTTACATGCTTTCAGCATTTACCACTCAGCCACACGCATGACTGAATTGAGACTCTTTCTCCCATTGATACACCAGAAATTCGTGCGTGCTCGTTGTGCCCCGGGCGCGCGCACACACCCGGGGCACAACAAGTGTGCACAAATTCCCTAGTGTACAGACCGGGAACCAGGTTTGTGCGCACACCCACCCTGCACACGCAAACCCCAGGGTGTGGATACCGTGCCATTGTTTTGCGGAATACAAATTTTCCACGTTGGTGTTTTGAGTTTTGTTTTTGCAAATTTTTTCTGACAGCACCCAAAATAGGAAGAAATATTTTTTTCCTTTGCAGAAACCATTTTTGCGGAGGGTATGCAGCTGAAAATTGATAACTTTTTGCGTTTTTTTTTTTTGCAGTAAAACAACACCTTGTGAGCGGAATTAATTATTTTTGCAAAAAAAATTAATGTTGGCACCATGAGAGTCAACATAGCGTACATCTTCAGAAAGCGGTGTACAGCATACACATAGCACACACCTGAGGCACAGTGGGTGCGAGCAAACTCTTGCATTGCACAAATTTCTTGGTGTACAAACCGGGGAGGATTTTCCCCTGTGCCTGCTTCCCCTCTTTCCCCTGAGCTCATCTGGATCCCCCCTCCCAAACCAAAGAAAGACCAAACTCCCTCGGGTGTGTGCGGTCCCGTGAGTGTCTCGGGCACGCCCTCGCACCTCAGCTATTGGTGTCATGGTGTGTGTGGGTCCCCAATTTCGGGCCTCTGTAGTAAATTGCATTTTTCCCCTGTTGAAAAGTTTCTTGATGTGGGTGGGTGCCGGGGGGGGGGGGGTTGGCCGCGGCTGGCCAGAGCCCCAAATGCTCCCCCCAGGGTAAGCAATGGCCAGGGTAAGGGCATGCCAGTAAAAGGCCAGACCAGGGATGCATTAGAGAGGCAAGGCCCCCCCCCCAACTCAATGGCCAGGCCCCCCCCTGCCGAAGCGGGGGGGGGGGGGGGGGGGGGCCATTGAGCTGGTCGGTTACAAATGCCATTGAAGCTGGCACTTCGCGTCAGGGAGACTGTGGCTGGGCATAGGCTGGGCGCCCTGGAGTGGGGGGCTACCACCCCCCTTCCAATGCATCCCTGGGCCAGACCGGGCAACAAGACGCATGTGCAGCATCCCCCCCCCCCCCTCCGTGGCATGCTGATGAGAATCTTATGGGTCTCACAGCCTTTGTCCTCCGCCCACGTGCACTGGCCCCTTCCACAGGCAAGCTATCGTTGATGCCCAGGCCAGGCAGCGCCGGGAGCTGGCCGCACGCCGGCAGCAGGAGGCGGCCGAGGAGCACGCCTGGGACCTGCTGCAGCACCAGCAGACCCGGAACGCCGTCCTGCTCGACCGCCAGCGTCTGCGGGAGAAGCGGGCCGCCATGCAGGCCCTCGCGGAGGATCGCCGGCAGCAGGCGGCCGAACTGGCCCACCGGCGCGATGCTCTGAACAAGTTGTACACCAACAACGTCGGGGAGGAGTTCCAGGGCCGCTTTGGGGCGTCCCTGCGGTAGTGGGCCTGCCTCACGGGGCCGCACCCGCCCACGCAGAGGCTTTTGCCAAGGCTACTGCAGACGCTCGTGTTGCGGCTCCGCAGGGACTCGACCCAGACGGCCACGTCATGGGCTAGAGTTGCGATCACGAACCGTTTTTGAGACCCGGGTGAGCGGTGTTGTACCCACCGTTTCCCCCGCTTTGTGCATGTTGAACAGTTTGTCGGCTCTGCTGTGGGAGGCTGGGGTGCGGGCACCATGGCCACTGCCGAGCGTGTGCTCTGTATTGCTGTGTCGCTGGAACCTGTGCGGGAGTTGCATTGAACAGATTTCTCTCTGGTCCGCAGCACTTTCGGGTGTAGGGGTGTCATTTACCTCGTGGTATCATCACCCAGCACGCACCACGAGGCATTGCCACGCGCATTGCCGTTGTGCACGTCCCACTCAATGGCGGTGCCGTCATCTTTGGAAGACACACCATGTGTGCTGCTGGTGCTGGTGCTGGTGCTGGTGGTAGCACTAGCGCTGGTGCTGGTTGCTGATTTTACCACCCACCCACGCACGCACTCGCGCACACACATAGACACACCACCCGTCTACCAGTGCCCATTGGTATGACATCCCGACCATTGCCTTTGGGTAACAGCGCCTTCAGCACAAAGACACTGACACACACACACACACACGCGAGCGCGCGCGCGTTGTGCAGTCACCCACGCGGCGGTGACACTGTCATTTTCAGTGGCTGTGCTTGTGTCTTGTGCAAGAGAATGGGACAAGTGCACAGGACTTTCATCATGCATGCTTTTTGGGCTCTTGCCAAGGACCAACGGTAGCCAGCATGCTGCAGCATTTGAAAATGGGATCCGCTGGTGGGTTTTTTGCAGCATGCTGCCGCGCCAATCTTTTTTCTTCGCGTGTGGTATTGAACCCAGAACTGATGCAACTCTTTTGGGTTGCCTTTTTCTGTGCACCATTTTCCTCCACGGCTTCCCATTTTCTTTTCGGTGTATTTGTTGCCATGCCAAGCACGGAGGACCAACCTGAGAAGAGAAACAAGTCAACTACTTGGCATTGGCAAGCATTTGCGGCTCACTAGTCACAAAAACAATGGGAAAACGCTGGGAAGTTGTACTGCATCCTGTGTGCCATTTGGTTGTCCTCAAAGGGCGCTATACTGAAGGATCATTTTCTTGGGGAAAATGTGAAGCAACCTGATGGCTTTCGTGTTCGGAAACCTGGTGGCCATGCTTCCAAATTTGGCAAAGTGCCGGTGCTGCTACCTGCCCCTGCCGTGGAACCACCCCCACAGCCAGTAGCAATAATTGTTGTCAATGTCACCACCCCGGAGAAGGCCTCAGAAGTGGATTGTTCTCCGCCGTCCAAAACAAAGCATGCCTCAAATGCATGGGTTCTGGGTTCAATTTTGCAAAAGGGGCTTGAGCAACAACACTTCCATCTGGATTTGACAAGGGTGTTCACATCATGCAACATCCCATTGGAAAAGTTGGGTCATCAGGAGATGAAGGATTTTGTCAACAGGTGTCTGCCTGATTACCCATTGGTATATCCAAACAACTACCGTTGTGCATGGCTTCCCAAAGTGGGAGCCGCACACTCAAATTGAGGAGGTCATCAGCCAGAGCGAGCGATAGGTGATTATTTTTGCTGATGAGACGACGACCTCTGCCCAAAAGAGGAGTACCAATTGGCAATCAACGTTGTGCTGCTGCCCAAGGGTTTCAACTCAGGGGGCGCACTGTGCGCTGTGCCCGCGCTGTGCGAAAAGTCGGCTGTTTTCCACCACCGGTAGCCACGGGTCCCAGGGCCCTGAATTCTGCACCCTACAGCCCCTGCTGGTACACCAGGGATTTTTTTTTTTAGTCTGATGCTTGCCATGGGTCCCAGGGCCCTGAATTCTGCACCCCCGGTGCTGTTTTGAATGGATCATGCACGCTTCTGTAGGGGGGTGGTTTTCAGGGGTGTTCCCGGGATAAACAACGTAATAATTGGCGCTGTGCCGGCGCTGTGCCCGTGCTGTGCCGGCGCTGTGCGCGCGCTGTGCAAAAACGCCCCCTTAGAGAGTGCAGGAGTGCTTGGTTTTCACTTGGACTTGGTATTTCCTGATGAGGTGAATGGGGAGACTGTGAGTGCCAGCATTGACAAAGTGTGCCGTGATGTTCATGTGGCGCAGTCTGATTTTCGTTTCCTTTTACACAAAGCAGCCACTTATATGACCAATGCAGCAAGTGGCACACCAGGTGTGTGCAACAACCACATCTGCCCGTGTTGCATGGTGGAAAGCAAAAGCAAATGATTTCCCGAACTTATCGTCTTTGGCTGTTTTTTTCATTCGGCAACATCGCTCTGATGCCACGTGGAGAGGACTTTCCGTTTGTTGGATCATACATATATTGTCCAAGGACCGCCTTGTAATGGGCAATGACACATTGCATCAATTCACCATCATGTATGTGAATTAGAAAACTGATTGGAAGGAGGATGAAGAATGAGATCACGTCTAATGACGAAAGGGATTTTTCAGTCCAGCCTTTGCATGTTCCAGAGGATGTATTTCTGTTGTGTGGGCTGCATGTGACAAGGTCACCCTCCCTCGACCAACGGTGTTGCAGTCCCTTCTGCCAACACGGCAGGGTGAAACGCGCGTACAGCCCATGGTAATTGTCTGTCGATGAATAACTGTGATAATCTGTAATTTTTCCTGTGCACTGGAAGTGGGTACGCCCCCACACACAATATGGGAACGACTGAGTATGAAGCATGCCGTTGCCGGCATGCGAGGGATGCCAAGGGGAAGAAGCAGCACTTGTGAGCAGAGGGACAACTGTCCCACTCTCACCTACCAACACCACTTTTTCCCAGTGCCTTGGCAGAAGCAATCACGACAATTAACTCCTGAGAACTCAAACTAGTTGATACACTGGAAGCAACAACCGGCGCATTGACTCAGCCTTTCGGGCAAGCCCCCCTCCATAAACCCATAAATGGGTACCCCCCGAGAAACTGACCAGATTTCTTTTTGCCAATATCCCCCCTCCACTGCCGGTGCAAATGCGACCGTTGGCCAAGACCTGCGGGAGGGGGGTAGTGTAGGTCAACACAACCCAACCAACAGTCAGCAGCCCTCTGCCAGCACCCCAGCGCCCCCTGCAAGCGGCTCTAAGGAAGAAACTCTCCGTTGTGGGTTGGTTGAAAAGGCTGCCTGCCACATGCCAGCCACTGTCCCATTGATTCCTCGTTGGAAGGCATGAAGCATGCGACGTTAGGGTGTAGGTTTCTAAGCGCGGCGTTCCACACAGCGTGACAGCGTATGGGTCCGGCCATGTTCGATGAGTCTCAAGTATCTGACCCAGGTACCGTGCTGCGGGAGCAACCTGTCCTCTTGCTTCGTTCTCCTTTCGGTCAGGTGCTGTAGACGACAGTTAGGGTGTTGTGGACTTGCCCTCGGGTGTCCTATATCTGCACGGACTATATGGCCCTGAGAATGTCGCTTGTTTCCGGTGCTTGCAGTGCAGACAGGAGATTGAGCCATGTTTCAAGGATGGCCTGTCACTGTGAAGCGAAGACCTTCGATAATGGTGCCGCCTCCCGAAAATTCACCTGGTGCAGCGAGCCCACAATGACCCCCCCCCCCAAGCCCCACAGGCCGCAGAAAATGAAAACTGAAGTAGTTGTTTGCCCAAAAGATGGCTGCTGAGCATCAAGCGGTCATTGCCGAGTACCAGGCCGAGGGATGGGAGGTGATCTTCACGGATGGATCGTCAGAGGAGTACCCGGGTGTGGCCGTCGAGACCTGGCAGACTTCCTACCGACCAATGAGCAGCAATCCAACAGTAGGTCAGAGTTCAGAGCAACGCTGGTGGCCACAGGGACGGGCGGTACAGTGGCTGTGGCGCTCATTCTGCTCCTTCCTGCCCCGATCGACTGGGTCAGGCTGTGAGGTCACTGCCCCGTGCGCACTCGCCTTGGCTGGCCCCATTTGGCCATGCGCCAGCCGGGACCTGCTGAGTGGTTGCTCCTTAGGCCTAGTCGGTACAGGCGTGTTGGAGATCAGTACACACACAACGCCACAGGGGGGGGGGGGGTTGGGGGATTTCCATTTCAGGGAGGGGAGCGGGAAACGTCGGTGGGGGGCAGGTTGCCATTGGGTCGGGAGCACGGAGGGCGTTGCGGGGCTGGGTCAAGCTCCGTGACTGGGGACGGACGTTGCGAGTCCCAGAGCTGCGTGTTGCCATCTGCAACTCAGCCCTGGTCATATGGCTTGGCCCTGCCCGGACATACCGTGACATGATCGCCCAGACTACTTGTCACTGCAGCAAACACAAGGTGATGACGGTTGTGATGGCCGGCACAGCCGGAGCTTTGGTGGAACACGTGACCAAGTTGCCCGCCCCCCCCCCCCCCCCGCGCCCGGCCCTGCCCCCCACTGCGGGTCCAGGGTGTGCGCTCACCTCTGGTACTGCGGATGTCGCCGTTTGTGGTTTCTCCGCGCCTCCCCTTTCCAATCACACTTGGTGTCTCCATTTCCACGCAATGGGCGGTTCCTGCCTGCCGCCGCTCCCCCCGAAAGCCTCCAGACCTCCAAGCGCCCTCTTTGCCCCCAATCCCCCACACCTTTGCTGCAGGATCCCTGTCATCCGCTTTTCCACTGCCCTCCGCCTTCCCCTCCGCGTTTGCGGCAGCCCATTGCGCTCTCGATGCATCGCGGAGCAGACGGAAAGACCCTGCGAAGCGTGTCCCCGGCATCTTATGAACAGGGCAGCCCAGCGCTGCTTTGAAGTGGCACACGGTGGCATGCTCCATCGGCCCTCGAAACGATTTTTCCAGATCCTCCAGCCCTTCCTGACCCGTCTCCGGTGCCATCCCTCGCAGGGCGAGTGGCGACACACTCCCAATTGGGATGTCGCCAGCATCACACCTCATGCCAAGGCGTCGGCGATGAGGGAGGGACACTATACGTGGGACTCTTTCCCCCCGCCATGTCTTCTTCGCCCGAGCCCTACGTCAGAATGGGTTCCAAGGCTCTCCTTCACCTCCAGACGTGGTACGTGCACCCTCACGCGGATTCTCCGCTGGACTGAATGACTGCGTGAAAAAGGATGTCGCCCCACGGTTGTCCCTATGCGGGCCCAAACACACCCCCACCGGCGTCAAAACGCCGGTGGGGGTGCTACGAAACGACGCGTTCCAGGGCTGCACTGATTCTGCTTGGAACGGCCTCACCGAAACCGCTGTTGTCCAGGATAAACCACAGCCCAGGCCTCGGCCCCTCGCTGTCTCTGGTCGATCCAAAGCCTGCCCCAGGGCATAAGTATCCTTCGCATCCGCCCACCGCCTCGTGACCCATGTCCTTTCATTTTGTCCGACGTCGCATGTTCTCATCTTTTATCATGATTGTTTTTCTCTGGGTGACTTCAGCCATCGTTTTGCCCGCTCCACCCCAACTCCGTTTGTACTGGGCGTAATGACGCCGCCTCCTTCTGCAGCTCCAACTCGGGAATTGCACAAGATGCTGCCGTTCTGGCCACACCTGGGGCACAAGGGGCGTTTCAGTGGGGATCCGACCTGAACCCCAAACCTACACCCAACCCATGGGGAGCAGCAGGCTTTTGGCCGACACAGTGTGGCCGACGACAAGATCACGGCTCATTGCTGCTCATCCTTGCGTCTGCCAGCGTTTTTTTCTCTGACTGATGGTGATCGGCAACAAGGTTCTGCCCCCAGTTATGTGGCGCCAAAATTGAGAGTTTAATTGGGACCTCAAATATGCCAAGAACACTGGTCCTCCTTTTCCGTCCAACACGACACTTTAACACCCCACATGAACCTGAGGCTGGAGAGTTTGAACCCCCCACTTATTTAGGGCGTTTTTCGGTGGTCGGTCACAGCCCTACCGTTCCCGCATCAGCCACGCGGGACCTCTGGTGGATTTGCTGCCACCCGTCCCCACGTTTTACTGAATCCTGCACCTCTGGCCCTCGAATCACACCTCGCGCCGATAGTGTTGTGCATATCTTCTGTCCATGCATTCGGCTTCGCGTCTGACAGTGCTGGGGCGCCTGGGAACGTTAGCAGTGCACTGGACCTGATTGTGGACAAGTACGCCCGCAGTGTAAGTCAGAGTCCGAAGACACTGTGCAAGGTGAGTTATAAGGGACGAACTGTGGTAATGAAAGGCGTGCAGCAGCAGCCCAAGCTGTGCTGCATAGCCCACTGCCAGCAACATTCGTCTGAGCGCCATTCGGACTGTGCACTGTCCTTCAGAAGTCATGCGCTGGCCATGCGCTAGTCGCGTTCAGCTGTGGAGCTGCAAGGGAGGGGGTCGGGTTGAAGCGCAACTTTGGTTGCAGGCAATTTTGGCAGGGGACCATTGTGGAAATTGTAGCACTGGTCAGGCGTTGATCAATACAATTTTTGAATGGCGCTGGATGTGCACAGGTCTGGCCGGCGCCGACACGAATGCTGACTAACAACTACAGTAAATGTTGCTGCAGGAGGCAGTGCAGTATCTCTTCATACCATTTTAATTCAGGTGAGCCTTGGAATTTGTTCTGTGCATGTCATCCTGCTTCTTGTGGATGTGTGTTTGCACACCGTTTGTTCGTATTTTTTTGATTTGGTGCTTTGCTTGCAGTGTTGATCAGCGTTTGTGGTCAGATCGCAGGGAAAAGCAAAGGGCAGGGCTCAGGATTCGTTCACCCATGTGGAGTGAAACGCAGAACTAGCTGACGGTGTGAGGCGGGCCTCAGGCACAGTGCACTGTTTGCGTACACCTGGCGCACCAAACGTCAGAGGCGGGCCTCAAGCGCAACCGCATGGCCTCTTTAGAAGGTAGAGAAGGGAGGGCGATTTGAAAGAAGTCGGGGGGCAGGGGGGGGGTTATGGTGGTCTAGTGTTGCAAAGGAGTTGGAGATTCGCTATCCTTGAAATCCATGGGGACCTTTGATGGATCGACAGTCGTAGACCGCCCACAGGCCGTATTCGCGGCTGATATTCGACCCTTCGCTGCTCTTTGGAGGGGTAACCATCAAATTGCTGGTTCTGTCTCGTCAGCAAATTGCCAGTGTGTTTCACCATGTGTCTCTTTCTCCTGTTACTATTCCTATTCAAGCGACAAAGGATTTAGGTTTTCCGGTTGAAATCCATGCATTTCACTCTCGTCTCCTTTTCACTCTGAGAAATGTGGTTGATGAATGGAAAAATGGTGCGATTAAAGCCACTTCGACTGTCTTGTCCAACAACCGTCCCCTGGTCCAACCGCGTCTTTTTGTTTACTCTTTGACCACTGCCTAACAACCACCCCGTGGTCAAACGGTGAAATGCTGCTGGTGATTGCACACGGCGGGGGCGGGGGTGTATTTTGGGAGCGCACAGTCAGTGTGCACTGCAGAGATTTCACCCACAAGCAACACACACCCATATTTGGAAGGCTGGGGGGCTCAGATTACAAATGTTGTTGTTTGTTGTCGTGAATTCAAGACAAGGCGCTTAGACGAGGAATACAGATGGTCGTTTTGCTTTGTTAGAGACCTTGCCATGCGATCACTCTGGATTATGCAGGTGGCAGTAAGGAAATACAGTCTTAGTTACCGTCATGGGACCATCAACCAAGAGGGGTGCCTACATTGGCATTGAGCATATCATCAACGGCAAGTTGTACCCTCCCCCCCCCCGTGCCCAAGAACCACCTTGCGCAAGAACCAACCCCTGGTTCCGCGGTCAAATTCTCACATCACTTTTTTTACCAGGGTAGTGGGTCTTTCATGTTTCTGGTGGATGTAGGACAGCTATTCAGGTGTGCAGGACATCATTTCATGTGTGTTACTATGGGTCCCCCCATCAGGGGGGACCCTATCAGTCACTCACAGGCTCATGTTTGCTTTTGCACCACCTCTTCCATTCCTTGTTCTGTACCACAGACGTTCCCATGTACACTGCCGGTGAGTCTGTCTTCTATCGGCGATCTGATGGCTCTCTTGTTCCAGCCACTGTGTTGGGTCCTGGTGCCCAGTCTGAGACAGTGCAGATTGAGTACAAACGCAATGAGCGTCTGGTGAGGCACCCAGCTGCTTTAATTGCCAACCTCTCGCGTCCCATTCCCACGATCCCCGATTCTCCGGAATGGGACAGTGCACCAAGTCGGTCCCCATCCCCACCCCCAAGGACACGACCAATGGAACGATCTGCCAAACGACGCCCACGGCATTCTGCGCCCCCCAGTGTGCGACCTGTCCAGATTCAACCAGAGATTACCAATTTCTTTTCTGCGGCGCCTGTCCAGAAGCAAACGGAGATCACCAACTTTTTTGGGCCTAATGCTTCACTCCCCACCAGTAGCAGTTCTGCACAGGACACTGCACCCACAATCGTTGTCCGCGCGGAGCCGGCAGTTCGCAAGCGCAAGCGGTCACGAGCTGAAAGCGACAGGGCGCCAAAGCGTGTGCATTACGATGTACGTCGCAAATTGCGTTGTTTGGCGTACTCTGACAAGCACGGGCCACGCGAGGCAGCACGCATCTACAAAGTGGGGAGCCACGGTTCGGTGTGTAAGTGGGACGACAAGCGCAAGGCGTTGGAAAAATTGGCGAAAAAAAATGTGTTCAACAACAAGCTGTTTTTCACAAGGGACATCATGGATGATGATGCAGTCCCCATGCATTTTAATGTCCCAGACCCCAAGCCTAAGCCTAAGCCGAAGCCAGCTCCAAAGGCGAGTGTAGCACCGAAGCCTGGCCCCAAGGGGCAGCACAGACAGGAATTCAGGATGGTGTATCACAGGAAGAAGGGTTTCACGTCTCAGCCAGTTGAACAGTAGATCATCCCATGCACGTTGGAAGGCACACTACAGCCCAGTCAGCTGCGATTCACTCCTTTGGTGTTCATTTGTCAACGTGGTTAACTGTGGGAAAGGAGAGGGCACGCATGTCCCGGCGCAACGCGCCGGAAAATTTTTTTTCCGCGGTACGGGGTTGCCCACGGCTGTGCGCAAGAACCAACCCCTGGTTCCGCGGTCAAATTTAGGGGGAAAAGTGTGCGCAAGAACCAACCCCTGGTTCCGCGGTCAAACATTGCTGGTTCTTGGGCACGGGGGGGGGAGGGTACCCACATCTGCATGCCCATGCAATTCGGTCTCTGAGTTCGGTCATCACCCCCCTCCCCGTTTCTGAAAAGAACACCAAAAACCTGGAGCACAATGCAACAAGTAATTTGACAAGTATTGGGAATGTTGTTCACGTAGTGTGCACGCAGTGCAAAGGGGGCATACGGCGCACTATGTGCAATTTTCACCCTTTTTCACCATCTTCATTTGCACCCATTTTCACCCCTTCTTGTCTTCTAGGTGGAGATTGGATTACCCCCCCCCCTTGTCGTTCCCCACCCCTTGTCGTTCCCCGGGGGGGGGGGGGGGCCGTCACTTGGTCAACCCAAAATTTTTCGTTGCGGCTCATTGTGTTGTTGTGTGGATGACTGTGTTGTGGGGCACTACCACTTGCATTCCTTGCACTCATGGCAGGACATTTTGCTCACTTTCGCTGAAATGGAACTTGATAGCACAACCATGTGTGATGTTCATCCGCTCCACGGGGGAACCTGTTTTGGCGCAGGTCGTTGGACATTCAGAGCACGGTGATGCATATCGCCGCATCACTTATGACCGTGATGGCAAGACTGTCTTGCATGACCGTGCGTCTGTTCGGCGCCTCTCACTGCCACGTGCTCCCTCTCCGCCCCGCCCTGCCCTGGGGGTGTGGTCCCCCAGGGGGGGGAGGGGGACCGTCACTTGGTGACCATCCCCCAGGGGGTGGTGGGGGACCGTCTTCCCTGGGGTGGGGAACGACAAGGGGGGGGGAGGGTATGGTGATTGGAAATCTGGTGACAACTGGTACATTCATAACGTACTGGGGGGTGGTTTGGGGAGGGGGGCAGTCGGAACGTGCGGCAGCCACTCTCTGCAGATGAGCGACAATCCATCAAGCGCGCTGAGTTGCGCGCTGTGCTGCACGCCATACACAACAGGCAGCCTGGGAAACGACTGCACATTGTGACAGATTCAGTGCTCGTGTATGCAGGGCTCGTCGAAAAATGTGAAAAATGGAAACGACACGGCTGGCGGGGGTCGAGGGGGCCATTGGTGCACGTGTCGCTATGGGAAGACCTGTGGTTGAGCTGAACCCTTCTGAGGAGAGCATTTCTGTTCAGTGGGTGCTGTCCCACGTGGGAGTGCTGGGAACGACACAGCAGATGACTGTGCACGGCTGGGGGTGAGTGCAGCGCTGTCCTCGGTCAAAGAAGCAAGTCAGTGCAGGACATGTGGGAGGAACTGGGGCTGCAGCTGATGCCGGAAGGGGAGATGCTGGGGGGGGGGGGTTAGACGTGTCATCAGAGGACTTCGAGTTTGAGAGGGGGGACAAGGTATTGTCTTAGTCGAGCTGAACCAGTGATGACTGTGTGCCGGAGCCAGCGGTAAAGAAACGCCTGAACAATTGAGAAGTGCAGCTGGACACGTGGACAGTTTGGGTGGCGAGGACTGGACAGCCTGAGGCGTTCCACCTTAGCCACCTTTTACCCCCCTTGTAATCCCCTCCGCCCGTTGCAATCCCCTGGGGGAGGAACGGTCACTTGGCCCAAAAAGCATAGCAAATACCAGGCGCCAAAGAAATGTTTTACAAGGCGCCAAAGCTGATTTGCGCTGTGATACTGTGGTACAGTTTTGTGGTGCAATCCCCCACCCCCAGAGGGGGAACCGTCACAACATGTGGGGAGATTACAAGGGGGGTGTGAGGTCAGTATCCATTGCTTCGTGGCCCCCCGTGCGAGAATAACGCCTGGCCGAACAACAGGAGGTGTTTTTCCGCAATTTTTGGGACCATGGGCACTTTTTTGTGTGTGGTTGCCCATGAAGCCCAAGGATTTTTATTTGGGGCTGGGTCGAATTCTGGGGTCAATGGTTGCTCTCCTGTCACGTAGTCTCATCTCTTCTTGTCCTTTGGAGCTGGATATTGCAACGGTCACTGCTTGTGTCTTCTGGGGGGGCGCACGTGCGCTGTGCAAAAAGTCGGCTGTTTTCCACCACCGGTAGCCATGGGTCCCAGGGCCCTGAATTCTGCACCCTACAGCCCCTACTGGTACACCAGGGATTTTTTTTTTAGTCTGATGCTTGCCACGGGTCCCAGGGTCGTGAATTCTGCACCCCCGATGCTGTTTTGAATGGATCATGCATGCTTCTGTAGGTGGGTGGTTTTCAGGGGTGTTCCCGGAACAAACAACTTAATAGTTGGCGCTGTGCCTGTGCTGTGCGCGCGCTGTGCGAAAACGCCCCCTCGCGGTACGCGCGAACAACGCCCTTGCCAGAGCAACAGTCGGTGTTGTTTCCGTCAAATTCAGTGCTTTTACCGCTGTTCTTGAAAGGGGGGGGGGGGGGTAGCATACACACCATAATGACCTTCTCTCTGGCACGCCAATTCGGCCTGATGCTCGTCGACAGTATCATTGGATGGAGTGGGATCAGAGGACCATCATGTTACCATTCCCACGGGCAGGGCCCGGGTCTTTTTATAATGGTGAGTATTTGCCTCCACCTGGCTGCATTGCATGGAATTGCTCCACTGCGAGGTTCACTGAGCAACTAGGTACAAGGAACTGTAATTTTGTTCCTCTTGTGGCTCTTGGTGTACTAGGGGTGTAACACAAAACAGAGGTGCTGAAGATTTTCCCTGATCGAGCCATGGAGCAGGGGCTTCGTGATTGTTCTAATACGCAGCCTGTTCAGCCCACCAAATTTTTTAAGGATCTTTTGCGGCTGGGGGCACACCGGCCCATCCTTTGCACCCAGTTTATGACGATGGCAAGGGTGCTGGTTGGAAGTGGTGGGAGTGACATTTTGTGTTGTTGAATTCTCATATTTCGGCTTATGCAAGGTGCCTTGCAGGGAAGGTTTGCGGTCTCGTGCAGTCTACGTGGGGTAGTTCCAAAGGTGACGATAAGCTTGGAGCTAGCGTCCAGCAATAGAGCCGTGTTCAGCCCCAGCCTTCCTATTGTTTCGAGCTAACGGACGATTGACGTGCGTTGTGCCACGAGGGCCCCTTCGACTTCAATGGTGCGCCAAAGTCCCTAGTAAGTACGTGACCGGACATCGAATTCAAATGGTGTTGTTTGCTTTGCGTATGCAACTCATTCGCGCTTCTCGGTTGCACAGCTCGTTACAAGGATGTTTGCCGCAGCAGCAATCCTCCTCAATCGTCGATGGACGCGAGTTCATCGTCAACTGTGGACGAAGGGTCGTGCACGGCGTGCCAAGAAGCATCTCGTGAGGATTCGCAGTGTGGAGGAAGTACTGAGGCAGCCGTACTACACAATCATTGCCGACGAAGACATCGCTTTGGAACCACAGCAAGGGATCATTAAGTCCCATGAGGAACGTCTCATGTGATGCTGGCGCGGCCCGCAAATTTGTGCATGAAATGCTTCACAAACGATGGATGCTGGATCTATATATGCCTGAGACGGGCTGTGATCTCAGGGGTACCATGGAACACACTGTAGGAAAGCCGTTTTGGGATGCCGTTGGGCCTAATATTGAAGGGTACAAACGGGCACTACACAGGGCAATCGATCCGGGTGCCGCATGCAGGAGCGAACATCGTTGCCTCATTCCCACACCTGCCCCAAGTCTGACCCATGAGACATTTTGGTTGGGTGAGACTACCAATTGAATGTTCTCTCTTTGAGTGCTTGAAGCACCGGCATCAGCGCTTTCTTGTTTACCTCTGGTAAGTTTGTGCGTGCTCTGTGACATGGATGCCGAGCATTGCGTTCTGAGGGTTGCGCCAAGTGAGCACTGGGCTGGCACAAGCCTGTGCCCTTTGCGCCCCCCAACCTCGGGCTCTGTCTTGATTGGGGGTCCCAGACAACAAAGGGGCCGAAAGTCCAAGGGTTGTTCTCCTGTTGTTTGGGCCGTATTGCACACAACTGCAGTGTGCTGACTCAACGCTGCAACCCAACGTTGGACCAGCACGTCTCCAACGCCAGTTTCTCAGAGTTTCGGGTTCCGTCATGAGGTCATTGAACACCACAAGAGGTGCTGTCTGCACATTCCTTTCCCCACACCCCTTCGGGCCGGGGGGTGGGGGGGGTACACAATTTTTCTATTGTGCCTCAATGCATGAACGCTGGGGTGACGCAGTCCAGCATAGCGCCAGTGCGCGTACATATCGCTGCGGGAATGCGTCCAATTGCATCGGTGTCCTGCCACAGGCCACCAATCCGTCCCTCTTTGTGACAGAAAGGTACCTATGGTCGTCCATGTCCACTGATGAGGCTTTCTCCTGCCTTATGCACTTCTCTCCCGGGGTTGGCTGCACAAAATAGAGGTTGGGGGAGAGGGTTCGAAGACCCTCCCCATCCATGCCAATTCAGGTTGGCTCTGCAAGCTGAGCTTCGTTGGCCCAGCTTGTTCATTTTCTTGCGCTTAGGGGGTCGTCACCCCGCCCCACAAACTGTTTACCTGACTGACCTCCCCCCCTCCCTTGAAACAATGGAAGCCTCCACCCCATCAGGCAGACTGTGAGGATGTTTCAGTGACCTGAGATTCGTGTTGGTTGTGGTTGTTTTTTCCCAAATGTATCTGCAAGTTGATGGACCCACACACTGCGATACAAGTTGCAGCTTCGCAGAGCCAGGGCAGGCCTGTGCAAACTGGCTGATTCTATGTGGAACAGCTCTGATGTACATGAACAGGGCTTGCCTGACTGCATGTCCATATCACAGACATGCTGGTGCACAATATATGAGAACCGGCTTGCAACTTTACAGAGCACTTGACCCTGTTAGTTCTGCTGTGATGCTCTTTGGTTGCGTATTTCTTTTACATATTGGGCACAGGCACATGCAGCCATCTGATGAGCCGTAGGCGTAACATTATTTCATTTGTGCAATCTCCCCCCCCCGTGGCGCCTGCAGCAAGCATTCCATGAGGCACTACACTGCAACACGAGGCAAGTGTTCACACGCTTGCGCCTGCCTTCATTCATGAACATGGTTGCCCATGATGTCAGCTCCAGCATAGTTTCAGAAGTTTAAAAGCAGGAGGGGATTTCAGGTCTGAATGTGGAGTACGCTGAGCGCAGCACCAATCTCGGTTTTGCCCCAGACCACCACATTTGACTTGACTTGACTTCTGGTCAGCCAATAGGGTGGCCTGATTCTTTCACACCCCTTTTTGGTCTGGCAGTCACTCTGGCGGCCAGGCCACCAGAGTTGCCAGATCAAAGAGAAACCCAAAAATGGGACTCCCCCCTCCCCACAAGTGCCGCGAACACATAAGCAGAGGACTGCACCCGCCATTGAATTAGCACGGCCGAACAAACAATTCCCACGGCCACCATGTTGACCAATGTAACCGAAATTCGCAAAATCAAAAAGCGCCAATTTCTCAATGATGCGAATATTGCCGATCATGAGCATCTGTTGAGAAATGTTAAAAAAAAAGATTTTTACTGCTTTTTTTGAAGGTTTTTGTCCTCTTAGTTTTAAAAATAACTAGTTTTTCTGTTTGTTTGTTTTAAAACAACCGATTTGGCGATTTTTCATTTTGGAAACAACTGTTTTCGGTGATTATTTGTTTTCAACATCGCCCAGTTTCTGCATTTTTATAACAACGACCATACAAGGGGAAGCAAAAGGGTATGTACTACCGAAAAAGCTTGATTTTGCAATGTATTAGGTTGTGTTGAGACCATAATGTATTTTCCTACCAATAAAGAGACAAAGTAAATCACCCTAGAAACATTGACCATCGATAATTGCTCAAATTAAATGATTTCAATTGGTGTTCAAATGTTGTGCCGGTTGTTTTTAAACCATGCCAATACCTTCAAGGTTCTTGTTTGGCCATTCTATGGTACAGCAACAATGGTTGGAGGTGTCATGGCTCAATGTGGCTACGCATAGCCCTGGCTTCCCTCATTTCGGCGACTGTTTTTGATAATCAGTTGCGATGATTGCCAATACTTCGTTTTTGTGATAAGCCGGTAAAGCTGTTATGAACCTTGCCACTTTTTACTCGTGAATGTTGGCAACTTCATTGAAGGTCAGTTATTAACAAGACTGCAAACATGCTAACGAGTGTGAACTCTTTGCGTACTATTTTGAGCCACACTAGATGATGATGTCAGCAAAGGGAACATTGCCAATGCATGCACTGATGATAGTGATGTTCATGACGAAAGTGAGAATGCACCCCGTCAAGCTAGTGGAGAAAGGGAACAAAGGCCGGCTATGCTCACTGGTTTTAACTTTTAGTAGAAAATCAACATTGTGGAGAAAAGTGGCACATAAAATTGGTTTCGTTTGGAGCTGTAAAGACGGTATAACCAATGTGAACCATTTGTATTTTTATTTACAAAGGACTCGCCACATGGTGCAATGAATGCCTCAACTTGCACAATTTGGGTTTACCATAAAGCAAAATCACACACACACACACACACACACATACACCGAAGGCTGCCTTATCACCATAGAAAAGATAGGTCTTCTATGTGCATGGTTTTAAGTGCATTGCAAGGCAACAACAATGATTTGTCACCGCCAAAGCCCTATAACTTGATACCAACCTTTGTATATAGATTCTAAAGCAAACAAAGTACTTTGCTTCATGGAATCGGCGGCCTAAAAATCTCGCCAAGCTTTTACCAATGCATGTGTGCAATTCTAAAATTGTATACAATCCATTCTATTGAGCGGGAATAGCAATATCATAACGAAGGATCAAGCACCTTTGACCAATGAGGGTAAACAGCAGTTTATGATGCACATGAACTTTGTTATATTTCAGAGAAGTGGCGGCACTCAAGTTTGCAAAAGTGCATGGCCCAGTGAGTTGAGGATGCAATGTTTTAGTGCAAGGTACACTCTTTCGGGGGGTAGGCAGAGACGCAGAGACAATACATTGAAATGGGAAACTTTTGTGCACACACATGCATGCATCATCGCCACTTGCCGCCAAATAATGCCCCCAAAGCGTGTTTTACCCATACATACCAATAGCATCACCCAACCATTGCGTACAACGCCCACTGGCTACATTTGAGCAACTTTTCGTGTGAGCATAATTTGTGTGCACACCGGGCCGATGTCGCACCGCACGCGGTCAGCACCCTCACTTGGTGCTAAATCTTTTTTCACACAAATACACTCTACCACCACTCAATGCTCCTCCATTGAGCCAACCACCCGAAAAACAGGTCCAACAACCAGATTTGCTTAGAAGGAGAGTTTGACCTCTCTGTCACAGGTGGTCTGCGTTAAGTTGTCTCTAAAGTGCTAAACTATCCAAATCTGCCGAACACATGTTCTGTGCTCCAATTGTTGACCATCTTGAATGAGAGCCGAAGACCTTTTCCAGCAAAAGGTTTCAATGCATTGTGTCAAAAAATAAGAAAGCACAAAGGCAGAAGAAAGCACTCAGCAGCATACAATGTGACTGCCAAACATGCCCAAGGTCAAAGGTAAAGGTCAGCGGCCACGCCAAGGTCAAGGGCAAAGGTCAACAGCCAAGCCAAAAGTGAGCCTCGACCTCACAACACACTTCCCAAGGACCAGACCCCGTTGTCCCACATTGCAACACCACAGGCCACGACACACTTGGGAGTCAAGGGGGCAGCCCACTGACCCGCCCGGTTAATCCGGTAGGGGGGCACACTGGCACCCAAAAATTTGGCCAACTGCTTGCAAAAGTTGCAGTTGTGAGAAAGGGGGTGGTAGTCTGTGGTAGTCTAAGTTCTCTACCTCCCAGGAGGTGAGTTTTGTGTACCCCAGGCGCAGGACTACTTTACAAAGCTGCTGTGAGCGCTTGTAGGGATTTGTCTCGTATACCCCCTCACCCCCCCCCCCCATGAAGCTATAAGGCTTCCCATACACCTCTAAATTTGAATGAAAAGCATTGAGAGCGAGGGGTGCGAAGCCGAAGACTCGAAGGATCACCCATGACATGATATATATAAATATATAGTGAAGAATTTGCACACATCTATATGATGTGTGCACACTTGAGATACTGCCGCAAAGATTCTTTCGCAAAGACCGCAATAGTGATTTTCTGTAGCGCTGGTATTTCTTAGCATAGGCCTGATGTGTGGAAACCAGCAGTTCCCACAGATCAGGTACCGGTACAGTACAGCTTTGTGGATCAAGATGGCCGGTTCGTGCATCCATTCTGCGACCTTAGACTCTTCTTGAACTCGAGTGACTACCGCTAGCGTGATGGGCATGTCCTTGTAGGGCGCAGACTTGTCCTTACACCGACCCGTGGACCCCTTCTTCAGTTGGACTTTGAGATTTTAAATCTCCTTATGGAGAGCTGTCTTGCAGGGCCCCTTGCTGCGGGGCGTTGCTCGACTGTTTAGGGCTTGTCCGAGGAACAATTTTTGACGGATTGGGATCATATGAAGATCCATTGACATCCTCCCAGGCTACCACCAAGTCTAATACACGGCCTGGAGGCCAAGTAATCGCCGAGAACTCGCTGAGCCCACACTGGGAACCTTGTTTCAGCAAAAGTCTTCAAAGATGGAATGTCTGGGTCCAGCTCATCAGCCGGGCGCTTTTTATCCCCATTGGATCCATTGTTAGCGGTAGACATGGCAACGGATGTTCAATCAACACAAAAAATTAATGAATGTGTCAGAAATAGATTAGGATAGAGCATCTATATGAAACAGCCCTTTCAGTAGAGCATGAAAGAGCGGTTCATGCAAACTTAAGCAACATTGCATCTTCGAAGTACAACAAAGCGCTTGCACTTAAGAACCTTGGGTTTGGGCAAGATGGACTTGCTTATGCCTTGGTGTTCTCGGCGTCTGCCACTTTTTCTTCCTGGGGTGCCTTTTGCCCCTGTGGGTGCCCCGAAGGTGGACAGCACCCTTTTCAGGGGGCTGGTGAGCTAATGTGGAAGCAAATGTACCATTCATTTTTGAACCACCCAGGCGATCCCATGGAGGGCATGAACCTGAAGGCTACCTTACAACAAAGCAATTACAAGGAAAGCATGCATAAGCACCAAGACTCCTTCGGTGGCCTAGAGGTTATATGTAGCCTAGATGCAACCATAATCTCCACATCTGCAATTTTGACCATGATCAAAAAACCACGATTCGGACCAAAAATGATGGAGAATGATATGAAGAGGTCATCTTCGAAAAACTTGCATCCATAACGAATGAACCATAAAGTTCCGCAGGCACACTTTGTCAATCAGGGCCGCCCTTGCACTAAGTCTAAACACTTGTGTGGAGCAATCGCATCTGGAAGGCCGAAACACAGAATCATTGGGCTTTGTTTCTTGAGATTTCCACTGCATACAAATTGCATTGAAAATCTCGGCATTTGAAAAGCATATTGTTCAACGGCGGAAAATTGCAGTCAACTGCACGTCTCACATCCTGAGACCAAACGGCAATTCACCCCGTGCTGCTACTGCCTATCACCCAGGTTCCCCTGCAGCACGCATAGAAAGAGCAATGGGAAACAACACCAGATGTACAATCACAAGGTTCCATGACCTTCCCTCACCTCTCCTACCTCCATGCCCGAAATCTGCCCAACAAACCACCAAGATGCCCTACAAGCAGACTTAGGTGTACCAGTGGCCGGGGGGGGGGGGCTTGCAACCCTATCTAACACCTACCCTAGGCTCAAACAATCCCCTCACTCCCCGAACATGCTAAAACATCCCAGAACATACGAAAAAAAGGCACTACAAAAACCCGACGAAATGTACCACAGGATATGTACTTAAAAACACCCGAGTCATACCCAGAAGCCCCCCGCACTTTTGTACCCCGCAATTTTGCAAAAGAAAAAACCCGTTTTGTACCAAAAAGACCTGAGACAGCTCAACCCCCCTAGAAAACCCAAATGAAAATCTGTCAAACCCCCCCACCCCATCACCAGGGGGGTTTCAACACATTTTGGGGGGTTATTTTGGGGGGACAAATTATGGGTGGGGGGTTACATTTTGCGACTTTTAGGGGCTTTTTCATACAACACGGGCGGTTTTTTGGTATTCACCACGACAAATTTCAGCATGCTGCCCTCATCTAGGTTCATGCACACTGTCCATGTGTCCTCACATATCATCCTAGGCCCATGGTACATAATTGCCCAATATAAGAGAACAACAATCCAAAAAGCTGTGTGAATGTCACAGGAAATTGAAGAAAGTGGTGTCAACTCTGGGGTCCATAGTGAGATTGCTCGTAGTGAAACTGAAAAACACAGAGTTCATAACTTGGGTTTATGTTTTCTACATTTTCATCAACGCCCAGCAACCTAGGATTTTTTTCCATTGCACTTAGGATGACCCAGCAGATTGTGCCACTCATTTCGGTCAAGGTTTTCTGCATACTTATCATTGGATGCATGCTTTCTGTTGTTCCTGTGTCGTGCTAGCCATCGCGTGTATACTAGCCAAGCTACACATCTGCGTCTTATCGTTCGGACGCTTAATACCATACACATCCATTTGGCATGGACAAATTGTCAATCGAGACACCAATTGTCAAGAAATGCACACCAAGCCACCGCAAAGCACAAGATAACATACAAAAAGCCCAGGGTGACACCAAGTATCAGATGGTGTGTGCGTGGTGTCGGTGATACCATACCAACCCACTTGATTCCATACCAGGAAAACTGGGCATCAGGCTGAAAATTGAGATCAAAAGTCCCTGACGACTCAGGGACTGCTATGGCGAGGATGCACCCTACGACGAAGCTGAGCTACCAGATGCAAGCGGGATGGTCACCCCGTGTCGACCGTACTATTGGGATCAATGCCAGGGGTGCTGCAACAACATCGGCTGATGCGGTACGTTCTTCTGTGTACTGCGCCCTGATTTGATGCAGATAACGTTCCTCCCACTGAATACAGACTACTTGCACCACACACACACTGCCGGGGAATCTGTGAAAGCTCTGAATGACGCTGGTTAATCAGAGACAGTACGGCCATCAGTGTCCACGCGCAAAGCAGCAGGAGTTTTACCTATAGATCCTCACAGGCCACTCCCACAACATGAATCCACCAAACCAAATGCTATGTCCAACAACCGGTACCATCATGGTGGATCAGTACATGGACAAGAACGGGCATAACTTCGAGAAACACGCAATCCAGATGTGGCCAGAGATGAGGGATTTGTGCCCTCTCGGTTGCATGCACAGACTGGTCAGCACCGGCTTGGTGCAGAACGCAGCACTCCAATGCGAAATACAGGAATTCACCCTAAAATTTTGGCTCTGCAAATCCTTCACACAGACCTAACAGAAACAGTTCTGGGGCATTGTGTATGACGGAAGGGGTGTGAACGAAATCTTGGAGTTTCAAACTCAGATGGAGTTGACAATACGGCGGCCGTGTGTAGTGCGATCACATGATCCAGAGAAGCCTTTTGCAATCTGGGGGTGGTGATCAACACAGTACAGCAGTTCATGTCGACTACCACGAGGACGGAAGCAGACGGGATCACCTACGACGAACATATCCTGAACACCTGCATGTCACTGATCGACGTCGTGCACACCAAATGTAGCACGGTCGACACATAACCCTTCGTATGGATGCTGCGAACAATCAAGAGCATACGTGGCTTCGACCAAAACGCATAACATCATACATCATATACCTCGGTTGTTCCATGCACAAGGACACATTCAAATCCAAGTCCTGGTTCTGGGACGCAGTCTATGTGGTCACATCACAGGAACCACACACACACACCGGAGACACACGGACCACACTTGAACGAACAGTGATACGAAATTTGCCCACCCCTGTCGGTCTGCATGCTGCTGGAAGTTGAATACATATATATCAGTGCAGCTTATCTGCTTTGGCGTGTGCCTGAGAGCGAGCACTGCAGTCTTCCGAAATGGGACACCAATCATACTGCAGGGCAGCAACCACAATCCCGGATCATCATCTGTCTAACTTTCTCTGACTGAACAATGGAGAGGGTTTGGTGGACTGCGCCAATTAAGTGTGTTGGGTGTCGTTCCAGTCCAAATGTGGTTGTTGGGTTGTTGCAGCACTAAAAACTGAGGGGCTGCTGGGCAAGGGGCAGCATAAGAGTCGTTGGTGGGGATTACACTTTAATGCTCGGGAGGCCCTTTAGCGTGCAATCCCCTTACCCTCTCAGGGCAATGCACAGCAAGGCTTTAGGAGATTTTCATAGCAGTGCAGAAGGTATTGGGGTCCATGACATGGCACTGTGCACACGTCTTGGGCCTGTACAGGGGGGGGGGGGGGCAAAATGCTTCCCCAGGCTCATAGCCCCACCTAACACTCCACAGAAGAGCATCACACACCCCACAGGTGGCGGCACACAACACCTATACTATAAAATACCTGCTCGGAAGCCCCGCAGTTGCAGGCAAGGCAGAGCAGGATTGCATGTTGCATCGAGAGGATGGCGATTGGGCAGAGGAGGGCCGTGGATATACTAAGCAAGCAAGGTCAAGAATGAGACACGTGGACAGCTCCCATTGCTCAACCTGGTGCAGTGGCGAAGGCATCTGCAATCTTCTACAGGTTCAACAGGTTCAAATCCCCCGTTGGAGGCTAACAAGAGCTGCGTTTGTTGCTTCGATTCACAAGCAGGGGGGGCGGGGTTGAACACTGAGTGGCCAGTGTGGGAATTCTCATCCCAGGGAACCCTATTGACATTGCAGTCCACTTTTACTGCCCTTGGCACTCTTGGGTATTTTTTGTGGGCCGCTGATGTCTTGGTGCACCCTTGGGGGCTAAGTCTCCCATAGGCTCAACACACGACAGGGGGTAGTATGACAGGAAAGAGGGGATGGAGACTAGCCAAGATTGTCAAGATTCAAGATTTCAATTGGAACATGGAGAAAGGGAAAGGGGGCTTTAGCAAAGACAACAGGTTTGAGGGAACTTAGCGTGGATTTTGTGTGAGAGTGAGAAGGGAAAGGGGACAGGTGCATTTTTTAAAGCCCAAAGTGGCCAACCCTTATTTGCAGATGTGATCAGGCCTTCTGCACTGCATTGCGTTCCTGCATCGGTGGACCACGGGGGCAGGCTGGGCTGGGGAGGATGATAGATCCATGGGTGTACCAATGCCTGTACATACGCATGGATCTGCGGCTTGACACTGTGCCATGAACCCAATAACCGGTGGCCCATCTGACATAATCATGTGGCAGCAAGCACTCCCAGAGAAAGCGACGGGATATTGTTGGGAACCACGCCGCATGAGATACATTTCACCTCCTGAATGCACTGCTGCTGCAGGGAGGTCAAATGCTTGATGCTGTTGTGTACTCAATAATGTACTCAGGGTACACACGCTGCCGCTCGTAGACGATGAATTCACGGTGAACCTGCCGTGTGTAAGGGTGACCTGCTATGGGTCCTGCACTAACAATCACCGAATCTTTCTGGTTTGGGGGACGACGCAAGTCTTGCATTTGACTGTCGGCCATGTGTGGCTTTCCGAGCAGAACCCTGCAGTACAGCATGAATTTGCTAGATGCCGTCGGACCAGTGTAGCCGTGTGACTTGCAGGCTTCGTCGGCAAAATAGAGACCTGTCCCGTACAGCCCTCGGTTGGCGACCCGCTGGTCAAATCCCTCTGTCTTCGTAATTGTTTCAATGAGACCCGGCTTCGTGCCGTGGAACAGGTACACCTCCTTGCAGCCTATGAATTCCAGTGCATTGTCCTCAACATTCTTAATGTGTTCGGGGATTCTGTAGGGCACTTTCTCGTTTTTGATCTCATCAGCCCTCCCCAACTTTCTTGCGTTGGCCAGGAGCTCCGCACGGCCATGTTCGTACTGAGACCACAGGTACGAGTTTTCAACTCTCTTCACGGACTGAATTCTGAACAGTATTCCTCTGTGATTTTCGCAGTGGTGACTGCTGGCATTCATCGTAGCCTGCAGGGCATGTATCATGTTTCTGTCTGGAATCAGCTCAACAAACTCTTCAGTTGCCTTCCGTTGCTCCCAATAGCCAGGGTAACGGGCATGCGGCATTGCGGCGGCCTGCAGTTCAGCGACTGGAACTCCCTCAAGAAACTGACGCATCCATTCCTGGACATAATCACATTGCACATCAGCTGCGGCCTTCAGTGTGGCACGCGCCTCGGCGGGGGTGATGTGCTTCTTAATCGTTCCAGTATAGATGTAGTCGTGGAGTATGGACATGGCCACCTCCGGGTGCCTCATTTCAGTCTGCAAGTACCAAGACGGCACATGGGGCTCCACAGGGCGGGAAGCTGCAGGCGGCAATCCCAGCCGCGATTCGGGCGCCCCAGCAGCGGCACTGGACAGGTCTTGAAGTAGTAGACGCCCTTGGCAGTTTGGGATGACAGTCACCAGCAGCAGTCTGTGCACCCTGATGGTTGCGCTGGTGCCGTCGGCCGAAACAACAGGGATCTCGACGTCACGGTGGACCCCATCTTGTCTCAACATTGCAACGAAGTTGCAGGGGGCAAACGCCATGGGGAGCTCCCGGTCCATCACCTTCTGCTTGACGCCAATGGCGATCCACAGCGCTCTGAAGGGAGCTCGTATACCTTCATGGATGGCATACTGGTTGGGCGGCTGGTCCACCAACCTCCCGCAGGAAAACTTCTCGGGGTAGTTGAGCTGCCCCTCCATCCCGATGACACACTTCTCCGATTGCAAGCGTCGCAGATGTACTTCCTCGGCTGAGCCATCTCTGGCCGCCTGGTTCAAAAACTCATATGCGGGTCTCAACTTGTCTAGTCGGGGCTTGATATCCATCTGTTGAACGCCATCAGCCCCCATCTCATGGCACACCTGGATCAGGTGGTCCGTGACCTGGCATGCAGGGGCAATCTTGCGCAACAGCCTCTCCACCTGGGCGCTTCGCTGCTGAGTCTCCAGAAACAGACAGGACTTCTGCAGGATCGCCTTGTGCTTGTTTGAATAGATGTTGCCGATCTCCACCAACTTTTTCTTAAAAGGATACACTGCCACATTCTTGAAGTGCTCTCTACACATGTCCACATCGTCATTGGACATTTCTTCTAATGTCCCAAACAGTGCCTCTTCGTATGCGTGGAACTTTGCGTCATCCTTTGTCACTTGCTCCAGATGCATGGGGTCCAGAAGCTCCAACAGCCCTTTGAAGGAGGCTGGGCTCTTCATGAAAGGGAAGAAACCTTCCGGGATCTCCCACTCTGTGCGCGCTGGGCGAGAACCCAGTTGCCCAATGAGCTTGACGAGGCTCTGTCCCTCGTTGAAGAGGTCACAAATCCGGCCACGCCCCTCGAAAATGCGGAGTTTGGCGAGTCTTTCGAAGGTGGAAACATCGCATTTCATGTCGATGATGTAGTCGTTGACGAGTCCGAGCAATCTGTTGACCGTCTTGTTCGGCACATTCTTCGTACTGAATTGGGGGGCGAATTTTTCAAACACCCCCAATGGGGAAAGGCAGAGATTTCTGTTGCAGGCGGCAACGAATTGCCCCAGGCATTTGAACGTTGGGTGCAAGATGCTGTACACGGAAAAACCCGCATTGCTCATTGCCTTCGCGAAATCTTCTGACTTCCTCCAGTTTTCAACGTAGGTGGCTTCGGCAAGCGGGCGCATTTCGCGGTCAACGGCGATCATCGGCAGCTTATTCAGCAATATGTCGTCCAGCTTCTGCAGGTCAGCAGACCCCAGCTGACACTTGTAGCAGTCCTGGAGTCTGTATTGCACCAAGTGGGTGAGAAGCCTCTGAATTGCATCGCTGTGCTGCACCAAGAAACTTAGTTGCGCCTTCTGTCTCAGGAGGAAATGCAGGACAAACGGGGGATCGCTACCCACATAGAAGCGCTTGCCAGAGGAGTGATTCATACCTGCCTGAGAAGTGGAACTGTGCGGGACGTCTTCAGCTGCGAACCAGCATCCGATTGTCACAAGAGCATCATCGAGCTCTGGCTCGTGCGTCTTGCTGAGTGCACAGTATTCGCCAAACTTAACAGTTGTCCTGCCCAGTTTGTCACCAACGATCGCAACATCCAGCTTCCCTTCAAGGGGTGCCAAATCCTCCCCTGTGTCGCCTTTCTGTTTGCCGAACTCTTTCCAGAATTGTGGTGCGTTGATGTCAGCAGGGGACTTAGCCACGTCCTTGATTTGGAGGGGGTTCTTCAGTCTTAAGCGATCCCGAAAGACCTTCTGGGATAATATCCATTTGGATAATTTTTGATTGGGTAGGGGACTGTGCGTCAACACCACCTGATCAGAAGGAGGCGCCAAGGAAATGATGCGACGGTCCTCACTTGAGCACAGCCACACCACCTGGTCCGTGCTCCGATCCACAAACTTCCTACTTTCGGTGAATACCGGACAGCACCCCAGGTCAAAGCCGTCCAGCTGGTGGAACTGCCACACAAATAGTTCCTGGAAGAGGTCCGGGGCCGTCTCCGCTAGCGTGCAGAAGGCCTTGAATGCGCATCCCCATCGTTCCTCTGAGACGGGGGGCAGTGCATTGCCCAGCATCGGTTGCAGCCATTGAGAAACCTCCACCACACTTGCCGTCTTGTACAGCCAATCCCTGGCTTCGGGAGACAGAATCACACTGGTCCTGAGTGGCCGTGGTGCAGCCTCATCTGATGAAATACGCAGCCCCCCCCCAAAGGTCCTGAGTGGCCGTGGTGCAGCCTCATCTGATGAAATACGCAGGTCCCCCACATAGGGCGGCAGCTCCTGCAAGGCTGCGACTCCGGAGAGTTTCAGGCGCTGTGTGAGCTCTGCAGTAGCTGCAGCCTTGCTGAACCATTTGTGACTGGGGCCAGACAGATGCACCCTGATCGATGGGTCACTGAGCATAGATGCACAGGGGCTCTGTACGATGAGCCCAGCAAAAACCCGGGCCCAGCACCTTGCAACAGCGTTGGCAGTTTCGTCAGGGGAGAGGCCGCGGCCGATTTTAATCACACATCCTGGCAACACCTCCTGCACGCACGCCGTGGGGCTATCTGGCAACAGAAGAAGCCCTACAGGCGCTCCCGGGATTTTATAGGGTGCAGAGCCCTTGTAGTGGGCTACTTGCGTGGAGCCTTCGGTAGCAATGGTCCACGTCTGCGGGCTGGCGGGTCTCTCGGACGTCTGTTGCACGAGAAGAGTTCTCTCTTCCAATGCCGTGTCAGTTTCTGAAGCCTTTGCCACGCGAAGGCGGAGATCACGGTCTATCACTGCCAGAAAGGCATCTTTTGGTCGGCTTTGCTCAAATCGGATGCGGCACACATAATTGAGAAACAGTGAAACAGTTGGGATGGCCTCCGCATCGGTCAGCCGAGAGACAATGCCATCAAATTTTTCCAAGTCTGGCAGGTCCCCATGTGCAACCCTCTTGCCATCAACGTTGCTGTGGCTCGGTGGTTGTAAGCAAATGCCGAGCCAGATTGCAGTGCCCTTGATGCGCTGTTCCGCAGGATCATAATGCTCAGCCAGTCTCTGGAACTGACCAGGCCAGAAATCGACCAGCAAATCCATCTCCAGCTTCAGACTCACATATGGCCACCGTCTTCCCTCTGAATCAGGGAACCCACTTCCATCCTTCAATGCAAAAGCGCAGACCGTACCGGCACTGCATATGCAGATGTTTTCTGAATGCTCAAAGATCCAAAACCACGCAGGATCGAGCTTGAACAGCGATTCCCAATCCCCATCCGATGACAACTCATGGTCATGCCACAGAAACAGGGACGTGTTGGCATCAGTACGCTGCACGGGGTTCATGCACCGCTTCCCAAACAATGGGTCCAGGCTGATGCTGACCACGGTCGCCTTGACAGCATCTGAGTGATCAATCCATTTTTGAATGAAACGACATGTCGGTAACTTTGCGGTTTTGTTGTCACTAAGCACGCGCTTCTGTTGTTCAAAATGACTGGCTAAGTGCATGTATTGGCTTTCTTTGAACATTTTCTTCAGGCAAAGTTCACTCAACTTTGGGATACCCAGCACCTCAATTTTCTCGCGGTTGTCGACCATATGGTTGCAGACTTGATGGAAATCAGGCGCTATGATCGAGTGTTGGGATACTGGTATGTCTAATCTGTCGTTGACAAAAAGTCGAGCCACAGGAATGAAATTGTCTTCGACATCAGGAGCATAGACACGTGAGCGTTCCTCCAGGCTCAGTACCACTTTCCTCTGAACAAGTTCTTGGACGCAACTGTCCCAGCATTTCATGAGGGGCGCCTTCTCCAGAGCGTGCGGAAAGGCCCCCACCACTTCTTCCATGACATCCAGAACAGTGGACCTATCAATCCTGTCCCCCACAGTGCTGAACACTGGAAGCCGGGACCAGGATGATGGAAGTCGGAGGACAAATGGGTGCATGGACACCGCCAGGAGGCCCTTTGTGACACGTTCCAGAGGCAAGAAGCGGTTCAGGCCTGAGGCCCACACCCAGTCACCCATGAGTTGTCGCAGCGCTTGCTGGGTCGCTGCAACATTGTCGCACTTGAGAGCGGAGTAGATACGGCACATGTAGCTTTCTGACAGGGTCAGAGTTTGACCTGCAATCGGCAACTGTTGGTGGTTGACCAGGCTCTGAAGGCCAGCCATGATGATATCATCTTCGATGTCCCTCTCCACCATGATCCCAAGTAGCGCTGTGAGCTTCAGGCGGTCCTCTTCGTCCTTCAGCAGAGCTGCGAGCATGGCACCGTAATTGGTGCCTTCAATGGGTCGCATGCTGCCGCTGATTTCTGCACACAGATCCAGGTCAATGATGTATCGGACGGTACCTACAAGATGCATGATCCTGCCATCCCACACCGCATTGTTTTCTGCCGCAACGAGGACTTGACCCTCCCCCTTCCACGGCCCCTGCCAGCCCCGCGGCCTTTCCTGCACTGGAAGCCACGGCACCCGGCGAAGAGCAGAAAAAAGATCCCCACCATTCAGCAACTTGATCTTGTGGGCGGGGGCAAGGGGGGCGCATGCCTCTCTCACGTAGTGGCGGGCCAGGTACGCCACAAGAAACCTGGCAGAAACGACTGGATCCGTGCTCTTACCCACGGACTGCGCGGCGAGGAGGACCTCGTCCGGCGATAGGCTGGTGCGCGCACCCACATGCTGCAGGAGCGGGATGAGTGGGCTGTCCTCGGCAGGCACTGTTCCGAAGATGCCTACCATGTGCGGAAAGTGGACCTTGACATGGTCCAGGGCAATGCAGTGGGAAGGCTGCACCACTCCCCTTCCCTGCGTCCGCACAAATGCCAGGGTCCGGATGTGCGAGCTGATGTTGTCGAACACACTTGGGGCCTTCCGTCTTAGAGTAATGACTTCCTTCATGAGCTGCTCCCCGATGGCGAAGGGAAGAACATGGGCATTCACTGCAGGAAAGACAACTCCCTTCAGGAACTCAGTGCATTCCAAGTTCTTGACCCCCATCTTCGTACTCAGAAATTCAGCTACACCTTTATCTTCGCACAGAACATCTGACAGAGGACAGTCTTGAAGAAGCTGGCGGATCCCCTCAGAGATGTCACTGGGAATCACGTAGTTCTCTTTGTGGCTCAGGATCTGTAGTGTCTTCTGGCCGCAGTATTTGAACATGGGAATCTCATGGCAGATAGTCCGAAGTGCCTTCCCAGACGAATTCTGGGCCTTGACGAGCATATCTGTCAGCAGCTTGCGGCACAATCGTTCGTTGATGCATGACGGGTTGCAGTCCGGCAGTGCCTGCATGAGAGCCAGGATGCAGCCCTCCCAATCATCGTTCTGGACGAATTTTTCCAAGGCCCATGCTTGTGGTAGCGGAAATGCTACCAATACTCCGAAAGCAGAGAATACCTCGGCAAGATTGAGCTGGCGGTCTTCCTCAAGGAGACAGCGCAGCGTACGGCCACGGTATTTGACAGGTTTGCAGATCATCTTCTTCTGCCCGGTTGTGCCAGGCTTGATTCCAGTTTGCGGCTCCAAAACTGGGAGGAGACAGAGGTCATCGAATTGGAGAGGCTGCGATGTCACTACCTTCGTTACTGATGCAAATTGCCGAGCCACCCAGCACCAAAACGAAGACAGCCACTGCGTGGTTTTCACATTCGAAGAGCCAGCAACAAGTCCCACTACATCCACGAGCTCCAATACTTTGCCCATCTTGCCTTCGCACATATGTTTCACCACATTCCTCGGTAGTACCGCCGTGACAGCTTTGGCCTTGAGCGGTTCCAGAAACGCCCACTCTGAGTCGCGCGACAGAATCGGTGTATGCTGGGTGCTCCATGCGACCACACTGTTGTCTCCTAAGTGGCAGACATGACAACCCTCCCAGTCCTTCGCATCCGCAGGGCTGTGGGTGAAGCACTCCATGAGAAGCGTTGCCTGGGCGCGATCGCGGATCGTCGCAGCAGCCCCTTGGGCCCTCAACCACCTTCGCACGGTGGGTCCGTCGAGGACACCCGGGACCCGGGCACTTGGAAGGTATTGCTTGTACGCACGCAGGACCTCATGACGAATGCACACCACTGGCGCCCCCACTGACTTCCAGACGGCAACGAGCCGCTTGCTCTGTGCACCTTCGGCAGTGGCTGCGGCGAGCCCGCCGGCTGGTTCGTCGGCACCATCATGCTCGGCAATAGGGGGCCAGGTCGCCAGTGGGGCCCCAAACACTGTAAAGTGGATTTCTGGAGTACCTGGGACCAGCTCGTAGAACTTCCGTCCCACATATCGCCCGTGCTCTGTGCTATCCTCACTTCGAAAGAATAACTCATATGGCGTGCGTTTGGAGGCATTTGCTCGCAGTAGCGCAAGCTGGAGCGTTGCCTGTGCGGCGTCATCCAGAAGTTTGCGGTTCTTGCGCACCTCAGGGCTCTCTCCCACAGTGAAGATGGTTTTGCGGTCCGAGCCAGTCCAGAAAAGCGCGTTCACATGCACATTCGTCTGAGTGTGCGTTGGCAGCGGCAATCCACAAAAGTACCTTCCAGGCTCCGGGGGCGAGCGCGGGGGCGAGGTCTCACCCCCAGAGGAGGTACTCACCAGCGTCATGACCTCGGCTTCCTGTGCAACCAGCAAATACTTGCGTTCCTTACACACCTGCCTGCCACTCTGGTGCCATGTGCTAGTGATCGTGACCGTTTTGGAACCATCCTTATTCGACTGGACGTCGCGCACATGACGTAACCTGTTGGACTGCTGCCCATCTATCCCAAACTCCAACATGACAAGCTCCTTGACATACTTCAAGAACAGCAGCTCCAGATGCCCCTCTTGGCGCATTTCATCCACTAGCAGCCCCCAGTCCTGCGACTTGAATTCGAAATTCTTAATCTCGCTGTCTTCCGCTGCCTGAGAGTTCCTCACTGGCAGCCGCACCAGCGTGCCGTTGAACTCCCTCTTCTTCTTGTCGAATTCGAAGCCCAAGCCCTCGTACGGGGCAAACTGATCCGGCCACATCTCCAGAAAGTTGTGCTTGTGCAGCTGCAGCTTGATACCAGGCTCTCCATGACAGGCACCCACTGCGGCCAGGTAACGCACATGCGGATCGAAAAAGAGCATTTCCTTACCGCTCAACACGGTGGGTTGGTCGGTGATGTTGTAAACGGAACTGAACCCCAGGCCATGGCGGCCAATCATATTCGTCTTGTCCCCCTTGGCCCCCTGCCCCAGCTTCAGGATACCTTTCCAGTCGTCCGGCGTGAAGCGTGCGTTGTTGAAGACATTCAGTGAATCCCCCTGCCATACGTCCATTTCAGGGGTGAGAAGGGACCCGGTCCCGTACCGCCTTCGGTCGTAGACAAACATCAGCTGCGTAGCCCTGGCATCCTCTGCGTTCTGCGCCATTTCCCTTGTGATGAGGCGCCATTCGTAGTCCTTCACCGTGTTCTTCAGACGAGTTGTCAGTGGCTCCGACTGCCCCGCCGCCTCCAGCCCGTCCCACACGGCGACCTCACGTTGTTTGCAGGCAGTGTCGGGCCCCAGCACCCGTGCCCCGAAGTAGATGGCTTGTTTTGGCAGGATCTGCTCGTGGATGCACGCTGTGCCCTTCAGCACGTTCATTGCCTGCTGGGGCTTCAACCAGTGCATATCATTCACCACCACATCGGGGGCCAGCCGGAGCATCTGCTGGGAATCCAACAGGAAGTACTCACCGGGAGGACAAGCGTCTGACTCCTGAGTTGAGGAAAGGGCGTCGTAAAGCTTTTGGACCGCCTTGCACAAAATCGCACATTCCTGCTTCCCCGAAATGTGCACTGGCTCCCCCGGAGAGGGCGTTCCGCCAGCCGCCTTCCTTCGGATAGCATTCACCACCTCTTGCAGGCTCTCCACGCCGGGATTCTCGGGGACCTTGGCAAAAGCAGCCAAATCTTGCCAGCCGGTTGGTAGCTGCCAGAGGTAGGGCTGGAAAACATCGTTCCCGCGGCCCTTGAAGACATACCGTTGCCGGACGAAATGTTTCCCCACCCGGATCCAAGCAATGTCCTCCCCTTCAAAAGGTGTGGCAGGGAGCATGCGGTAGAGCCTGTCCAACGCGGCAGCAACGTCATCACAGTCCTGATCCGATGCAGTAGGGCAGATCTTGACAAGGACCCGCAGAGTTCGCTCTGCCAGATCCACACGATCATCGCTGCTAATGTACTCACTCAGCATACAAGCGCCTTTCGAATCCTCCTGATCATCAATCTCCTGCAAGACTGCAAGAGCCTCACTGTCGCTCATACTGCTCCTCAGCCCCAGTTGTCGCAATCGCACCACAAGGAGGTCATCCCGTGCCCAACTGTCACGTACGCAAGAGGCCAATTTTGAAGCCAAAGGGTGGAACTTGCGGTCTTTCAAGAGTAATACGTCGTCAGGCTTTCGCTTACCACCCGCTTTTGTCGGAACGAACGCCACATCTTTGAGGACGTCTGTGTCACAAAGAGCACCATCAAGCACAATTTGACGCATCAGCGTGGTGTCCCTATCCTCATGCGCTATGGTGTGTCGCCGGGGGAGGACGTAGTCCTGAAGCAACGATTCCACTTCCAACTCTGCAACATCCAAATGCTTAAGAAGTTGCACAACTCCCATGTCCAGCTCCTCAAGGAGGTCAAGGTCGACCTCTGCGTCCTGGATAGCCTGCTTTAGGTTGTCTGAAATGCCCGCGCGTGGAAACAGTGAGACACCGCTACTTACGTGCACACCAGCGAATGTGTGTTCCTCTGCGGCCTCAACAAAGAAAGTACGAGGCCTGGAGATCACCCCTTTCTTGGCTTGCAGCGTGTTCGCTCCAGCCTGGCCAAAGCGGCGGAACATCGGAAGCCTGGATATGACCGTCTTGTTGGCTCGCAGCACGTCCGCTCCAGCCTTGACAAGTTCGCCCAACAAAATCCTCAGTGCAGGATCATGCAGGTCTATGGTGCTCTGCTGATCACACCGGAGCAACTGACACAGCGTGTCGGCTGTATACTTGGCACAGACACGGCATGCAAATGCACTCCAGTCATAGGCATTTCCCGCAACTGATGCGGGGAATATGAAGACCCCACAGGCAGCCAAAAGCTTGGCCGACTGCCGTGCATCAAATGCCGCCAAGTCCATGTCGTGCTCCCAGAACGTTTGCTTGCGGTCCCTGAATGGCCGGTATGACGGCTCAGGCGAACCAACGGAAATGACGGGCAACAATGCGTGTTCTTCTATGTCGTCCAACCCAGCGACTATCCCCAGACTGTTGCCCCCGTCCTGGGCCAGTTCCCTCACCCACAGAAGGAAGGCGTCTCGTTGCTGGGCTGTCGTGTCCCCAGGTGCTACTCCATCAAACAGCTGCTTGACAATGATATGGTCGAGCTTCCGCAACACCTTCGCATCGCACAGCTTGGCTGCCGTTGGCGGCGGCACATCAGCGATTTTCGAGTTCTTTGGAAATGCTCGAGCGAGCGCCAACTCAACCTCAGTGGTGCACCCCGCGACACTGGCTGGAGTGCCTTTGTCGGGGAAATGAATCACTTGCTCATCTAGCAGCGGGCAGAGACGACATCCATACAAATCAGCCGCAGCGTCGTCGGCCAGGCAGTACTGCAGCGCCAGCTTGGCATCCCCTGCAGAAATATCGAATCCGCATCCAGTATGACCCAATCGCTTCCGGATGTGTTCGCGAATAGCTGCTGGGGTTTCGTCACACACTGTCGCACACTGGAAGCGCACTCGGTACTCACTGGCGACGTTTGCATCCAAGCGCACGACTGGGATGTTTAGACGATGCCACACTGCATCAACGTCGGGAGATCCGTGAGCCGCCGCCTGCCCTTCACGGATAAATAACCGAAACACCGTCAACGGTTCCCCATGAAGTGTACAGTGGACGCCTGGAAACTCCTCAACCTTGCTGTAAAACTCCCTCGCCACATGCAGCTGCATCGCATCACTCGCAGCCAACGTGTTCACCGGAAACAACTCCATGAAGTCCAGGGGCGGCCGCTCCCTGCGCCCCACCAGCCATAGCAGGAGCCGCAGGCGCAGGTCCGTGATCTCGCGGACGTACCCAAGGTTTTCGTTGACCATGTCGCGGACCTGACCAACAGCGTCGCTTTCGAACACAAGTGTGCGACGGTCCTGCGTCGGCCAGAACAGGGCTGTGATGTGCACGCGGTCACCCGTTGTCATACTTCCCAATGGCAAGCGGCTGCAAACGGCACCGTGCCTTTCCGATGCCTGCCGCATCTGACTTCTCACCTCCAAGGTGTCGGCATATACGAGGGTGGCCACCCCTGCGTGACCCTGGGACAACACCCAGTATTCCCGTGCGGGTAGCACGACCTTGTTCCTCCGGCTGTGCACCTTGGCTTCAACGATCAACCTGCACGGTGGCGCTGACAGCGCGTTGGGGTTGGCGTGCATGGCGGAGGCCACCATTCTTGTGGCGCGCGACACCCTCTCCACTGTCACACCATCCTTGCTGATTTCGAGGAACTTCACTATACCGATGGCTTTGGGGAAAATCCGGTTCAGCTGCCCGGATTCCTGCTCCATCTGCACGCACCTTTCCCAGTGGTCCTCCTCAAACACAAAACTGCTGATCCAGTCATCATCGGTTGCAGAGTAACCCTGCACAACAGCACGTGTGCGCAGCGGCAGGCGGATGAGCGTCCCTGGAACGCGTTTTCCATCGAATGTTGCATCATTACCAAAGCAGGCCTGACAGACCCTTGAAATCCATGTGAAATGGTCCGGCCAGAGTTTCAATACATTCTTCTTGTCCAGGTCAATCATGATCCCTGGATGCAAACTGCTGGCGCCCGCTTTGTGCAAGTTTTTGACTCGTGGATCAAGAAATAACGCCTTTGGGCCGCTGAAGATTTCCGGGGTGTCGGTGTAATTGAAGCAGGCATTGAACCCCAGTCCAAACCGGCCGATCTTGCCCTCTTGGCCGCACTTGCCGCCACGGCCGAGCTTTGTGATGCCTTTCCAATCGGACTCTTTGAAAGCCGCGTCGTTGACAAAGACGAGTGCAGGGCCTTGCCAAGCCGCCATTTCGGGGGCCAAGATGGCGTCCGTGCCCAACCGTCGGCGGTCAAAGACCAGAAAAAACTGATTGGCCCCTGCGTCCTCTGCGTTCTGGAAATTCTCCCGCACACAGACCTCGGAGGAGTAGTCCCGGAGCACGTTGCGTAGACGGTCCGTCAGCGGTTCGCTTTGTCCTACGGCCTCTAGGCCATCCTCGTCAGCGCTGAAGTGGGATACCGAGGCGCAGGCCAACTTGTTCAGACTCCGAGCCCCAAAGAAATTGGCTACGGTGTTGCTGATTTTTTCGTGTGCCAGAAACATCCTCCCGGACCCGCATGTAGCCTCCAGCAGGTACTCTGCGGCTTCCGAGTCGCTCGCCAGCTTCTCACCACGGTACAGATCTTTGATGACGATACGGTCTGCTGGCCGGAGATACCCTTCGCAGTCCAACAGGAAATGCTCGCCGCCTTGACTGTCTGTGTGTGGGAGTCTGCCGCAGTCTTTCTGAAACCAGTGGAGCTTCTCGAGGATCCGGACGATGGTGTCAGTTTGCTTTGCATCTGCTGGTTGCTCGCTGTCTTCTTGCGCAGCCAGGAGCGCCTGCAGTGTCCGGTGCAGGACATTTTGACCTAGCCTCGTTGGAACATTTCGAAACACCCCAAAATCGTGCCAGTCTCTCGGCAATTGCCAGACAGTGGGCTCGAGGGAGGAACCGAACTCCTCGTCTTTGGACACCACATCCACCTTCACGAACATCTTTGCGCGCGCAATCCAAACTGAAGGGGGTTGCGTGCGGAGACAACGGTATACCGTTCTGACAATCTGCTCCATCCACGGGCCATTCGCTTTCTCAGGGTCCTCCCTCACAGAAGCCTGCACCTGTGCAAGCTGCAAATGCAGCAGATCATCTGGGTACTCGTTGCCACCAGTGCGCAGGCGCAGCTTCTGGATAAGGGCCACATCAACAGATTTCGACAGAATAGGAGCCACACACCCAATCGCTGCCAGCGTTTCATTGGACGTACAACCATACAAATGATCTGTGGCTGGAGCTACAAATGCGCTCTCCCATCCTTTCCATGGAAAGCGCCATTCTTGCGGGACTTCGTGAATCGGCAAGAACGATACTTCTAGAAGATCCTCAGGTACCTTCTCTTTCCATTCTTGCACAAGATAACGTTGCAGCTGTACCGAAGTCTTCAAACAGTGCCTCATCTCCACAACTTGCGCCAATTGCCTGAGTTCACTGTGGTTCAGATGGGAACGCACGTGTGCGTGGCGCAGCGTGGAAATGACGCCATCCATACACCACTCTGTGGCCAACATGGATTTCGGTAAATGATGCTCCAATTCACTGTACATCGATGAATCCAACAGGACCAGGTCCGAAGGCGCGACGAGAGCACTTGGCTGCATGCGGTTTGGCAAAATCCTTGGGCATTTCAGACAGTTCAGGTCCAACGCTCCGACCACCAGGGAGTGGCGCGTAAACTTGTTCCACAGCGTGCGGTCTTCCGCGCTCGCCCCACTCCATTTCTCCTGAATGGCTGGCACAACCATGTCATTCACCAGCTGTTTAAGGTTGACACAAGGCACGTCCAGGGTATTCTCTAGGAACTCTCGCACGGCATCGGTTTCGTTGGCCAGAACTCCAAGTTGCATCTGATCCCGCAACCCCTCGCTCTTCAAAAGCCGGGCCAGTCTCTCTGAGACGTCTGTCTCTTCATTCGGAGTCAGGTCCGGACAGGAAACAAGCAGGGCGCGACCATGGGCGGCGCACAACTCTCCCGTGCCCTGCCACAAGCGAAACAGCGGGAGGCGCCGCAACCGGTCCCGATATGTCCCGTTGATTCTGCTAAACTTGTGCCTGACAAGAATATCCCGAAGCCCAATCCACTGCCGCCGTTCAGAGGGTGAACCAGCCGAGGCAGACAGCTGTTCAAGCTGCACGGGCTCGAGCTTGCCCAGGCCACCAACCAGGGCGTCCGGCAATGCCGATGCGCCATCTTCATTGGCATCGAGTAAACCCACCAGCTCCAACGGACGCCGGAATTGCCCAGGCACGACGTAGACGCCGCACTTGCGTAACACATTTGCCAGCAACTCCGCATGTCTCCCTGCTGCTAAACAATCCCGCCTGCTCCAATTCACATAATCCAGCAATGTACCCGATCCCATAACTGGGATAATGTCCCAGGCACACTGCTGTGCCAGTGCCTCAATTGACGTCATTTCTTCGACTCCAGCTTGGACGCACTCAGCCAGCCAGTCCCATAGAGGCTCCATGAATGCATCCTTTTCCTCCGTGGTTACCACGGCAGTCTCAGCCCCGGAGCTCAGCTGCTGAGCCACAACTTGCACGCTCAGCGAAGTTAGCAACTTCTTCTGCACCAAGCCGACACACACTTGTGGTGGCAGTGTCACCACGTTCTTCACATGCAGCTGGAGACAATCAGCCAGCTTCTGTTGTATGTCTGTCACACATGCTGCAGCATCCGAGCCCTGAATTAGTTCGACATCACCACTACCACTGCACAGCAGCAAACATCTGACGGACTGGATCTCCTCTGGAATAGTTTCTGGCACTGCAGACAGGTAGGCAGCAAACAGCTCAGCCAGTTGGCAATCTTTACGGCCAGCGACCGCTTGTGCAAGTCGCAACAACTCGCCATCTGTTGGCTGATCCCGCAGGCCCAAGGCACGGAGGCTGGTTGCAATTGCCCTCTGTGTTTGGTCATCGCAGTCCAGCCACCAGCTCTTGTCGAAATCACAATCCAAAGCCTGCTGCAAGGCCTGATACTTGGGATCCGGAAGCAGCACACACTGCTCCGGCTTCATGGGTTGCCCGGATTGCAGGTGTGGCAGGAACGGTATGCACGTTCCATCTACGTCTGAGAACAAACGCAACAAGTCAAACGCCCCGTCCTGTTTTTGCAGCACTGCCTTGATGGCGCAAAGCCGGACCTCTCCACCAGGAAGAAGCTCCTTGAGGATGTGGTTCTTGAACAGCTGTTCTGGTGTGATGGTCCGTGTCTTTGCTGCACTTAACAGTATGGCTCCAGCCGAGTCCTCCATTTCGTCAAACACAGGCAGTTCCGGCACGGACTGCAGGACCAGCAAGAGCGGATCCGCGTTCAGAGCTGCTTCACATGACGTGGACTTAGATTGCAGCAGACAGGTTCCACGGCACTGTCGCATCGCCATGAGTGTCCGCCGGCTTGTCGGGAGACCACGATCCTTCCAATGATGGAACATTGGCAGCCGCGCCAGCGCACAGTCTTTCCATCCACCATCAAACCACTCTTTTGCTAGCGTCTGAAGTTTTGACAGTTTGTCAGCTATCGCTTGCCATGTTTCATGGTGGTCAGGACAGTAAGGTGCGATAAAGTCCCTGTCCTGCGCAACACACCGCCGGATTCCATTGAGCAGCACCATTACAACAGCTTCAGTGTCGTTGAAGTCGGTGAAAAGATCCCTTTCAAACATTTGACAGGCACCGAAGCCTTCCCCATCAGATACCAAGATGTCACACCCTTGCAACACAGCGGCGAAATCTGCGGCCACTCTCTGATCAGGGCAGTACAAGATACGTACCCGATCTTTGAACGGGACCTGGCAATACCCGTGTCGGATTCGAGCGCTGTTTAGTTGTGAACTGATGTGGGTGAGAACATTGCACTTGTGGGGGGCACATGTTGAAAGTGGTGTGGCCGAGGAAGCACCTCTAAATGAGTCCGAGTCTTCGAAGTTGCTGGACAATATGCATTCGTTGAAGGTGTTGAAGGTCGTGGACGCCTGCATGGTGCAAGAATCCAGAAATGACACATGCGCAGAATTCACCGGGTATTTGGCGATAACATCCAATGGAAGCAATTGCGGCAACACCACAGAGAGTCGGTCAAACTGGGCAAGAACAATCGCCTTCTCGGCGTCGTCCTGCTTATGCTGCAGCTCAACTGCAAGCCACTTCCAGGTTGCTGCATTTAGAGCGTCGATGGCGCAGGCATCCAAGCCCCCCTGGCCATCGAATGCGGCTATCAACAAGTTTGCAACCAACTCAGCACTGAAAGTCTTCAGAATACCTGCTTCAACCAACTGCTGGGAAATTGTCAGAGGAACTTGAGTCACCAAAGGAAAGGGTTCCTTCAGCAGCTTGGCTACACATTGCATCAACCCGACGTCTGTCTGGCTACAGCAACCAGCAACAATGGGCATCGTGCCGCGTTCAGCAACTGCAAAATCACGCACAGTGTGCATGTTGCTCGGGCTCAGCACAGGACACAACTGCACACCATGCAAAATCCTTGGGTCATCATCCAAAACGGACATGCAGTACTTCAGCTGCGCCACCACCACTTTAGGGTTTGTGGATATGGAACACCGCTTGTCCTTGAACCACTCGCACATGTTTTGGGGCGTCAGCAGCAGGTGCGAATCAGATGCCCTGTTGATCTCGTGCACAAGGTCACGCCGCATGCGAACGACCGGCGTGTTGTCCAGTGCTAGATCACAGGTTGCTGCGTCGTCATGGTACAGGAAGCGGCAGTCGTTGACTGGGCGCCAGCCAACTGGGGTCTCTAGCTTTGTATGTGCCACAAAGCGCCGGAAGAACTCGCGTGTCAACACCTCCAGAAACCCCCTGAGGTTGACTGGCCACGTGCGCTCCAACGCGAGCTGCTCGGCTGGGGACAGCTGGGGACGGCTGCGCAGGTGCTCTTGCAGATTCAGCAAAGCCCGGGGGACTAGCGTGCCGATTACTTGCTGCACATTCCAGTCACGCTTCAAGCCATCCGCCCCTTTCAGGTCATCCCCATGGGTAATGTCGCGACGGTTCGAAGACAACTCGAAGAAGGCGTTCACGTTAAATTGCAAGCCGTGATCCTTGGGAATCTCCAGGAAACAGAATAGCCTCCCATCCGCACCGAGCCCACCCTTTTGCATGTTGTTTGCCACGGCGGGCACACTGACTTGCACAAAGGGCACAAACCGGGAGTGTTCAACCTTCCCCCGGTTCTGCAGGGCCCACCTAAGTACGTTTCCATCATCCAACTCTGAGGCCACATACCACCTCCATACTTGGACAACCTCCGCTATTCCACTATCAAACATACGCTGCTTGTCATGTAGCTCCACCGCCACGGCCACGACCCGGCGTGATAGGCAATCCATGAATTTTGTGGTTTGCATGTGCTTATTACCCTTTGTCATCTGCAGTAGGTCGCGTATGTTTTCCCGCATGCCTATCCACTCATGATTCTCGCCCCCATTGCTCCCATCCACGGTGTACACATACGCCGGAGTGCATTGGCCGTCCACACACACGTTGCCGTCCACGGAAATGTTCAGCAAGTTCTTCAACAACGGCAACGCCCGCCCGGCCTCCTCCTTGTAGTCTACTAGCAGGTCGATCATTTGGCGAGGAAGAAAGGGTGTTGTCTTTAGTTTCGAATCCTGCGCAGCCTCACTATTCCGGAGCACAAACCGGAACACAGTGCCATTAAAGCGTTGCTTCTCTCTATCATAGAAGCTGTCATAAAACGGTCCGAAATCCCGCAAATGACCCTCCGGGACATCGCGCGTCACCCAACGCCTTGCGAAGGGTGTGTGGTTGTCTTGCTTGCCGCGCAAATCTTTTTGGTGAGGATCCATAATGCAGAAATACTCCCCAGTGAGGAAGCTCGGCATGTCCGTGATGTGGTACACTGCGGTGAATCCCAATCCAAACTTTCCCGTGGACGTTGCATCATTCTCCTTGCTTGACTTTCCCAAATTTTTGATTGCTTGAAAATCCTTCTCTTGGAACTCTGCATCGTTGAAGACGAGCAAGCATGGTTGATCTCGGTCTTTTGCCAAGGCGCCATTCAAGTAGCTTGAGGAGTCTTTTTTTTGCACATGTTCACTTTGGGGCAACTCCAAACCCATTATGGGTGTGGAGGTGCTTCTAGCTTGCTTGCTCGGAGCAGAATCCATAACGTTGCACAACTTGTTGGGGCCTCTTGATTGTGGTTGGTACAAGTAGAGCCAAAACTTTTGCGCGTGGGCGTCGTCCGCGTTCTGTAGCAACTCACGGAAAATTTGCAATCCTTCGGGGTAATCCTTCAACACCCGGTGAATCTCTGCGGTCACCGATTGCTCACGTAGTAGCACCTCACCATCAACTGTTAGCCGTTCAGGTGGCTGTGATGCAACCTTTGGAAGTCCAATGTTGTGTGGCTTTGCGGAGGCATCAAGCGCACTAGTAAACACCACATTGCTCGCCTTGTCGAGGTCCATGCCTCAACTAAAAGGTAGTTGGCAAGGCGACAAAATGTAGGACAAGCACCTCTTTTCCCTATCCCTTGCCACGAACCGCTATGGTGAGACGGTATTTAAATACCTAAGAGACTTGTTTCAAAGGAACCAACACACGAGAATGGTCTACGCGGAGGCCTATGTGAGGGTAAAGCGGTCCTCCTACACACCTCACATCATACATAACCCTGCCCTACTCTCTGCAGTGCGTGAGACCGCGAGGCGGCGGTTTGAGGAAAAGGACCTAACCTTCAAGTCCTTTGCGAAGTACAAATTGACTGGACTTTTGAAAAGGAGGGTAAAAGCCCTCACATTTCTGACCTTCTACGGCGCATTGGGACCAAGGAGGCCCTAATGAGGCAATTTGAGCAACTATATGGACAATGAAGGACATATTCCATGTGGCTATGCACACCGTGAGACCCATTTTCAGCCCTGTTTCAGCCCTGTTTTAGTACCTCAGACACCCTCACTTGATCCCCCCGGTGCTCCAAATTTTGGTCCGCAAATAGCCCCCCACCTACCCCGTACAACCATTTTAGACCCATAGAGACCCGAAAGGTCCCGGGGGGGCTATTTTAGGGCCCTTTGGTTACGCGGTAGGGGGGGCGTTAAAGCACGTGAAAAATGTACTTAGAAGAAAAAAGGGGGGGTCACTACTCGGAGTCTGTTATGGCGCGTGCCCGCCCCCATTTCGTCGCTCCATTGTCGCACTTGACGCAGTAGTAGGAACAGTACTCGAATGGAGGCAATGGAGGCAGTGACATCCCATGGCCCAAAAGCACACTACAACGTGAATGGTACACATACAAACATGTAACTGGCACAAATTCTGCAAGTATAACCCTGCATCATACACCTCGGCACACTGACAGGCACAAATCGACGAATTCTTAAAATCCGCATATCGTACAGGTGAAAACGCATAGGGATGTAGGTCTCACTCAGGGCTATCAGAAAAGGTATAATACTTATGGCATTTTCGCCCGCGTACTCGATTAACTATAATGTCACAGGTGGTGGGGTAGTGGGGGTTGAGAGGACGTGAAATTTGACCAGTCAGACGCCTGCGCAATATGGGCAGATCCTGCAGTTCGGAGCCTGCTCAACTTTTTAGAAGTACGCTGCATTACGGGTATGCCATAAGGGGGAATATCTGTTTCAGTAAAGGATGGCGTGAGTGGGCGTGAGTGGGCAACCTTGATTGTAGTGGAAGTTTCTCACCACAGGTGGACAATCACCTTGTCGCCTCTTTGACTCGTCCTCCATCTGCGTCGATGCTCAAGTAATTGAGTACCGTTGCTGAAATTTCGGCCGTGAAGAAAACGAAGACAATAGTGTCCACTCCAAACACTATGGCATGACCGAAGAAGTAAAGAACAAGGGGGGGGGGGTCCTTTCGATGGATTTCCATGGCTTCCCCTTCCACCCTCCCTTTCCCATACAAAAACAGGGAATAGATAGAGTAGCAAAAGGTGGTACGGGTTCACCTTTACCTGGTACCACCAGCTGAGTACCATGGCAAAGGTGAAAGTGGGACCAAGCTTAGTAGCATTCCAAAAGTGAAGGTGGTACTCAGTACCGTGGTATGGGCATGGTGGTGGGTGTGCATGGGTGTGGGCACAGGCATGGGCATGGGAGTTGCCATGCACATAGGCATGGGCATGGGTGTATCCTCATCTATGGCGGGTCCCATTTCACCATAACCCAGCCGCCGTCCGGATCAAGGCCGGCGGGCCCTTGATTTTGAGATTAGTTTTGAAATGTGATTAATTGGTAATGAGCATTGTAATTAGTACTGTAATTAGTAATATGATCTTCGTATTGTCAAGTGTTGGCAGGGGGTGGTTGTCCAGAAATATTTGTTTTCAAGTGCTGGCGATAGGGGTGGGCGGGTGTCTAGAGAAGTCTGATTTGCATTGTTGGCAAGGGGTCTAGTAAAGTGTATGTTCAGGTGCTGGCAAGGCGGGGGGGGTGCAAAATTTTCAAGTGTTGACAAAGGGGGAACCCCCCAAGAAAGTCTGTTTTCAGGTGATGGCAACGGAAGGAATCACTTAATTTTTGCCACAAGGGACTTGAAGTGGTTGGTTTTTGCACGGGAACCCCGGGACCCAACAAATGGTCCGCAGGTCTGCCTAAGCATTTCTATTACATAATCGTTCCCATCTAACATTTATCGACCTGAAAACTCGGCCCCTGGGAGCGAAGCGAACCGGCCGAGTTTTCAGGCCGATAAATGTTAGATGGGTACGATTATCTAAAAGTGTTAGAAAGGGAGGCGAGTTCTTAGGACAACAATCGTTAGATGAATTTCAGCGGCATCTGACCCCTAGCTCATTGTGGGTATAACCATGAGGTTGCAACCAAGGGAAGGAAGTGGCATGGAGCACAGGCAACAAGACATGGGCGAATGTGGTACGGTACTGTTGAAGGCACCGTCTCTTGTGACAATTGATGAAGCTGCTCTTGGTGCCTGCTGTGCGCACCCGTTTTGCTAAGCTACTATCATGATGCCATTAGGACAAGCAATAGATTTGTTGTGCCTTAACTTGGACTAAATGAGTGAATGAATGTGTCCCAAAATGTGCATTACATCCGGGTATGGTTGCAGAAGCATCATCCGCGTGCTTTCACGTTTGTGTTTGAATTTCTTCTTGCGGAGGAATTAATCATGAGGTGGACTTGAGTGGCATTGCTTTTGTCTTAAAAGTCGCCGCTAGGCCTCGGCGCCAACCTAGAATGTTGAACCGCGAGGCGTGGCTGTAGGTTTAAGAATTTGGTTCAACCACAACTACTCTACCCCCCACGACAGCAGACCCGGGTCTCTTAATTTTTTCACCTGGAGTCAAAGCCCTGGGTCTCTTAAAGTGCAGCAGGTCTCTTATATCCGTGGCATGGGCCCGAGGATATCGGCAGATATCCGTGGCATTGACCCGGGATACAGCAGCGGTGATATCCCGGGTCAATGCCACGGATATCTGCGGATATCCCGTCGCAGGGTAAGTCATGAAAAAAGTAAATTAATCGCCGCCAACAATCCAATCACCTGGGTCACCGCAAAGACAAGGATAGGGTTGAAAAGGCCGCTGAGATTCTTTCGCGGTACCATAAAAAGGAGGAAGGTGAAAGCGGAACCTCCTAATGCTGCTATTGCTATGCCTGCTTCTCCTAAGGAAGAGAAGGCGTGACCGGTCTTTGGGTGCCAACTGCATTCTTCTTAATTGCTTCGTCACAACGTTAGCATTGCATTTCCTTTTTCACCTAGACTTCCCTTTTCACCTTTTTTTGGGGTTTTTCTCAAATGCAGCCTGGGCAAAAGGAGATGGAATGCCCAACAAATCTTGACTTATTGGGGCCTTGGCAGGTGTTGCTGGGGCGGCCCATGCACGAGAACAGTACATCTCACGTTCATATACAATGCTCTCCTTCTCATTGAGCTCACGTACAGGCTCTTTCTCACTCAATTGTGTCAACGGGAAGGTTTCATACTCCTCTTCCGCAGTTAGATCAATGATCATCTTCGTAGAGGATGGAGAAGGTGTCCGGTCCTTCCGTTTCTTCTCTACTTTAACTGGACTGAGGCTAACATACACAATGTGTGAAATGAAAAGTGCGCACAACGCACCATGCACCCCTAAGTTGACTGCTGTGTGTCCCATGCGTTGCGCCAGCCAAACCACTCAACAACCACGAAACACCCTTTCGATCATAGGGGGAATGTTTGCCCGGCGCGCGCCCGGCGCGCTACTTTTCTATTAACTATCCCGACTTCAGCCCCAGATTTACCCTCTCATGGAGAAGCCCCCCAAGTAGACCACATTGCACTGCACACCTTCCCTACAAAGCACGTTGCAAAATAAAGCAGGATCTGTGATTTCAACCACTCCAAATGTCATTTGTAGTGTACTTAACAAACAACATTGGTCCCACAAGTGTGGGTGTCAATACATTCATTACAATAGTGCTCCTTGCACTCATCACAAACTGCGACGGTGGAGCGCCATTGGCAACACAACACACAAAAGATTGTCCCGGTTTGAGACAAATCACACCTCGTACCCGTGAGAGAAAACACGTTTCGGATTTGTTCTACTCCAATTGGTGAGGCATCAAGGGCCAGGGAAGGGTTGCGCGCAAGGATCCCGGGTCAATGCCACGGATATCTGCCGATATCCTCGGGCCCCTATGCCACGGATATAAGAATCGTGCCAACTGCCACGGATATCTGCGGATATCCCGGGTCAATGCCACGGATATCTCCCTCCGGTCGATATCCGTGGCATTGACCCGGGATATCCGCAGATATCCGTGGCATTGGCACGATTTTTGTATAATACCCTGAATCTCTGAGCATGTTGTGTGACCTGTTTTCATCCCCACCAAAGTAAGCCGCACGGAATGAGCCCACTTTCACTGTCAACAACAACAAAAACACACTGTCAACAATTGGTTGACCTTTTGAAGCAAGTGAGCATGTGATTGGAGGGCCCATTTCTTCTTCGGGTTTTGCATGTTTTCAACCTTTTGTATGCTGAGCTACACCTGTGAAGTGTTGCGTTGCTATTAGTCTAGTGCATAAAAGCGAAACAATGAAAGGCAGGGCATGCAGCGCCTGAGGCAGTGACAGTGGGTGAACCTGTCTCCACGTGCACAGTGTTTAAGCCCGGACCAGTGTACAGTGCACCAGTGATTAACGCCCCATGCAGGGTGCCACTGATTTGCCCCGGTTTGAATTCTAAACCGTAGCCGATACACGTGGGGAGCGCCGGTAACTAGACATGCGTGTGCCTTCAGCCCGTGACCCTTGATGAGACACTTCACATGCTTTGTCGCTGTCACTGTTCGCGCTTCAGCCTATGGCCGGCCACTGAGGATTTGTTTCGTGCCTGCTTTGTGCAAGCGTTGAACTAGGTTGATATAGTACTTGAACTATCATATGTGCGGGACACTTTGTGTTGTCCCACGACATTTGCACTCGGCTATGTCATTTAAAGGCCCGTTTCTTGGAGTTGTATGAGACAATACCCTCAACATTCAGTGTTGGAGCATCCGGTTACAGCCGTCTTGTCACATTAGGGCTTGGGCTTTGGTTGAGGTTTGACTTCGTCTCCTTTCGCAAGTGGGTCTCTTAAAGTGTACTTTTCCAAGTGGGTCTCGTTGGTCAAGGAGCTGCTCGGATATTGGAGTGGGTCTCTGTTCTGTTGGAATGGTCCTTTGCTCGGGGGGGGGCGGAGTATGTTGGTTTCAACAGGTTGGGTACATGTCCAGAGACCGTGCCGCAACGAACCAATCCACCACCCATAAAGTGTCCCACCGACCGTTGTCTGAACCTACCCTCGCCATCGTCTCTCCATGCACCTTCGCCGTTGCACCTTGGCACAGCCATTTGCTTCCAACATGATTTGTTGTCTAGCCTACTTGTGGCTCACGCATTTTGTGAGCGCGATCGATGCCATCCACACTTTTGCCATTCATAAAGCTCCGCACAAGCACCGGCTGCACTTTCCGAGTGTCCACACTCAGTTGAGTGTGACCGGCATCCCTCGGGCCCATGACCATAACCACACAACACAATATGCTCCTTGGTTTGGAGAGACACAATTGCAACGGGTGCCTGCCTTGTCTTACATTTATGTCCAATTGGGTCATCCCCCACAAAAATTTCGTGTCCAGGTCTGTGCGCAATCTAGGGCTCGAGGGGTTATTTTCGCGGTACTGTGTTCTTGAACAAGGAGGTGGTCCAAGTGTCCACGGCACACCCGAATATGGGGCTATAAAGTGGCCATTGGTTCCCTAAAATCCCTCGGAGCGACAGACATTTCCAAAGCGAGGCGGACATCACTTTCGTTGGGCTTGCTACCGTAACGCTGAAAAGCACTTCTTTTCCCCCTCCTCTTCCCCCACGATGTCGGTGATCCTAGTGTGCATGGGTTTGGCGTTTCATCTTTTGGCTTGCTTTTTACGTATCGTTTTTGTGCCCTTCCCCGTCCCTTTTTGTGGTGCGCGTTGGGTTTGGCGCACATTTCTGCCCCCGCAATTTATGCCCCACTACACGGAGAAGTCCTTTGGTTTCCCCTGGCCCTCACCAATGCACGTCGAGCATCCACGTCAAAAGGCGTTTCGGTCGGGGCGGCAGAGGCATGCCATGATGAACCGAGCCCTTCAGTGCCCTTCTCTACTTCTTTCCATCCTCCACTTCAAAACTGAAGAAACCTCAAGCCGTCAAGAAACGAATCTTTGCTTCCGCGTTCGGATTTTGGGGAGCGGCATCACATTTATTCACCACCCCGATCTAGGTGGACACTGGGAGTGCGGATCTCGTAATCCCTGCCGCCGAGTGCACCTCATGCCTTGACGCGCGCGGCTTCAAAGTCAACAAGTCGAGCACGTGCCGGCCGAAGCAGTGCCGGTGGACCGGGCCATACCGGGGATGCAAGTTTCGCGTACAGTACGGGGACGGCACGCAGGTGGTCGGAGTGGTCATGGAGGACGTACTGGCGATGGACTGGGGTGATAGCAAGCCGGCGAAGGGGTCCAGGGTTGTATTTGACCTTGTGATGCAGTCGCAACCCATGGGGGCGTTCTCCATTATGGGCATTGATGGTGTATTTGGAATGGGCTTCGACACCATCACGTCGAACCACATGAAGAGTCCGCTGACCAGCATGATAGAGGTGTAAAATGCAGGCCGTAGCTTGCACCCTGCAGCCTGCCCCCTTTCTCTGGTGCTCCCACTCTTCTGGCGCATGCAGATGCATCTCTTCGTCCTACCAGTCTTCACAGATAATCTGATCTACAGACGGAGTCGTCCAAGTCCATGTGGGATCGTTCCTCCCCCCCTAAGTTCTCAGGCTACCAAAGGTTCCATCTAAACCTTCGCCGAGCTCACCTTAATTAGGTCCCCCGCCCCCCCCAAAGTCTTTCATCACCACAGCATGCGCGAGTGCTCCGAACGCTCTGTGCTCAACCCTCAAACGCGCGGGCCTCACCAGCTCAGAATCCCGGCCTTGGGAACGGCAGTACGGCGCACATCGCGCCGGGCACGGCAGTGGGCACGCATTGGGCACGGCCGCATGCGACGTGTACATTGCAGTAAAATGAGGCACAGGGATGTTCCTGCTCAGGCAGCGTGCCCTGCACTCTTTCCTTTGGCACATCCCCTTGTCCCGTTCCCCTCCCTCCACTCCTTGTAGGAACATGGACTGGATGACGTGTTTGCCATGTACGTGGGCTCAGCGCCTGGCAGCAAGGACGGTGTGCTAACCGTTGGTGGTGTGGACCCCCGCCTGTACCGAGGTCACGTTCAGTACACACCCATCATGGAGCGCTCGTACTACTGCATCGCGGCTGAAGGCCTTCAGATCGGAAACCGCAGCGTCATTTCGGAGGTATACGTGTTGCCCCTCTTCTGAACGTCGGAGTGTCACTTTCTGAGTGTCCAACCCTCTCGAGTACATTTGTGCTGTTGCTCTCTCCTACCTTGCGTGTCCTGCACCTTTTTTGAGTAAAGCGAGCCCACATCTGACGAGGCAACGAGGTCATTGGGCAGATCAAACCTTACGTTAGCGGCGAGAGCGAGCAGCGGCGGTTGAAATGTCGCCGTCGGTAGTTGCAGGGTGACGAACGAGGGGTGGAGAGTGCAAAGGGAACGCCTTTTTGTTGATTGCGGTTGCTTTCAGCCCCTTGATCTTCCGCGTGCCCCCTCAGACCAAGGACTTCGGCACAGCGTTCGTGGATAGTGGCACAACCTTCACGCTGCTGCCTGCCCCGGCGTACAAGAAGATCCAGGCGTTTCTGCAGAAGCACTATTGTCACCTGCCGCTTGTGTGCCCCAAGAAGGGAAAGGCGCATTCCACCATGTTCGATGGCTACTGCATGGTCTCCAGGACTCTTCCTCAAGGCTACCCTTCGATGCGTTGGTCTGTGTCTACGCTTGCTGTTGTCCCTGTTCCCCTGCCACTGGGCATTGCCTAAGGCAAAGGACTTCGGCTTTCGGGCAGTCGGAGGCTGGCCCTTCACTAATGACGGTCAACAGTGTTTCTTTGGTGAGCGTCAAGCCCCAAGATTCTTCGCGATCGCCTCAGTGGCGGGGGCTGCCTGTGCTTCAGTTGCTTTGGCAAGCAGAAGGATCCCGAGACTCACACCCCCTCCCCTTCATCTCCATAGGAGGATATGATGGGGAGCTGTTCGGTGGTACCCAGCAACAGGATGGTCCTCCCTCACCCCGAGACACAGACAGGCACGTGGTAGCTCCCGCCCGCATACGGACCTTACTACCGGAGGGGGGGCCGAGACCCCATCCAATTCTGTTGACCGGAGCAGTTTGTGCAAGTTTTGAATGGGATTCAATGGCCCCTGCCCTGCGGCCAATGGTTTCGCAGACGGCAAAACTCGTTCTGCCACTCCGCACTGCAATCCTCCCCTGCGCTTCCCCCACCCCTTCCTGCGCTGAATGTGACTGGATGTGGAGCGTCACAGTATTGGCAGGGGAGTGAATGCCAGGGGCAGAACACCCATTTCACTCTCACTCACTAAACTGCATTGCCCCCTTTCCTCCCCGTTATCCTCATTCGCCCCCCTCATCCTCCCACAAATGACCTTGAGCAGCAAAAGCAGGCCACACTACATAAATGGCAGGTTGTATTATGGAAACCCAGGTCCACAAGCTCCTCATCAGCAACGTCTCCCCTCCTCATACTCCTCCGCTGCTTCCCTTGGGGCCTTCCCAAACGGCCCTCTCCCCCAGAGCCGCCATCTACATTTAGCTGTTTCAGCGGAGGTGCAGGGCATGGGCATTGGCATGCTCACGTCCGGTCAGAAATGGGCACACAGAAGGCCTTTGGAGCGGTGTGGAAGCTAAGGTGACCCTCCAGCCGCATGCCCCTCGTTCCAAGACGATTCGTCCCTTTGAATGCAGAGAGGAGGTGGGTGGCGTTTTTCCTTGGTTTTTTATGGCAAACATCCCGCACCACTATAACGAACGCATCCAAATGCATCCAACCCAAAAAGTTGCGGGCACGCAAACACGCTGGACCACTGGACAGGAATTTGATTCCACCAGATGTGCCAGTCTTTTTGACTGAATGTCGTTGCAGCGGTGTTGGCTTTGCAGTAGCCATCGTGTTCTCTTGAAATGCTTGATCGTCTCATCGTTCAGCATACTTACAATTTGTTGACCACCACAAGAAACATCATGGATCACTTCAATCTCCAACTTTGAGTCATCAGAACTCCATCTACTTTCTCGCTGCTGCACACATAGTTTTCATCAACAAAACCATGTAAAATGGCATGCCATCATTGAGCCATACTCTGTCCGCAAACAACACGCACACAAGCATACAACACGCAGCACTGAGATGCCCATAAATCACCATCGCATAATTTGCAGCCGCTCCCCCTGCCCACTCCCCGACCCTGGACATTTACCCCTCTCCCCTGCCACCAGGACTTTCAAGGGTGGCACCACTGTCGTTGTGCCCCCTGCTGCCTATTTCCGCTCGATCCCATACGGCGAGACCTCCGAAAGCCGCTTCGCTTATTGCTTCGGGATCGGCCCGGTCACCACCGATCCACCCTACACGATCTTGGGGGACACGTTCATGACTGCCGCGTACGTCATCTTCGACCGTCAGATGATGCGGGTCGGTTTTGCGGAGCCTTCGCAGTTTCCTTCCGACGGCAGCAGCCTGCCACCTCCGATTACAGGAGCCCCGTGGTTCAGCACAGGCAACACCCTCCTGTACCTGTTGCTCGTCATCGTCAGTGCTGGTCTCTGGTGGTGGTACGTGGAGCCAGCTTCGAGTTGCTGTGAGGGTGAAGACGCGGCAACAGATCCATTGCTGCCTCCAGGAGAGGGGGGTCAATATGGGGCAATCTGACGGTCACAGGGTTTTGTTTTGGTTTGAAAATGACACGTCAAGCTCAACCGCCGTCTGTTGGTCCACACCAACGTCCATTGGCCTACAAGGGCGCTCAGTCTACGTCCACCGCGGTGAGCCCAAATTTGTTTGTTGGTCGGCCCACAACTGCCGCTCAAAGCAGACTATTTGAGGACAGGACTCCACGGAGCACCGTCCAACCCCGTCGAAGGTCTTTTTGTATGAACAAGTGTCCACTCAAGTGACGCTTGCCGCATTGCATCACTGTCTAGAGTCCGCCTGCACCCGGTCCGCTTTGGTGCGGTTATATCCAAGACACCATTGGAGAGCCCGATCATGCGGCGCAGCCATGGCTGGCCAGCACCATTACAGCAGTCCTGTTTGGCCTTGGGGGTGAGGGAATTAGAGTCTTCAGGCCCACCACAACTTTCGAGGAAGAAAATTGTGAGGTCTTCCAGAGGCAGGACAATTTTTGTTTTCGCTTGCTTTTGCTTTTGCACTCGCTTTTCTTTCGTGTTTTACTGCAAAAAAAGCGGTTTCCAGTGTTTGGTCGTCAACCGTCGCCGGTTGCCAGCCGACGGTCTGCCATTTCTTGTCAATCCGTGTTGGTTGACTGGCCAACCGCCGTCAGTTAGCAGCTGTCCAGTGTTTTCACACTACTTTTGAAGGTTTCCTGTCGTGCAGGACGGCCACAGCGAGCCGGTGAGTGCCCCTGGCCATTTGCAATGTCTCCTTGAGCGATGAATCTGAAGTGCGCATGTCAAAAAAAGTGATAGAATGGAAACGAAAACTCGCGGTGAGCTGGAACCACGGCCGCTACAAACCAGCCTCCCACGTGCATGATGTCCATTTCCAAATCCATCTGATCCCCAATTGTCCGTGTACTGTACAGTACAGGGGGCCTTTGGCTCCACAAGACAACCTCCACGCCACTTTCCCCAACTTCCGCCAACGGATAACTATGAGAAGTGTAGCGCTGAGGGCACCTGAAAAAAAATTCGCTGCAACAAACCCCACAAGAGAAAACGTGAGTAATACTGTCGCCCCCCCAGGCTACAACTCAGTGGGACCTGGTGATCCTGTCAAGCTGACGGACGCTGATGGCAAGTCTGCCACACACCCATCTGGGTTTGCCTGATGTCGTCAGGTCCTGCTTGTCAGGGAGCTCAGCAACTTGGTTTCGCCAAGAGGATTGCTGTGCTTTGGAACAAGCTGAGGGTCCAAACAACACGTGCAGTGCTGGAAATTGCAGACGAACAATGACCCAGTTCCGAGGAAGGTGGCCTTAACCAGCGTAGGAGTTGACTCAACAAGTGTTTCGAATCTTCAGGGTGCGACAGTGGACCACCTACCCCGCCAACGGGGGCAAGGAGTGGAGGCCAGCCCAAACCAATCTTCAAATGGGGTAGGGATGGTGTTTCTGCATCTGATTTCAGGTACAAGATCAGCGAGAAGGGAGGCTTCTGGACTGCCGCTGGTGGCAGGACGGGTTGGCCAGACGCACTCCCGAAGTTCATGCTGCCACCGCCACCATTTCGGGGGGGCATGTGCTGTTAAACACAACCACCAACTGTAGCACAGACTGCCCAGTGTTTTGGTGGCTAGCTGTTGTAGGTCTCCAACTGCTTGTACAAGGTGGCCCCAAAAGGTCACCGCCGCTCAATTTTTTGCCAGCCTCAAAATTTCACCAATTTGCATCTCACAAGGTCGGTAAACTCCGCACCCCTCCAACCCCTCAGCAGAGAGGTTGCGCAGTTCAACCGTCATGCACCTGATGCCTAAAGCAGAGGAGGCCTGATTCCTGTATGCAGGAACACATGGCTGTTCTGGCGCCAGGGTGTTTGTGACCCCACAAGCCCACTCTGCGAGGCACAAGAGAATAGCGGGTATTTTTACACTGGCGTCCGTAGGTCGCCGGGGCAACCTCACCTCACCTGACCTCACCTCATCTGACCTGACCTGGCCTCGCCTCGCCTCGCCTCGCCTCACCAACAGCCTGTGAACCATGAGTTGTCGCCCTTGCCTCTCATGCGCAGACCAGTAGCCCAGTGTGCAGTGATGACTATCCTGGCGAACCGGATGATCTGGATGACATGGATTGAAATGTAGATGCAGTCGTTCCCTTCTTGCGGGTGCTTTGTCCATTGTGTGTACATGAACGTGGGATCTCTTAGGTGACAGCTGCAAGGGTTCAGCCTGGGCCCTCGTTTACTCCCAAGTGAAAGTGGTTCCTTTTCAGAGAATAGCACGGAACTCACACAGATACGACACACGGAAGTTGGACGTACAAAACAACGCAATGCACAATGCCACAACACGGCAGGACACGGCACAACACGCCACACTGCGGCACAACACAACACCACACATCACAGAGCACCACACCTAGCCACACCACGCACCAGCACGCAGCACCACACCACACCACACCTTCTGTGCACTGCCTCACTGCCTGGGGCACAGCACCACACCACGCCGCACTGCACCACACCATGTGGCACCGCACTGTGTCATGTGGCGCCACACGGAACAACACCACAATTGGCGCCACAGCACAACACAACACACAACAGCACGGTACAATGCGCAACAATGCGAAGCAAAACCACACTGCACGCCACGCCACGCCACGCCACGCCACGCCGCAGAAGACCACGCTGCACCGCACCCCACCACACCACAACACGCGCCATGAGTCACGCCACAACAGGGCCGCGCTAACGAGCAGCATTACACAGCATAGCACACCAGCACACAATACAACAAAGCACAGCGCACCACGGCGCAACGCACCACGAAGCATGACACATCATAGCACAGCACGACACAGCACAAGGAGGGACATCACAGCGCAGAGCAAAATGGCACGACAAACCACGACAAAATGGCACAGCCAGAAGCATCACAGCACAGCATGGAAAAACTCCAAGGCCATACCACACAACATCACAACAGCTGGAGACCCAAACCAGTGCAGTGGAACTGTCTCGTCCAAGCGAGGGGTTGCAATGCTCAAATTATGCATTGTCCGTGTGTGAACGCACCCAGATAGCGGCTTCTGTCCAAACAGCATGAGTGGGTGGACCCCATTCAAGCATGCAAGAAACCGCAAACTCAAAAAGACTTTCCGACGAAACGTTGACACATGAAACACAATTTTACCGAGTTTCACTCCATGTTAATGGTTTCACATGGCTGCCGGGTGTTGAGCATATGGAAATCAAGAAAGTGTCCGCAATAGACCAAAATCATTTGACTATTTGGGGTTTGCATGATGTCTGGGGCGCAAAAAGTGACGCACAAAAATGTGTGCGCAGGGGCCGACGGCCACTTCCAGCGTGTCCGGGCGCAAAAAGTGACTCGTAAAAATGTGCTCGCCCGGGCCTGCGCGATTTCCAGTGCGTCCAGGCGCAACAAGTGACGCACAAAAATGTGTTCACCGGGGCCCGCGGCCACATCCAGCGCGTCCGGGTGCAAAAAAGGATGCGAAAAAATGTGTTCGCCAGGGCCGGTGGCCACATCCAGCGCGTCCGGGTACAAAAAGTGATGCGCAAAAATGTGTTCACCAGGGCCAACGGCCACTCGCAGCGCGTCCGGGCGCAAAAAGTGAAACACAAAAATGTGTTTGCTGGGGCCTGCGGCCACTTCCAACGTGTCCGAGTGCAAAAAGTGACGTGCAAAAAGGTGTTCGCCGGGGCCCGCGGCCACTTCCAGCGCATCCGGGCGCAAAAAGTGACACGCAAAAAGGTGTTCGCCGGGGCCCGCGGCCACTTCCAGCGCGTCCGGGGGCAAAAAGTGACACGCAAAAATGTGTTCGCCGGGGCCCGCGGCCACTTCCAGCGCGTCCGGGCGCAAAAAGTGACGCGCAAAAATGTGTTCGTTGTGGCCTGCGGCCACTTGCAGCGCGTCCAGGCGCTGCGGGTTGTGGGGACCAGATTGACGCGTGGCATCAGGACCAGGTTGACGTGGGGTGTGCAGACCAGATTGACACGTTGTGTGGGGACCAGATTGACGCGTTGTGTGGGGACCAGATTGACGCGGGGTGTCCTGGACGCGTGGCATGGGGACCAGATTGACGCGTGGCGTGGGGACCATATTGACATGGGGCATGGGAACAAGATTGATGCGGGGTGTGGGCACCAGATTGACGCTGGGTGTGGGGACCAGATTGACACTGTGCTCGGGGACCACATTGACGCTGGGCGTGGGGACCACATTGACACGTGGCGTGGGGACCACATTGACGCTTGGTGTGGGGACCAGATGGAAGCGGTGTGTGGGCAACAGATTGGCGTAGGGTGTGGGGACCAGATTGACGCGGTGGGTGGGGACCAGATTGATGCTGGACGTGGGGACCAGATTGACGCATGGCGTGGGGACCACATTGACCCATGGTGTGGGGACCAGATTGACTCGTGGCGTGGGGACCAGATGGAAGCGGTGTGTGGGGACTAGGTTGATGTGTGGCGTGGGGACCACATTGACGCATGGTGTGCAGACCAGATTGATGCGTGGCATCGGGACCAGATTGACGTGGGCTGTGCAGACCATATTGACACATGGCATGGGGAGCAGATTGACGGGTGGCGTGGGGACCACATTGACGCATGGTGTGGAGACCAGATTGACGCGTGGCCTGGGGACCAGATGGAAGCGGCGTGTGGGCAATAGATTGACGCGGGGCGTGGGGATTAGAACGACGCGGTGTGTGGGGACCACATTGACACGTGGCGTGGGAACCATATTGACGCGTGGCGTGGGGACCAGATTGACGCTTGGTGTGGGGACCAGATTGACACGGGTGTGGGCGCCAGATTGACGCGGGGTGTGGGGACCAGATTGACGTGTGGCGCGGGGACCACGTTGACGCGGCATGTGGGGAACAGATTGACGCGTGGTGTGGGGAACATATTGACACGTGGCGTGGGGACCAGATTTATGTGGGGTGTGGGGACCATATTGATGCATGGAGGGGGCACCAGATTGATGCAGGGCGTGGGGACCATATTGACACATGGCGTGGGGACCAGATTCACGCGGGGCGTGCAGACCAGATTGACGCGGAGCGTGGGGACGAGATTGACGCGTTGTGTGGGGACCATGTTGATGCCTGGTGTGGGGACCAGATTGACGCGGGGCGTGGGGACCAGATTGACACGTGATGTTGGGATCAATTTGACACGTGGCGTGTGAACGAGGTTGAAGAAGCGTGTGGAGACCAGATTTACGCGTGGCGTCAGGACCATATTGACACGTGACGTCAGGACCAGATTCACGCATGGCGTCGGGACCAGATTGAGGCGTTGCGTGGGGACCATATTGATGTGTGCTGTGGGGACCAGATTGATGTGGGGTGTGGGGACCAGATTGACGCGTGGCGTCGGTACCAGATTGACGCGTGGCGTGGGGACCATATTGGCGCGTTGTGTAGGGACCAGATTGACACGGGGTGTGGGGATCAGATTGACACACGGCGTGGGGATCAGATTGACGCGTGGCGTGGGGACCAGATTGAGCGTGGCGTCGGGACCAGATTAATGCGAGGTGTGCAGACCAGATTGACGCGTTGTGTGGGGACGAGATTGACGCGTTGTGTGGGGACCATATTGATGCCTGGTGTGGGGACGGGATTGACGCGGAGTGTGGGGAACAGATTGACGCATGGTGTGGGGACCACATTGACGCGTTGCGTGGGGACCATATTGACGCGGGGCTTGGGGATGAGTTTGACGCGTGGCGTGCAGACCATATTGACGCATGGCGTGGGGACCAGATTGACACATGGCGTGGGGACCAGATTGACGCGGGGCCTGGGGACCAGATTGCCGCGGGGTGTGGGGACCAGATTGACGCGTGGCGTTGGGACCACATTGACGTGTGGCGTGGGGACCAGATTGACGCAGGGTGTAGGGACCAGATTCAATCTGTTCCCCATGCCATGGTCCCCACACCCCGCGTCAATCTGTTCCACACGCCATGCGTCAATATGTTCCCCACGCCCGGCGTCAATCTGGTGCCCACGCCTCGCGTCAATGTGGTCCCCACGCCCTGCAACAATCTGGTCCAAGGGCCACGTGTCAATCTGGTCCCCACGCCCTTTCACATTTTTTTTAAACTCACTTGACCACTTGCTCTTGAGTTTAGTGATGTTGATGTCATTTAGCCATCTTCTGTGATGTACCACATGTTCCTCATGCCTTCATCCTGTTGACTGCATTTGCTTTTTGAATGAAAAAAAGCCCCACCTTAGTGAATCTAAGACGCCTGTTCTTAGATTTTCTAAGACGCCCCGTCTTACATAATCTAAGATGCTGCGTCTTAGATAATATAAGACCCACAATCTAACACACCCCGTCTTAGATTTTCTAAGACGCATGTAAGACGTATGTAAGAGGGATGTAAGGCGCCCCGTCTTGCAACACCTCTGAAGCAACACTCACCAGCGGACAATTAGAGTGCGGCTGGCCTATCGGTCGTGGTTCCTTGAGTTGATTGCCATGCCCAGAATCGTCATGTAGCGGGAGATATCATGTACCGCCAGTCGGCAATGATGCCCACCGCCCAAGGACTTCAGTGGATTTTGCTCCACTTCAGTCGCACTGCACACCCCAGGGGTTGCCATAAGGAAGCTCAGCCTTTTTTTTTTTTTTACTAAGGCAGCCACTCTCTGATGTTTGGTGGCTACCCACCAACCGCCATCGGTTACACAACCGCCATCGGTTACACACCAACCGCCATCGGTTACCCACCAACCGCCATCAGTTACCCACCGGCAACCATCATAGGGCGTATTGGACACTCCGAGTTTTTTTTATTTTTATTTTTTTATTATGGCAACCCCTGCCGCACCCCTTTTGTCAGGATTCTGCCTCCCCCTGCCAGTGGTCACCCCCGCCAGCAGGGCATGCCAGCAGCATGGGCGGAGGCCCAGACACCGGCAGCTTGGGACTCGCTCAGACCTACGCACTTTCGGCGGCGTCTTCGTGCATTGCCGAAGGCGTGACCTACCCCTTTGACATCACCAAAACCCGGCTGCAGGTGGCGGGCGAAGCCTCCTCCGCCGGCGCCGGCGCGCGGCGGGGGCTGGTGGGCACGATGGCCGGCATCGTGCGTGAGGAAGGCGCCACACAACTGTACCGGGGCCTCGCGCCGGCGTGTCTGCGGCACTGCGTGTACTCCGGCATCCGCGTGTCCGCCTACGAGGCGTTGCGGGACCACGTGCTCCAGAAGGACGAGCACGGCAACTTCGCGCTGTGGAAGGGCGTTCTTGCGGGCCTGACTGCCGGGGCCGTGGGGCAGTTCATCGCCACGCCCACGGACGTTGTGAAGGTGCAGATGCAGATTGAGGTGTGCGGTGTGCGAGGCCCTGTGCCGCGGGCCCCGCAAAGGGGGCGCACAGATGCGTGTGCCCCGCATTTCGCACTCCCGTTACGGCGGGGGCATCCGTGTGCCTCTGTTGGCGCGGGTGCAGTGGCTGACCAAAAGGGGTGGCGGAATGGCGTGCCATTGACAGGGGCCCCAGGGCTCCTTTTGACAACTCGGCACTGCTGCCCCCCCCCCCTCCCTGGACCCACCCACCCCCTGCCCCTTAAAAGATTGGGCCAAATTTTCTTCCGGGCCTTCGGCCGATCAAAAATTTTCTCTGGCGCCTTCGGCGCCGATGAGTTTAGACCAAAGGTTTTCTTCGGCGCCTTTGGCGCCTCTAAAACTCAGCACCACCGGGCGGGGGGGGGGGGGGGGGGGCACCACCCCAGAACCACCCAACCGCCACCCCGTAAAAGGAGCCCTGAGGGGCCCTCGTGCCTGAGGTCCCAGTCCGCATGCGAGCACCGTCTGTTGTCTCTTCCCTTTTTTCTTTGACCATCATCACAATACCCCTTCGTCTTGGTATATCTTTGTTGAGAGCGGGATCCCGTGGGGGCGGGGGGGGGGCGGGGAAAGGACATATGGTGGACGGCCGGGACAGCGCGTGGGAGGAACAGGGCACCGGGGCCTCACGCACGCAGAAACACAGCGAGGCAGGCTATGGACGGCCTGCGGACAGAGGCGCTTGGACAGCGAAAACAGTCAAACGACCCCGGCAACAACCAGCACAAGCACATCCTCAATACGCCAACTATTGGGCGCCTCTGACGCGCAAACGGCACACCCCCCGCCACATTCAGCACAGCCCCAACACACCAACTACTGGGCTCTGCGAACGCGGAAACGACACCAGCAGGAGCACCGGCCGCAGCGGCCGACAGAAAGCAGCGACCCGACGCAACATGCGAAGGGAAGAACGGGTGACTGTCCAGGGCCCCGTAAAGGAGCAACAACCAGACGGAATGTCACACAGGGGGGGGTGGGGGGGGGGCACGGTCCGCGGCGTGGTACCACAGGATAACCCTCTCAGCCGTCACGCAGGAGCGTCCCCGGGAGGAGTGGCAGAGGGATGGGCATAGCAACAGCACCGGCACGTGTCGGCGTGGAATCCGATGCAGAAGGAGTGGGGGAAGCTTGGTGCGGCGCAGTCCGTCAATGCGTGTTCACATTTCCGAGGCAGACCGGACGGGGCACCCTCGGCACACGGCCGCTTCCCGGGGGGAGGGGAGGGGCTGAGGGCCATGTGTTCAGGCCAGGCCCTGCAGTACACGAGAACTGACCTGGGTCTCGATGGCGATCGGACTGCCGTGTAGAGCGTCTGCAACCCGCGTGGGCCTTGGGGGGGGGGGAGTGTGTGAGGGGGACCGGATGTTCGGGCACCTTCGACCAAACAGCGGAAGTGACACCAAGCGCAAGAATAGAGGATATCGCAGGAGGTGGACTCTCCTCCGGAGGTGTAGGCACTGATTTGTGGGCCCTTTGTGTGCCCTTCTACCCCTGTCTTCCACACGGGGGAGGGCGCGGAATGACCACCCATGAGCACATGCATCCCCGACACATCCCCTTACCAATGGCCTGTTCAAGTGGCAGCAAAGAAAAATGAAACGAAGAAGAGAGCGGGAGAAGAACGGGCCAGAGCAGTGCAAAGCAGAACGCCGGGTGAGAGATCAGAGGCCTGTCAAGCTATGTCAATTTATGAGTCGCACACGGGGGAAGGGGCGGCGGAGGTTGCGTACCTCTGGTTCGTGAAAGTCTTGTGCAGTCCCTTGGTCATCGGCCGTCAAGGGGTCGACTCGATTTGTTGCGTCGGATGCGCATGCGTCATCAGGGCAAGCGCATCGCCAAAGGGGAGCCGCCTCGCTACGCAGGCACGCTCAGTGCCTTCCGCACCATTGCCGCGAAGGGCGGCGTGCGCGCGCTGTACGTGGGGTGGAGTCCGGCGGTGCAGCGTGCCATGCTCGTGCAGCTCGGGGACCTCACCTCTTACGACGCCGCAAAGCAGTGGCTACAGCGCGACGTGGGCCTCGCTGATGGGCCAGCGCTACACGCTGCGGCGTCGGGGGTTGCCGGTCTGGTCGCGGCGACACTGGGGGCCCCTGCGGACGTTATTAAGACACGCGTCATGAACCAGCCCACGGACGGTCAGGGGCGGGGCACGCGGTACAGAGGCACACTGGATTGCCTCCGGCAGACCGTGCGCAACGAGGGCCTTGGGGCCCTGTACAAGGGCTGGCTGCCGACGTGGATGCGCATGGCCCCATGGTCCCTGACGTTCTTTCTGTCGTTCGAGCAGATGCGGAGGGTGACCGGCATGGCGTCCTTCTGATGTGGCGAAGGGGCCTGGGAGGGAGCACGTCACGAGTCGTCCGAGCGGCCGCTGCTGTGGGGCACACCTGCAGTGCATCCCTTTCCCTTGCGGTGGTGTGGCATGGCATTGTGTGCGGAACGCTGTGTGTGAAGAGGGGGCGGGCCCACTTGGAGATTGCTCTGGGGGGGGGGGGGGGCGGACGCCCGCCGAAGGAGGCGGAGCGGAGAATCCAATATCGAAATACCACAGACTGCCGGTCCCCTGCTTCCTATACGTCACAGCCAGTGCACTGTTTTTGAACTGCTGGCGCTTCTGGGACCCCAGTTTTGGCCTTCTCCCAAGTGACAGGAGATTGCCGGCGCAGAAGGGGGTGTGTGGCCACCGATGTGCATTGTTGCTCAGCTGGCCATTTGGTCGTGAGAAGGGTGCCATGATGCAGGTTGAAGGATTTCTGCCTCTGGACCAGGTATCTTAAGTCTGGCCGTTCGCATTTTCAAGTGGCCAGTCCCTTCTGTTGGATTGCTATTTCGACAAATGGGGGACAGACTCATTTCCCACTTGCAGATCACTTCGACTTGGCCTAGTCTGCAGTAAGAGCACTCTTACATTGGGATACCAGCTGGCTTCCTGGTGGGAAGCTAGTCTGAAGTAGTGTTGTAGGACAGCATGCCTTAAGACTCCCAATCTCTGTTTCAGAGAGAATTCCAGTTGGCCTCGCCTATGGGCTCGACTTTGCACTACACGCGGATTTGCTGCGGCAACCAGGCCGGTATATGATAGGACCATGCTCAGGCTGGCGCCCTGTCCTCGGCATCCATACGCTCTAAGCATGCATGGGATCATGATGGGGATTGGGCGTGTAATCTGAGGAGGGGGTATGTAGCGGCAACGCACTGCTCTGTGGTGAGCGAGAGCTGTGTGCAGTACACACCAGGCACTGTGAACACCAATCACATTGCAGATTGGGCAGTCGATCTTTAATTGTGGTGTGCATCATCGTGTTTTTTTATGTGTTGAGAGCTCCAGATCGACCCCCTACAGCTATTGGCGCCACTGACGAGACCTCCCTCGTTTTTTGGCCACCACAGGTTGGCTAACCTGGACTTGACGTCTTCCAGCCCCCCCCCCCCCCCAAAAAAAAACATGGAATGAGTTGTGGGAGTTGATGTATCACTCAAAGATGGTTGGGCACGTGCTGTCAATGTCCACGCCCATTTTCAAGTCAATATACAGCTCAGGCCTAGCAAGCAAACACCAACAGTGGTTTAATGATCTAGCCCATTCTTTCAAGCTCTTGGACTTCTCAACACTGAACTGTGCACAGTGGTACACGTGGTCCACAAAATGCGTGTTCCGTTGTCTGCATGTTGTCTCGGGGTGAGGGAAGGTTCGGGAATCACACTGCAGAAAAGTGTGGCTGTTTAGGCCAAGTTCTTGCACTGCGTGCGCACTGCGTGCATACTGCGGACACAGAGGCTGGGATACTCACCCAAGAATACCTGTCGCCTGTCTAGTAGCACGGCGAAGCAGCAAAGCCCACATGAGAACAATGAAAATGCCTTCAAGGGCCTTCAAGGGCGCCAAACATCCACATGCAAAACTACGCATCTACACATGCATAGGTTCATTAATGTGTAATTGTACCTTGCCATTTGTGTTTTGGGAGCTGATCTTGGCGAGCATCCTCAAAGCTTTCAAACATGATTTCCTTCAATGCTTTCCATCTCTTGTCTTGCGTGGTGACCCTTGACAATTCAAATATACCACATCCTAAATGCTTAGGAAGCAAAAAAAAAACCTGGTACGGTACCAAAAACTTGTGAAAAGGGGCCGAAACTAGGGTGCGAGTATTTGTCGACATCCAAAACTTCGCACTGCGTGCATGGCATTCCCTTAGAGGCTGCCTTGTGAGGTATCCACCAAGCTCACTGGTTTCTTCGCTCTCGGCTACGTCGGTATCCACCATCCCTTCAACGGTTGCCACCCCAAGTTTTGATATGTCTGCATCGCTCTACCGAAGGGGCGTGTTGGTTTCGGCTCTCTGGCTTTTCCCCATATTGCTTGGGTGATTGTTTGCATAGTCTCCAGGTCCGGGCTATGCGTGCCAACCAGCACATTCTCTTGTACGGCACGACCACCGACGGATTTTTCTTGGGCCCTGGCATTAGTAAGGCAAGGACATTTCTTTTGCCCCCCACGGCCTATTGGGCCCCCATATGGCGGCCATGACGGTGGACTCCATGTTGGATATCCTCCTCGGAGCTATGTCTGCCAAGTTTGTTGCAACCAGGGGGAACGCCATAATCATGCTGGTACCGAACGACGCCCTGCGGTCAAAACCTCCGGGCAGCATGTGGTTCTTGCAAAGGGCTGTCTTCCCCTCCGCCACTCATCATTCCAACAGTGGAGATGTCCCCTATTTGGCTTCATGCATTACCCAAAGCCCAATTGTCGAAACTCGTGCAGCAGCAAGATACCATCCAAATGCGCCTCTAGTCCGGGGGCATGTCCCCGTACCTTGTGCTGCACCTTGAATGCCAGGGATTGCTTGGCCTTGGCGTCTTGGTCAGCTAGCTTCAGCCATTTGCTGGTGGCAGCCAGCATGATCAGGAGGGATGCTAGGCACAGTGTATGTGTCATTAGCATACCTTTCTGTTGATATGATGGCCTCTCTTCCCGGACCGGCCTCCTTGTCTGATGACGTCTCGGGCTCCTTTTCAGGTGTTGACATGCGCCCGTTGTTGAAAGCATCGTGGGCTCCAGCGGCGAGCCGGGCTCCTCTTGGCCTTCCTCTTCCATGCGTTAATGCATGGGCATGTCTCTCCGCAGCTTTGACATCTAGAGCTCTCCATGCTGGCAGGCGTTCGCATTTCCACCATCCCATTCTCTTCCTACTCTGGGCCGCTACAGTAGTGCATGGATGAGTAGTTAAGGCAAGCGGTGTCCACCCATGCGTATGGCGGCACTTGACACTGCCTAAGCCCAGTGTAGGACCAGGGGTAGTCCGCACAGTGTGGTGTGCATTTGGTTACCTTTGGGAGTGTCTTTAGAAATCCAGGTGATTCCTTTTGCCCTGCGAAAACTTTTGTTGGATGGCACTTCAACTAAAAGTATAGTAAATAATAATAATAACAATAGTGATGATGATGATGATGATGATGATGATGATGATGATGATGATGATGATGATGATGATGATGATGATGATGATGACGATGATGATGATGATGATGATGATGATGATGATATTAATGGCATAACGGGCCGCCGCACCCCCCCCCCCCCGTGACTTGGGGAGGATTGGTGGGCAAGTAAGGAATATAACATTGGGCTATGGCATTTCTTTTGGTACGTCCCTCGTTGACACAGTGTATGAACTGTCGAGTTTGTTCACAATTTTGGTGCATATACGGTTCCAAGTTTGTGTCTATGAGCCCCAGATCCTCTATTCATCTGCTATTTTTTCACCAGTCCATGCACAGCAAACCCCAAATGCAATATGTACGTCGAGCTGCTGAAGCTGTTGATCCAAAGCTTCCCGCCGGTCCTCCATGATGGCGGGGGACAGGTCTAGGTCTACTCGTCTGAGATGCTGCAGGAGGGAGGCAGCCTCCCTGGAGGCAAGCCCTGCCCCCTCTGCATCCCGTCTCCACAGCTCCCCGGCACGCCATGAGAGGGCCTATTGATCGGTAAGGACCTGGGAGAGAGACGCCCCGGTATCCACCTGCCCATATGGGTATTGCGGATCCATGCCTGAGGGCATGCGCACCCCCGTGACCCGCGACACTTCATCACGGAAGGCGTAGAGCAGGTCGAAGACTGCCTGCACCGTCGGCGTGCATGGTGGCCTTATCTCTATCCGACGAGAGCCACTCCCGAAGTGCCGGGTCATCACAGGCCCGCTGCAGTACAGCCGCTGCCGCCTCCCGGACTCCTGGCGAGTTTGAACATATGGTGTGCAGTCTGCCCTAGGCGTGCGAGTAGGCCAAGCGCGTGATCCTTTCCTTGGCAGCCACTGCCAGTGGGATGCCTAGGACCACTGGGCCATGGTCCTACCCTAGTGCCGTAGGAGGTCTCCCCGGCGCCAGGTGCGGGCGTTCACGCATGGCCCACGGAACGAGTGGTGCGTTGAGCAAGTAGGAGTCCAACTTATGCCCACGTGTGGGTTGACGGTCTTCCTCCACCGAGTGCCCCGCCCTCAGAAACCCACACTGCTCCCACAACGCCACGAACCTCTTCGTGGTGGGGTGCCTCGGGGACTCCAACCAAACGTTGAAGTCCCCCCCAATTAGTACCGGCCTCGTGCCTCCCGCGCTTTTTGCCGCCGCATACATGGCCACGTCAGCCCAGAAAGATGCCTTAGACGCCTAGGAGTCGCCGCCGCTCCCTAGACCGTGGACATTGATGACCATGAGCGTCCCACCGGCGGTAACCACGTCGAGGGCCATGGCCTTTCCCGGGACAATGTCCACCACGTCCCGAACTTCCTCCGCAGCAAACATGTCCGCCCGAAGAGCAATCAAGAGACCACCACGCACAACAGTTGCCGGTGCCGCTGTGGGGTCGACCCCCAGAACCCCAGAATGATACCCATGGTGGCGCCACTCATTCTCCATGTGTACCATGCCTTGGGGGTCTTGCAGGCCTGTCTCCTAGAAGAGACCAAGGATGGCACCTTCGACCTTCAAAATGCCTGCCGCAACTGCCTCACTATGGAGCATGCCCAGGGTTGCTGGCACGCCATCACCCCGCATGGAGCCTTGGACATTCCAAGACACTGCGGTCTTGACGTCAGAGGCGGGATCCCTTCACATCATCGCTCTTGGATCTGGATCATCGGCTGGGTCATGTCCACCAGGAGGAGGGGGGCCAACATTGCCGGCGCTGGGCGGCAGGCGTGAGGCCCCCGTGGCACGACCCGACGCCGAGCCCTGGCGCGCGCCGCCCGAAGAGGCCGCAGCCGGGCGCGCTCCGCTTGACGCTGAGGACGCCCGCACCGTATCACTGTGGGCCGCACCTGGGTCTCCGCCTTTCCCTCCTGTCGAGGACACTGCCACCGACCTGCGGGCACCGCTCAATGCCGCCGATGAAGAGGCCTCATGTGCTCCCGAGGATTGTACTCGTGAAGGCTGCGCGAGCGTCACCGGCCCGGCCTTGGCCGTTGCGAAGGGTCCCGTCAGCCCGCGGGGCATGACGCCCGTGACCATGGCCTGTGCCTGCTCACGCTAGGCTGGGTCCCACCCATGGTCCTTTGCCAGGTGGTCGATGAGATCCCTGGGGTTGAGGTGGTTGGGCCTCAGGTGGCGGCCCGCCCGCCATGGACACCGGCCCACCCCTTCCAGCGTGGACCAGGGGCAGACGTTCACGCCGCCCATCCAGTGCTAACCTGTGGCCAGGCACCCCCCGAAGTGCTTCACCACCGCTCGGATGTTAGGGTAACTACCGTACGGTACGTTGAGGCCTTTCTTGGGGCGGGGGCTTCGGTGCCGCCTTCGGGACTGCCTTCGCCACGGCGACCATAGGGCCAGCCGGCCGGACCGGTGGCACACTGGGTGGTGGTGGAAGGTGCATCATCTCCTCCGCAGGAAACTGCACCTCCACCCACCGGCGCCACGCATCGGCGAACCTTTCCCGGTCTCCCGCGATTGTCCACCGGGAGCTAGAAAACGCCCGGATCCACGGCACCATGGCCTCAGCCATGACCAGGCGGAAGGCGTCTCCCCCGTAGCTCCTGCAGTACCGGAGTGCCGCAGCACCTACCACCGTCCCCTAGAGGTACCGTGCGGTGCTGTCATCGCCACTCAGAGTACCGAGGTGCAGGGCCTCCAGGTCGGCCGAGCGAAGCATGAGCTCGGGCACCCCTCCGCGGTCATATAGACGCAACGTAGAGGAGTGCGGCTCCAGTGCCACGATGACCCAGCACCATACCCGCGACCCATAGTGCAGCATCGTCAAGGATCCCGCTGGTCGGTTGCGGGACGCCTGCGCCGCCGGCACCCAGGGAAGGGCGGCCGCATGTCCCTGAACTCCCCAGCCCATAAATATGGGGGGTGACCTCTAGCCCTCCCCCAAAGCGCACCCGGTAGTGGGGTGGAGTGGGGGCAAAACCGGTCTATTGCCATAACCCCCCCCCCCCTTGCGCAAGCACTGCCTTGTCTGAGCACCAAGACCCGGTCTGACCGTCACTTTTGCCGAATCTTCCGACCACTGCTTTTACGGTCAGGAAATTAGGCAAAGTGTGATTGTGTGCCAATTGTAGAGGGAAAGAGGGGCTGTTTCATGCTCGTGATGAGTCCTCACGCTCAAAACAACATTCTGCTTGGGTCTCAGGCATGTGACAAGCATGAGGTGAGCAAAAAAATGAATATTCAGATGGAGGAACTCTTTGCTCCAGGGGTGATTGAAAAGACCAAACACTTGAAGGATACCGAGCAAATTCCTCACCCTTCACATGCACAATTCCCAAGCTCTTGATGCCCCTGATGGGCAGTGAGGACCTCCACAACTTGCTGAAATTTGCCTGCACATTGTGTTCTAAGGCCCTATTACGACTATTGTGCTTAAGGTGAGGTATGGGCAGGTTTTTGGGACGTGCTTTCTTTTGGTACCGTGCATCACGCGGTTGCACCGCCTTGTCTAAGCACCAAGACCCGGTCTGACCGTCACTTTCCTGACCTAGTTGGTGCTTGCGCAAGGGGGGAGGGGGTATATATATGTATGTATATTTATTTGTATCCTCTAATCTACACCCCTCTCCTCAACTCTAGGTGGCTCCACAATACGGCTTTAAGGTACGTAAGAAGTGTACAACTTGGTGCCTACGTGTGGCGAAATGGGCTAAACTAGGTCAAAAATGGGCTCAACATAGGCGCCATTATCCCGTTTGAGCACCCCAAATGGTCCAAGATCATTTTTGGAAAAACACATTTTTGACCCATTTTTGACCCATCTTTGGTCCCAAAACGGTCCATTTTGAAGACATTTTCGGACTTTCCTTGGGCCAAAACACGTCACCACAGGCTCAAACTAGGCTGAAAACACTTGTTTGAGCATCCCAAGTGGTCTGGGAACAACATTGGAAAAAACCAATTTTTTCACCCCGTGGACCCCGCTGGACCCACCGTTGGCCCCCACCGTGCACACCTCGGGCTGCCCTGTGGCTCCACCAAGTGACCATTGGTACGGGGGTCTAGGCGTCTCGGTGGACAATTCTGAGGTTTGGAAACCACAAAAAGTGGAGGGTTGCGGGTGGACTAGGTGCCCTCGGCATTGGTTTTTGAGCCACCTAGCCCAAGATACGGCCCATTCTTGGTTTTGGGGCTGGTTGACGCGAACATGCACATTGTGGGCCATTTTGGGCCATTTTTGGGCTGTTTCTCGGACATATCTCGGACTTGGAGGGCTTCAAAGGACTCTTTGACACCGGCACGTCAAGCCACACGTGGTGTGGACTAACCGTTTCCCTTCGTTTGGCCGTTTTGACTAAGTTCTAGGGCTGTTTTGGGCAAACAATGGCCGTTTTGGCCAACAATGGTGCAGATTTTGGAGGGCACCTCACGACTTGGCGGCTACACCCCGGGGCGCCATCTGTGAGTTGGTGCCTCAAACTTTGGATTTGGGAAGGCCATGTGTCAATGTGGGACATGGCTAGAGTAGAGTAGAGCCCGGAGCGATGAGACAGAGCAATAGCCAAAACGGAAAGGAGAAGTTGTTGTTGTTGTTACTTGTTGTTGTTGCTTGTTCTTGTTGCTGTTGCTTGTTAGCTAGATTTAAGGGGAGCTAGATTTAAGGGGTGTAGTAATATACAATGAATATAGCAGTAATAGCACACTGCTCCAACTCTCCCCTCTGGTAGGGGGGGGAAATTTTATAAACAAAAAGGCAAAGGGTGAGGCGATAATGGCGGGGGGCTCACCATATGGGCATGTGAAGGCATTGGCCGTAGAAGCACATAATTGGCCAGGGGTAGGAATCCCGTGGTACACGTTCAAAGGGTAAGGTTGCTCGCACAGGTCTTGCTCTAACCAGGGTTCCAGCACTTTGTTACTTAAGTCAATTTTTTATGTTTTTGTGTCCAGTATCCCCCGCCCACCCTACGGCGTGGTTAGGACACCAAAAGGTTGCTGCTGGCTATTGGGGGGGGGGGTGTTCAACAAGCCATGTAGGTGTTTTTCTATCTTTGGTTTCTATCTTTCTATCTTTCTATCTTTATTTAAGACAAACTGGCTTGCTTGAGCGTAGTGTGAGCGCCACTGGCACTCACTTGTTTGAGCGTAGTTTGAGCAAATTATTTGAGCATTGTTCGGACGTATTTTGGCTGATTGGAGGGGCTGGGGCTGCTGTCTCCTTTTGGACAAAGTCCAACGCATGGTACCAAGGACAGGCGTAGAGCTCACAACCCTTGCACCTTCTGACAATGTTATTTCAATGGTAATCAGTTTTGTGGACAGTGTACCAGAGAAGGGGGACACAGCCATACAAGTGTTCCCCTCGCCCAGGCTGCCTCACCCTGAGCTAAGTGAGCAGGATGACAATTCTTGTAATGTCAGCAGGAGAGTCGCCAACTCATGAGTATGGAGTAGAATTCTTTTCTGACAGCATGCAATGCATGGTATGTATGGTATGTATGGTATGTATGCATGGTAGATGCCAGCTCAGATGAGTTTAGCACGGATGTAAGTTCCACAAGAACACATTGGTAACAGTGGTGCTTCTTCTTGCCCCACTCACCCACCTTCCAAATACCCTTCCCTTCCCTTCCAACCCTGCACATAACCAAATGGCCTGGCCGAATGAGTGCTAGCCGAACAGCACAATGTGGTGGAAAAGAGGCCAGTGGTCTTGGCCAACAAAACAGGCCATATATGAACAAAGGAGACATGAAAGCTGTACGAAATAGACGTGACTACAGCTGAATTAACTACTGAAAATTGCTGCCTATGTGTACCAGGACGTGCATTTGTGGTGCACCTTTTGATCTGCATGCAGCCCCCTGCACTGTCCTGGGGCGGGACATCGTCATTTGTCATTTATCATAGCGTAGTACTCGTTGTAGTGGAAAGGTCAGGTTTGGATCCCAGCGCATATTCCTGCGGGGGGGGGAGGGGGCCTGTTTGACGTTTGAGACCTGGTGTATGTCTGTAAGAGACACCACAGTCGATTCCTTTCAGTGCGTTAAGATAGTCTGCAACTCATGGCATGGCTGGCCCAGCCTGAGCGGGCAACATTTCACTGCGCATATGCAGATTGTCCCGACGCACGACTTTGGTTACAGACTTTGATGAAAGGCGCCTAGGGCCGGTCGCTCCGGTCCGTGATCAGCCTTGATCTCTTTTCTTTGGCTGTGCAATCTCCTTGATCGCAATCATCACTTGACACAACCACGTGTCACCGCACGGGGACCCCTTGTCGTTGGCAGCACGAGACTGACTGTTCGACAGCTTGACTTCATCACGGTCAACAACAACGTCATCAACAACATACACACTCACCAGAGTACTACATGGCCACTACGGGACGTGGAAAAGGCGGCGGCAAAGGAAAAGGCAGAGGAGGAAGGCGTCCTGTCATTTGTGCAAATTGTCATGAAGGTGGACACTTTGCGTACGACTGCCCCAAAAGACCAGACACAGCCAATGGTGACAACACTGGCGATGATGGCCCTTCTGCTCCGTGCATATGGTGCGAAGAAATGCACTGGAGCTATGCATGTCCTGTCGCAGCACAGCGCCGATCACAGGGAGTATGTTTAAAATGTGGCGATCCTAATCACTGGGTAAAGGCCTGTCCAAAATATCGGGAAGGTGCTCAGCGTCCTGATACACCAAATGTCTGGTGCATGCGTTGCGGCACTACAAAGCATTCGACTAGCAGATGCACAGCTGAATCGGGAGCACCTATACACATGCCTACAGAAAATGACGACATTCATGTTTGCTTGTGGTGCGGCATAGCAGGGCATGATTTCAGCGAATGCTTTCGGAGAGTCCCCAGCCAGACGAAGGAACACGCCACCAAAATCACGGAGCTGGAAAAACATATCAACGCAGAGATTGCCCCACTGAAGAAAGCTGTCGAGAATATCAGCGGTATCAAAGATCAACTGAGTACTCTCACTGACCGCGTTGCAGCACTGGAAACATGGAGAACCGCGTCAGCTCCACATCTGGATGAGATGAAAAAACAAACTGCTTCTTTCCAAGATATGTTGCAAGACTTCCCTCAATGGAAAAAGAAAGTGGAGGCCACGCAGAAAGCGCAGAAAACCAAATTTGATTCTTTCTTGGACACACAGTGGAAGCCTATGAATGCCCAGTTTCAGGAACTACTCACAGAGTGGCAACGACCAGAAAAGAGGCAACGTTCTGATGACCTGTACGACCTGCTGCTTAATTCTGAGGAGGAACGCGATGTTGAGCTGGATGACGAACGAAACAATGCCGTCGCTATCAAAATGTCTATCAGCCGTGGTTCCAGAGACCCCCCTGAGACACCGAAACGCCAGGACAGGAAGAAGCTGCGCACTGATGCCAATAAAATCAGAGGCCCTGACAGAGATCCTTGGCTTGACATACCACTTGGTGATGCTGCTTGGACAGAAGAACTCATGGATGCCTTGATGGGTGACTGGCAGTCTGCGTACCATGATCGGCTGCTCAAATGGCTACGAGTTCATTCCACGAGTGAAATGGTTGAGACGGTGGAGAACCTGGCTACCGCTGAGACGACACGGATCCGTGACAGTGGCTTGAAACAAGTCCTTAAGGGTGCCCGCGTCAGCCCAATGGTTTTTTCCAACAGGCCGAGACAACAGTAGAGGGTGTTGTCTCCAGCGTTGCTACTGAATTGCAAAATCTGATGCGCAGTTTATCTCTTGCAGCCCACATTGTCGAACAAACTACTGCCTGTTCTTCCGTACTTCTCAATTACTACCGCCCCTATAATATACCACACAGTGAGCCTGCACACTCACAACGTTGCTACCACATGCATCAAACAGGCGCGCGCGCGTATCTCATTATGCATGCAGCTCTACACGACAAAGCACTGCTGCATGATGCTCAGGCAGCGGCCAGGACCCTGCTGGACGGTGCCAACAGACAATCTTCACTGTGGGAAGCATGCAGAGACTGTCCTATCATCGAAATTCCCCGCCCGCCATGCCACGTAGTACGCTTTGTTTGTAACTGTGTCAGTGCAAACTTGTTATGGTGCTCAATTTCATGCCTTCTGGATACTGAAAACATCAGTTTACATCCTGTTTTACGAGATTATAATGACGCGAGCCCGGCAACATCTACAATATGCATATGGTCTGATGTTGCACTTGAACCTGAGTACCAACAACACTGCACACGCACACATTGGATATGGTGTCGTCCAGAGGAGGCGCACGCTGTACAGCATATACACCCAGCAGTGATGCCTGTCCTGCAGGCTGAGTTTAAGGGAATGGCGTGGCAGCTATGCACTACCGCTGAAACACTCAAGTCCATGACACATACCACACGTACCCGTTTAGTATGCTTTTTCAAGACACACAAACGATGCAATATCCACACATTGTTCGCCCAGCATATGCCCACTGCTCATAGTGAATGCACACGTCTCGCTACACATTTCATACGCACACATCTGATGAACAAGAATCCGGCCAACTGGGCAGCCTGCATGCAAACACGGTTACAAATTTTAAATTTCCAAGAACACAAAACCATGTGCATGGCCCGTGCTGTATCTCGAGTACATGAATGGCATCTGTGTGTACCGCCTCCTGTAGAGTACATATATGTCATCCTACACTGCCACATGCTGTGTGTTTACGTGGGTAGGACTGTGTCTGCGTTGATCCAACGGTTTCGCAAACACTTCACCACAGCGATAGCCCACGCAGAAGACAGCAGGTTCCATGAACAGTTGCGCTGCACCGATCTGGCTTCGTCCCTCTGGAAATTGTCTGGTCCAGTTGGGAAGCCGCCGTAGCTGAACGTTACTGGTGGGATAAATTTAGATGTTGGGTTCTGAACAATATGCCACCAGGGATCCCGCATGATGGAACCAAAATGTCCAAGTTAGTACCACAGAGGGCGGTCCAGGCTATCAGAAGCCTGACCACTGCACGTGCTACCCGTGACTTCCCACGCATCGCTGCTCTCAGAAAAGAAATTGGCTCTATCAGCATTGAACTACAGTTGCCTCTATTAATTCCTGCTGTTATACGTGTTCCTTATATGACAGGCGACCAGAAACTGTGCATATCTAAAGTTGTCAACAGTATGGTACGGAAAGTGAAGTGTACAGCTTGGGAACGGCAAGCACTCCGTGGCCGTATCCGTATTGTTCGTACAGTACCCCACACTGTTCGGAGATGTTTTGAGGCTGAATCAAACAAGTGTGAAAAGTCCACAGACAGGCCTATATGCTACTGCTCCCCTCAGTACCGCAGTTCCTGGGAACGAGGTGGTCCAGTCACTGTACGCGATGGACACTATTGTTTACTTCCTGTGTCTATCAGTTTTAACGACACCAGGTTGGGTAGTAAGGACCCGCTTCCTATGGACGGCAGCAGTTGTCGTGCCGACGCTGTCACTGATCTGGAACACCTTGCTAGGTTACTCAATGTTCCAATGCCTAACATCAGCAAGCTGCTGCCTCACAGTGTTTTCCAAACGTCCCGCGGTATGCTGTCGTATGTTCAATCTGTTGCTCTAAGGACCTAAGTCAGTTTGCCATTATCCGGATTGTGGATAAGTCCCCAGGTTCAATGTGGGGCTTTTGCAGAGCATGGGTCTGGGACCAGACAACAGCATTTCTGCACGCTGAAAAATACTCCATCAGTACAGAATCACGCAGTGACTTACGGCAGGGTCTGCTTGATCTTGTACAGTCGAAGGGATGGGTGGCCAGCGACAAAGCACGGTTGGCTCTTTTGTATTTGATCGGCAAAGGTAAATCCTTATCGCTAAAACACATTACGTGGAGGCCCATCTGTGCTCAGTCTGCTCCTGTCATCCCACGCTGGAGGTTACGCCTTGCAGCGCGAGCATTTACGTGCTTTCTAAAGTTTTTGAGCAGTCACATAACAGGTTCCTTTCTACATCAGTCCATCCAAGATGTGGGACGCTGGATGCTCAATCTCGACACATGGCAATGCACAGCCATAGGGGAAGCCGACTGTAAGGATCAATTCAATCGGATTTTGCCTAGTGATGTGCTGCGGCACTTTCATGAAGCCACTGAGTGGCTACGCAGCGAATGCCGCTGGCGAGCACCCCAAATGTTTTGGTCACTGCACAAATACGACAAAACACTGGATAGAGCAGGGAAGGCAGCTGCTTTCAATTTTGATGTTATCAGCCATCAGGAACTCACTGAACTGTTGCAATTTTGTCTGCAAAATGACAGCTTCTGCGTCACTGCCGGATCCTGCTGGTCCAGGGCATTTGCTCTACCAATGGGAGGCCCGTTCAGCGCACAAGCGGCAGATTTACACAGCTTGTGGTGCTTTCATTTGCGTAAGCAACAGTTCTACAGTTTAGGAAAGCTAAGTTTCAGCGATGCCGGCTACCCCCTGTGGGTCAATAGTCGTGGGCGCGTCATTTCACTTGCACAGTTCCGAGACAACATATTAGTGGCTTCTAAAGGCCCCGGGAGCAGTTGGGCAATGGTAGACGTGTGCAACATCCTGCAACGTGCTTGGTCCCTGCGTGTGTTATGCCCTTGCATTTCTGATAGCGTCGACACATGCCAGCTCACATGTATGTCTGGCCAGCTGCATGCTCTGGGCGTCGCCATGGAACGACGTGACGGGTACGGTGAGGTCTATGTTCACCCTTCTGCACTTACACCAGACTGGGGTTTGAAACAGGGAGCTCCCCTACAATCACCATGGGCTGTAAATGAGACGAGCTTAGCAAACCTGTTCACCGGAGTTTTGATGAACTGCCGAGTTTTTCTAAAATCTTGGGCAGAGTACTTGTTATCCGCAGCCGCCTGGCTACAGATCAGTTTATTGTGCCACCATCAACGTGCTATGACAGTGAGAGCCTGTCAAAAGTCCCTGCACCGGCTGCTGAGTTATACACCACACAATGCGGGGTTGAGCCAGCGCTGGATTACATACATTTCCCACGACATGCCTTGTAGCAAAACTACTGTGCGTTCCAAATTGGGGCAGTGGCTGCGTGTTCATGCCACATGGGATGATAATAGATATGCATCATGGCACATTCCCCACAGTGGACCCCATACTGACTGGTGTGGTGACTGGTCCACCTGCAGCGGTGCCACCATGAGCCCCCAATCAGGGGGCGGGGGGAGGGGGCCTGTTTGACGTTTGAGACCTGGTGTATGTCTGTAAGAGACACCACAGTCGATTCCTTTCAGTGCGTTAAGATAGTCTGCAACTCATGGCATGGCTGGCCTAGTCTGAGCGGGCAACATTTCACTGCGCATATGCAGATTGTCCCGACGCACGACTTTGGTTACAGACTTTGGTGAAAGGCGCCTAGGGCCGGTCGCTCCGGTCCGTGATCAGCCTTGATCTCTTTTCTTTGGCTGTGCATGTTGGTGCTTTCGCAATCTCCTTGATCGCAATCATCACTTGACACAACCACGTGTCACCGCACGGGGGGATGTGGTGCCAGTCCGCCCACGAAGGTTGGGGACGCTGTCATACGTTCGGGGGGGGACTGTGCAACATGGGGGCAGGGCACTTGGGATTCCAGGTCACCACTGGCTACGACTTCATGCACGTGAATGTGTCCTTTGCTTTTTGAAGGTAAATGGCAATGTGTTACGATCACATCTGAATGCACCATGTCTGAGTGATTATGTCAGAGGGGTACCTCTCATCCGACTCTTCCAGTGATGAGGAACAAGCCAGTGCAAGATGGGGAAAGGGGTCACGCATCGAGACGAAAGTTGATGCCTCCGACGGGTGCTCAATTGACCAGATGTTAAGGCTCGTGAGCGGAAAGGTTTGCGTGCTGCAATGTGGATCAGCCGAGCGCCCGTCCCCTGTGCCCAATCCGTGCCTCCAGGGATGGGTCCCGGGCGCGAGGAGATGGGCCAGACTGGGCAGGTCTCGGGAGATGTTTGGTTCAGTGCAGGGCTGGCGTCCCGCTACCCCCCCCTCCCCAACACTGAACAATGTGGTTATGACCATGCGCCTGTGACACGGGGGCGTATGCGAGCCCAGTTTCCGTTGCCTCATGGCCCTCCCCTTGTCTAAGCTACAACGGGCGTAGGGTCCGTTTTAATTCCGTACTTAATTGAATTCGGTACGAAATGGAGTGCAACCGCATAAGACATGGTTATGGTGACAAATCTGCAAATTACATGGAGTCATGGACACATTTGCTGTGATTGTTTGCCCACTTGAACCCACAGAGCTCTGATTTTGGGGATATTTGTGCATTATCTTCCCCTTTCTTGCACCAGCTCACCATGCCGGTAGTTGTATGTGTCGTGCGCAAGCTACGGCCTTGTCTAAGCTACAGTAGGCGTAGGGACCGTATTAATTCCGTACTTTTGCGTAGCTGAGACAAGGAGGGGGGGGGGTATTTGGATGGCACAGAGGATGCATCGCAAAGGGAAAGGAAGCATCAGGTCCTCGTTCTTTGTTTCCTGTTTTTGGATATTTGCCTGGAATGCTGTGCGTATGTCCCTTGCCTTGACTATGAAGCCGTGTGACACTTGGGATTGAGCTTTGAATTCGTTGCAAGGCGCAAGTGCCGCCGGCAGTTTGTTCAGTCTTCTGGTCCTTTTCAAGCCCCATTGCCATCTGGTCCTTGTTTACAGAACGTGACAAGCCTCAAGTTGAACGACAGCACAATCCCCGCAGTGAGCAGCTTGGGGCTCAGCTCCGGGTCTTTAAGAGTATTGTGGCTGAATTGCTGTCAGGTCTTTGAACGTCTGCCAATGGGTGAGGATTCGCTGGGCTGCCATCCAGTTCAATTGTGAGCCCGTAGGTTGTACTTAGGAGCGTGGAAGGGTCCAGACTGTGGGGCAGTGCGTTGAAATGTACGGCGCAAATGGCAGAGCAAAGGGAGTTTGCAATGCTGGTACCGCTGCTATCGTGCTGGACGGTGTCATGGTACCCAGAGCAAGTGGGCCGCTGCAACTGGGGACGCTGGGCCCGGTGTGCTTCGGATTACATGCCACACATGGGTGACTCGGGTGATATTACTGAAGCTGCAGGATGTATTACTGCAGTGCAAACGCAAACAACAAAGGGGTTCGTCAAGGGGAGGTCTATCTTGCAGCACAATTTCCGAGCCAGATCATTGTGGCAGGTGACGCAGGATGAGATGGGTATTGGCAGGAACTGCCAGGATACGTTTCCTACAGTTCCTCCTGAAATGGTTGCTTCATACACAGTTTCTTTCCAGGGTCAACATATCCAGTATAGTCAGAGCTGTAGAGACACTGAACTCGCAATGGATGTAAGACTACTGAGTGGCCTCACGGCGCGACAGCTTACGCTGTACTCGATTATGCATAGCCGTGGATAGGACATAGGCGATGTGCCTGCTCCTAGCAACGCACTTACACTGTGGCGTGCGCACTATATTGTACGATACATGCATTTGATTCCGGAGTAGTTCTCGAGCACTGTCACTCCTTTTCGAATTCTATGTAACACCATACAACAACGCAGGTAGACACATGCGGCATGTGCTGTCTGAAGCACACATCCCCGTGACCACACCTTGCAGCCAATGCCAAAGGCATTGTCGTGGCTTTGTCGCCCGTGCTGTACCAGGTCCGAGCAAATCAAAGGGTGACCCCTTGCGGCACGGCCATAAACACGTCGAAGTCAAGAAAAACGACAGCCAGATGGGGATGATTCTTGTTGCGTAGAAAAGGCAGCGCTTAGAATAGGCCACATTTTTGCACGACCCACAGCAAGCGGCTTTCCAGGGGTTTGGGCCGTATTAGAACAAATATCCGCCGCCCATCCCGCCTGCCTCTGGGATGGTGAGGCTGTGGGGCCGCTGCGTGCGCTGTGCACAAATTGAGCCGTTTTGGACCCCCCAAAGCTCCGGCGCTATGTGGCACGTCTCATGGAGGACTATGGACACATGGTGACGGCAACGGTCGTGGCCAACCTGCACCATAAGCATGGGTACTCCAATGTGCAGCTTTGCATCGTTTATGGGCAATTTTGGGCCTGTGCCTGTGGGGGTTTTAGGTGGTTGGTGGTTTTGAAGTTTGTTCCGGTAAACCCACACCAATGAGGGGCGCTGTGCATGCCATGTGCGCGAATATCCCCTTTGTTTGGGCGCCAGGGCATTGGTGTTGGTGGTGGGCCTTTCATTCGAGTGCGTATGTTTGATTTTACAGTTGCCAAAGGCGCGGTGCTTGGACGCATCGGGCAAAGGATATGTGGAGACCTGGGCACGTGTCAACGGGATGCGCTTTCCCCCCAAAACTGCTTTCCTCATGCAGTTACATTTCAAGGGAATATTGCTGGTGAGTACGATGCTGACATTTCAGTATTGAGTGAAGTGGATGGGTCTGCTGGTTCTCTAAAAATCCACTTGGTTGGCCCCCAGACCGTTGTGTTGTGTCGTTCCGGGTCTATCTGCATATGCAGATGTATGCTGTGCATTTCAGGTATCAGATCTCCGTGGAATCGGCGGCACTCCAAACCTGTCTGAACTTTATTGTGCCTTCAATGACATTTCTAATGTTGAAGTGTTGCAGGTGATTGCATGGACGATTGCAAGGCAGCTTGACTGCGGGGGCATTGCATGGCAATTGACGTTAGGGCACGTTCTACAGCCAGGATTAACGAGCAAAACCATTACCAGGACCATCATGGGCTAATAAGCGGTCGTGCCACCCGCCATATGGCAAAAGATGCCGTTTTTTGGGTCATTTTTGGCAGTTTTGACCATTTGCCATTGTTTTTCGGTGTTTTTCACCACATATGTCCACATTGCACGGCACCCCAAATTAAGAGTATGCCACTTTGTGTTTTCTAAAGCTACCCACTGCATCTGTTTGATGCGACGCACTTTGATTCTTGCAGGTCCATCAAGTGCCCTCATGGGATCAGGTGCGGCAGGTGGCATGGGAATCTGAGCATAATGAGACAATGGGACACGGTCAGAGGGCCATGGGCAAGCCCATTTGGATCCTCCCCGCTCTGGGAACCCCGAGACGGCAGGGCCCTGCCGTCTTTGGGTCTCCAGAGCAGGCAAGAATCCAAAAGGCTCTCGGGGTCTCCAAGCGGGGAACAATCAAAAGGGCTACATAAGGCCATCTCTAGAGTGGGGAGGAATCAAAGAGGCTACATAACCGGTGATGTAGCCCATTCGATTGCTTCCGACGCTAGGACCTTGGGATGGCAGGGTTTAAGTGGCCGTCTTGAGCCCTCCCCACTCTTAGGACCCCAAGATGGCAGGCGTTTGTAGCTTTTTTGATTGCGTTGAAGTTGACCGGAACGCAGGGTTATGTTGCCATCTCCTTTTCCCCCGGGACGGAAGGGGTTAGGCAGCCATTTCAATTTTCCATGAGATGGCAGGGTTTATGTAGCCACTTTGATTGCTCGCCACTTTGGAGACCCCGAGATGGCAGGGGTTATGTAGCCACTTTGGATTACATTCGTTCAACCTTTGCAGTCAACTGGCCGCAATTGCAAAAAGGCAGCAGAAACGGCAACAGCAACATCAAATCATAAAAACGAAGAAACACTATTCTAAAACACACACACACCCAAAAACAAAAAATTATAAACCTCAAAAAACCAAAAAACAACAACAACAACAACAAAAG